>JARHVA010002771.1:1422500-2022500 GCA_037957365.1 Torreya grandis
ACAAACACATAACTCTCTTCAACAAATCACAAATCACATACATAAAGCTTCATCAAGCTTTCTTCTAAAAATCACCACTTCTAAAAAACTTGATAATTGACATATCAAGGAGGCTTTACAAAACTTACACACAAAGGTTAACTACTACATCTAGCCTAGCCTACCAATGCCATGGATCACAGTCCATTTAGATAAATATAAGAAGATAGGAGATAGAAAACACCAAGGAGATAGAAAAATATGCCACCCTCTAAATTTTGAAATAGTGAGGAATAGTGGAATATGTCTTCCATGTGTGTTAATGGGTCCAAATCATGGATTCTAATTTTGACTAACTCTCCATCATCATATTCCATCAAGATATGGTATCCCACTTCACATGGGTGATCAATCTAAAATAGTGGTCTTCATCTCCTACTTGAACAAGAGTCTAAAAAGGAAAAAAACTTATTTTTGACAAGAGATCACTTTAAAATTATGTAATCCCACTACAAATTCTCCCCACACACATCCACATCAAGCAAAAGTAGATGTCCCATATGCCTTAATTGATAATTATGCCCCACATGCCACCTCACAAATATGAATAGTGATTAGCACCTCATCATCATGAATAGTGATTTCTTTCTCTAGATCATAAGGAAAGAGTGATTAGGGGTGATGAGGGATGACGAGTAAGTGATTAAGGATGATGGAGGGACACTAAATAAGTGGAATTAATAGAAAGTGGTAGTTTGATGTGTGTAGGTCATCAATGTGACCTATGCTACTCCAATCACACCATTTTGGCTTAAATGTAAAGTGAGTGGCTTGTAAACCTCAATTTTGATAAACCTAAGACTCCTATAATTGCTATCAAGTAATATAAAAGGTACAAAAACCTAAAAGTGATTATACAGTTACCTTACTATATATGAAAGATGGTGAGGGTCATTGAGGATAAAGAAGGAGCGATTAGGGATTATCAAGGATGAGGAGGAGTGATTAGGGATGATGAAAGAGTGATTAGGGATGAAAATGGATGGTGAGGGTCAATGAGGGAGTGATTAGGGATGATGAGGGAGTGATTAAGGATAATGAGGGATGGTGAGGGTTAATGAGTGAGTGATTAGGGATGATAAGGGATAATGATGGAATGATTAGGGATTATTATAGATAAGGAGGGAGTGATTAGGTATGATAAGGTATGATGAAACAATTATTAGGGATGGTGAGGGTCAAAGAATGAGTGATTATGGATGATGAGGTAGTGATTAAAGATAATAAGGGATGGTGATCGTCAATTAGGGATTGATTAGGGATGATGAGGTATAATGAGGGACTGATTAGGGATGATAAGGGATGAGGAGAAAGAGATTAGGGATGAGGGAGGGACCATGAACAAGTGAAATTAACACAAAGTGGTTATTTGATGTGTGTAAGTCATCAAGTGACCTATGCTATCTAAATCACACCACTTTGTCTTGAATTCAAAGTGAGGAGTTTGTAAACTTATATTTTGACAATCCTAAGACTCCTAGAAATGACAACAAACAATCCAAAAGGCACAAAAACCTAAAAATGACTATATGCTTATCAAAAATGGACATTAATTGTAAAACTTATGCCCTAAAATCCCTAGGTTCCATATTGAGAGCCTAAAAATGCCTAAGTACTGACCATATTGGATTTTTAAAAATTATCTTCCACATTGTGAAGTGTACAAATATGAGACCAGCTCTATCAAATGTAGAGTGACACTAATTTCTTATATTTGCTAAAATAAATGTAATGTATAATTTTACATTTATATTTTTAAACTTAAAAATATAAATGTAAACTTATACTTAACATTTATTTTAGTAAACCAAAACATCTAACCCTTCATATACCTCCTATTTTTTCATTTGTGCAATGTGAAAGGAATGTGTATGTATTATAACATAACATGTATGCATTCCTAGCAAATTGCACGAACTAATACCAAACCCCCTTCCAATATATGTTTTTTTAGTTTTTAGTTCAAAGAATGCATATGATGTTATATATTGCATTCACGTTACATAACATTTACACATTATGTGATGTATATGCATTATTATAATTTTGAATTCAAATCCAAGCCTTTTGGATCAAAAATGGCTTAAACCTATCAACACAGTTGAATCTAAGAGTTGTGACGGGGAAAATGACAAAATTCAACTTCCATCACCAAAAACTCTATGAATTTTAATAAGCCAATTCATAAAATCATTACCACGATAATGAACATGCTCTCTTCTTTCCAAATATATGATTTTTATATTTTTTGGACTATGTTGAGGTTTCAATCCATGTTGATTTCTAACTAGAAATTTTTTAGGCCACTACATGCCACAAATATAAATTCCTAGATATGTTCATGTATCTTTATTTTCATTGATCTAAATGCAAAATGAGTTATATTTTTACAAACTAGGCTTAATTTTACATGCATTAAAAAAAAACTAGTTTTCATTTTTTTGAGATAGTTAGGGGGGCATACGATCGGCTATCCTTTTTTTTGTCAATTTTCAGGATCTATTTACTTGTAAAATTAATAAAAAAGGTATTCATCAAAAAATTATAAAAAATATATATGTACAAACTATATGATATTATCTAAAGTCTTACCAAATAGTTTTAAATAATATTAAACAATGCTAAAAAATAAGGGGTTGTACTACCGGATATCTACTATGTTTTCCTAAAAAAACATGAGTTATTATTCAAATTTTAGATGTTTGACCTAGTTATACTTAACCATTTTTTTTTTTAAATAGTGTTTTGGAAACTAGACTCAAAATGTTACAATTCATGTTCTTACACCATCCTGAAATTTTGAGTGTAGCCATATCAAATTATCTACAAAATTTTAGATTTTTCAATTTACAAGAAAAACATGTCCACGGGTAGGCCCCTTTTTGTCCCCCAACTTTGTGCACTTACCTGATTGATTTATTTTATAGATTATTTACATTTATTTTATACTTATATACTATTCATTGTGATAATCTCACACGAACTACCCATTCATTTGATTGAGGTGGTTGTAGGATTATCCTACTCTCACAGGTAGTACAAAGGAAGTGTATCATTGGAGAGTGGGATGTAGATACCAACATTGTGGGTTGAGAGATCTCCACTAAACATGTGCACAAACCACATCTAGTTTTATCATTTTAATGATTTAGCATTGTTTTCATTAATTGAATACATTATTATCATGATTGGCATATATGTTAAGTTTATGATTTGATTGATACTTTGAATAACACTAGATTTATGTTGGTTGTCTTGATTTCATTAAATCTTTTCATGAATTGGGTCATGTTGTATAGTGTGTGTAAGCCAATTTAATTAATTGTTTTAACACTAAGACAGTGTTATTTGTGTTATTTAGTTACTTGATTTATCTTATTTTAATTGGCCATCTTATGCCTTTTGGTAACATAGCATAGGAGGCAAAGGAAAGTAAAAACACCCAAAAAAATAAATAAATAAATGTTGATACTTTAATATTATGGTGTTCACCATGGGCATATGCCACAAAGTGAAAAGGAAAAAAATTAGGGTTTTTGTTTATTTTGGTTACTATGATTTGGGAAATTGACCTTGCCATTTGGAATGATGAGGGCTTCTTCAGCTGCCATGCAAGGGGATAAAGAAAAAGACTACAAGAAAAATGATAGAATAGCTGAACAATAATCTAGACATGCAAAATGTGCATGGGATATGGAAAAATAATATAAGGAAGTATAAAGAAAAATAATGGGTAGATGATAGAGATAAAAAGGAGGACTAAGTTTGGCCAATGGGGAAGAGTTGTTATTCCACACATTGAGACTATAATTTTTTTATAACTAGGTCAGTTTGTCTCCTTATTTATTGGTGGTTTTGAATAGTAAAACAATAATCATTTATGGGTTATTATCTATGAATGTGTGGAATGATAATTTGTAGGCACTTTTAAAATTTTGGTTTCATGGCTATGCACCTTGGGATGGAACTTGGTTGCATCCACAAGACCATATTCATGATACCAAATTCTTGTGTTTAAATAAAATTAAATTCTTGGATAAAATCTTGACTAAAATTCCAAAGCTCAAGTTGTATGGATATGATTGAGCCATAATTTAGGAAATTTGGGCATTTAAATGATTAAATGAGCATAAAATTTAACACAATAGTGATAGTGTTATATTATTAGCAAGGACTTATTTTGTTGAAATGAGGAATCACTATGTGTTTTGTGCCATTCTAGCCATTTGGTAATAGTGCATAGATTTTATTATTGGTTATAAAGATTTAAATTCTTTGAAATCTAAGCATGTATATGTTCTATCATAGATTGTTATATCATTTGTATTTTGGCAAAATCATACATAAACAAGGTATATTGTATAGATGATTCTATAACTAGTCAAAGATCAGTGTAATGGTGTTCATTATGGTCTTTTCATGGGCTACTGTGAAGAATATTGAGTCAATAGCTTTGTTTTGTATGGTACATACCTAATTTCAATTAGGGAATGCTAAACTTGCCTTTATATGCATATTTATAATAGGAAGTGCAAACCTGTAGCATTATCCTATTACTTTTAATGGCTTGGATGGGAAAGATTAAGTGTAAATACAATATGTAATTGAATGACTTGTTATTTATATATTTGAATACATGAAAAGTGTATAAAAATAGTTATTATGATCTAAGAATTTGACACAAGAGAGGATGGTTAGTATCATGTTGGTTTCAAAATGAAAACAAAATGAAAGAAACACACTAACTTAGCATAACATCTCTAGGCCTAGACACTAGGGAGAGCTTATTTAACAAACATGCATAAAACACACAACTAAAATGAAAAATAAACCCTCTTTTACCTTCCTTGGATGCTCCAAAGTGCTTGTTATAGTGGCTTGATCAACTTGTGCTCATGAAGTCTTCATCAAAGGAAGCTTGGATATCTCCTCTTCTCCTTAGCACCTTGTGGCTTTGGCTTAGCTCAATATTTTGGCATGGTAACACTAGTTTTCATCAAGCTTTTGGAATCAATCATGCATTATAACTTTGTACAAATTAAGCTTAGAAATGATGTTCATGGCCTTTTTATTTATAGATTTTTGACAATGTCTAGAATCAACTTGAACCATCCATCCTGAGATTGAGATGTGTGGTTGAGGATTAATACAATTTTTAGAATTAAGTTTATAATTATACTCATCATGACATTGGAAGAAGGGAAAATTAAAAGGCGTGGAGGGCATTATAGAAGGCATTGATGAGGCATGGAGGGCATGAATCCTGATATTTATGGCATTTATGGCCTAGGGATGTCTTCCCAAGAAATGAGGTCACCTGATGATGCAAATATTCAATATTCATTTCAAAAAACAAGTTTTCAACAAGTTTCCATGGAATTATTAATTATTCCTTGATTTGGTTTAATTAGCTCTTAATTATGTTTAAGCACTTTGTGCATAAATTACTCAAATTGATCAAAATGCCTTGTTATTGGTCCAAAATTTAATTGGATTAAAATTGGAAGTTAATGTTAAATGCATTGGATCCACTATCCCATTTAGGATATTACTGACAATAAATAACAAAGGCATGCATCTTATGCAAGATATTTGATAAGAAATAGCAATCTAGAGCACCTACGTGCAAAATTGACATTTTGACTCCAAATGATTTGATCAAAGTTAGTTGGCCCATAAATTACATTACCCCATTTAATGATACCTTAGCCAAAACTAGAACTTGAATATGTCAAATTCACATCATTTAGAATGTTTTAGTGTTTTTAAGCCAAATTGTACATTTTGGGTGGAAATTGACCAAAACCCTTATTGGAGGTTATTGGTGGCCAAATTTAGGTGTCTATAGTTTGCCCCTATTTGGGAAGGCATTTTAAGCTATAAGCACAGTAACATTTTCTCAAAGAATGAAAAGGTCTTGTATGCCTATAACTATAATGATGATAAACTAACTGTATGATGCCCCCTCAAGTGAATGGTTAACACAAGCAGGGTAGAAAACGGTCCCTTGAAAAGAAAGAAGTGAAACAAGGGGACCAAACAAAGGAAAGATGATGGGGTGAAAACATAATGATATTGAAAAAGTAGTCAAAGTCATTAAGAATGTAAGTTGGTTGGTGTATAATGGTTTTCCCAAAGGTGGTTATAATCATTGTACCCTAATAGTGCCAATGTGGTATGATAACAAAATTATTTGCCCAAAGGTGGTTGTAATCATTGAGAAGATGGATTTGCCCCTGTTATAAAGGACAAATAAGATAATAACATGTCCCTATATGGGCATAAAAATTAAAGTGGTGACAACACAATGATTTTCCCAAAGGTGGTTATAATCATTGAGAAATGTAGGTAGGATGATGTGTAATGATTTTCCCATAGGCAATTATAATCATTGGACCTCGATTATGGCAAACATGATAAACTTGGCTGAGGATGATGATAACTTAACACAGAGTGTAATGATGAATTGGAACAACATACTAGTAGGGGGATGCTCATCTAAACTAATAAAGGTTAAAATTATTTTATGGTTAATTACTCTATTTGGGATATGATTGGGAGTGAATTGAGATGTCAGTGTCGAAGAGATATTGATGCCACCATTGCTAAATAGACTTCTTGAAGCTGAGGTTTGTTGTAGCATGTGTCATTAGGCATTAGGGTATAACATCATGAGGACTTGGCCAAAATATGCATGAGGACTGACTCGCATAATCTAATACTCAATAGAAAACAATGCACCAATGATAGAAACAATGATGACAATGCAAACACATGAATATGGATAGATTAGAGTATAAGTGTGGGCAATGAATCAAGGCAATAGTGTTGAAAGAAAACAAATAGGTAGAAAAACAAAGAAAATAAGTAAAAACAAACAAATGATGTAATAGAAACCATACGAACATCGCCCTTAAAAAATAGAGGATAATTGAACAAACAAGCAAAATGGTGGAATAAAAGAAAAGGAAGGAGGTGGCCGAGTTGTCTCCATATACACTAGGCAAGTGGATATTATCTATATGGTTTCATGGATGTAATATCCAATAAAAAACTTCAGGCCAAATGTAGTTCTCCCGAGAAATGAAAAGAATGTGATAACTGAGGAAAACAAATAGAATGGATGTGATAGAAGAAGAGGAATGGTCTTGCAAAATGGCAAGTGCGTGAGAGAAAAGGCCAAAAAGGATGGGGAAAATACGTAACAAGTGGTGTGCTTGTAACTTAATAAGGGTTCTTAAAATCCTTAAGGCAAAGAAGTGGTCAATGTTTTTATTCTTTTTTAACAATTTTTCAAATGTTTTTGGAATTGTTTTAGAGTATCTCAATTCAATCGAGAATGATGAGACACTAAATAGTTAAAGCTCACAAAATGGTGAGAGTGTTTAAACTAAGGTTGCTCATAAAATGGTGAGAGCATGATGAAAAGGGTGACTGAGTTGACCTCAACAAGTATCAAGTGCTACCTACATAGTCTTAGAGTAGGACCTCAAGTCACTGTAGTTCTATCATATAGTGAAGGAATTTGACTAGTGTAGTAGTCAATTCAAAAAAACAAGCACAGTTGGTAAAAAGGTATAACATGGCATAGGAAGTGGCGAGTTGGTATGTCAAGGATTAATAAATAAATGTTGCCCCTAGTTTACCCAGAGGTGGTTATAATTAGGATGCAATGCCATAGATCAATGGTACTAATTTTCCCAAAGGTTGTTATAATTAGTAATAAGACCAGTGATAAGAAAGGAATAACAAACAAAGGATATAACTATCAAAACTTCTATCACACTACTCCAAAATATGATCTCTATCTGAAGTACTTGAACTAATTGATGAAACTGATCAGATTCCTTGATGTTGAAAATGCATAATGAATGGTTAAAAAAAATCAAGGTTAAATGGGCTAGGCTTTAGAACACACTAGGTTCATATAATGGAATGGTAAAATGGGTATAATTAATAGAACAGTTAAGAATGATATTTTTACAAAGAATAATAGTGATAAAATGGTATAACTAAAATGGTCCTTACAAATAATACACCTTAGTGCTCAAGCATAGTACCGCTTGACATGAATAATATTCATTGGCTCAAGAAGTTCATCTCCATCTGGTGTGGCAAGCCTGTATACTTTTGATCCATAATTTGTAGTAATGATGAAAAGCCCTATCTAGTTTGGTTTGAATTTTCCTTTATGCTTCTCCTCAGCCATGGTATTCATTTGGTTTTCTTTAATAATAAGATCACCAAGTTCAAACTTCTTGTAATGATAGTGTAGACTCTATTGAAGTTCAAAAATGAAACAGAGTTCCATAAAAACTATGGTATTAAAGGGTGGATCCAAGTAGAGTATACCAAGTGGATTGATGGATAAAGGCTTTGGTTTATTTATGAGATAGGCTGGGTGGTAAAACTTGGTCATGGAGATAGGTATAAAGGTCTAAATACTAGATAGAATTAGGACCAAAAATATCACAAATCATCACAATGATTGAAGGTTCATGAGTTGGTGCTAATAAATTCTTGATGAGGAACTGATACTCTCTAGCTTTATCTGTTTGTCAAATTAGAGAGCCAATATTAGCCATGGCATCTGCAGTTTTATTACTAGCCCTTGGTATGTGCTCAAACTGAATGTTGTCAATTTGTTTCTTAAGAGTGTCAACCATGGCTTTATATGGAACCAACTTGTTATCTTTGGTCTAAAAATGATCTATGACCTAATTGATGATTAACTGAGAATCACCATAAACTTGGAGATGAGATATGTTTCAATGCACTGCCTATCGAAGTCCTGTAACAAGTGCTTCATACTCAACCATGTTGTTTGTATATAGAAATATAATTCTGAATGATTTAGAGATTAGATCCCCTTATGATGTAATAAATAATAGGCTTGCCCCCGATCCATGTGTAATAAATGACCATCAAAATATAGCTTCTAGGGCTAATCCTCAATGGGTGTGTCAATGAAAGTCATTATGGATTTATCAAGAAATTGAAACATGAGTGGATGTGCATCTATGAGGGGTACTTCAATGAGTTGATCTATAATAACTTATCCCTTGATTTATGTCAAACTCATTGAGAAGCATGATCCATTTAGTTATTCTACCTTGCAAAGTTGTTTTAGATAGTAGATACTTGAGTGGATCTACTTTTGAAATGACCATGGTCTTATTATTCAACGTGTAATGTCACGGTTTCTGAGCTACAAAGACATGGCTAGACAAGCTTTTTCAATAGGTGCATAGTTATGTTCATATGTGACAAATGTATGGCTTAGGTAGTATATGGCATGCTCTTTTCCATTGTCATCATGTTAAGCCAAGAGTGCCCATAGAGCATTATTAGTAGCTGATAGATATAACAAGAATGACTTTCCTGGCATAGGAGGTAACAAAATAAGTGGATTAACTAGATATTTCTTGAGTTGTTGAAAATTTGTTTGGCAATGATCATCCCAGTGAAATGCAACTCTCTTCTTATAAAGATGTGTAAATGGATGACACTTGTTTGCTAACTACAAGATGAAGCATTGGATTGATTGGATCTTACCTTGCAAACTATGGAGTTGTTTCAAATTGGTTGGTGGCAGCATCTCGGTTATAACATGGACTTTAGTTGGATCAACTTCAATACCTCTATGAGACATGATGAAGCCAAGTAATTTACCTGAGGTTACATCAAACACACATTTATTTGGATTGAGCTTGACTTTGTACTCCCTTAATATTTCAAATATCTTATGTAGTATTGTTGGATGGTCAGCCCTAGTTTTGGATTTTCCTAATATGTCATTCATATAGTCTTCAATAATATCATGCATCTATCATGGAATATGACAGTCATGGCCCTTTGAAATGTAGCTCCAGCATTCTTAAGGCCAAAATACATTACTTGATAATAAAATTATCCCCATGGATTGGTGAATGCCATTTTATGTTGGTCTTCTAGTGTTATTCTGATTTGGTTGTATCATGAAAAGCCATCCATGAGTGAAAGCATTTCATAATCTGCCATGGATTCGATGATCATGTCAATATTAGGAAAGGAAAAATCATCTTTAGGATAAGCTTTGTTGATGTCTCAAAAATTAGTATAGATTATGATCCTTTCAAGCTTTCTACTAATAGGTACCACATTAGATATCCATTCTGAGTAATCAATGGATTAGATACATCCTAATTCTAAAAGTTTTTCCAACTCTTTCTTTACTAATACGTCAATTTGAGGATGCATCTTACATAGCTTTTGTTTTACCGATTTGGATTCAATATTGACCACAAGGTGGTGTAGAACCAAGGTGGGGTCAAAACATGTCATGTCAAAATAGGCCCATGCACAGATATCCACAAATTCTCTCAATAAAGCTATAAATACTTTACATTCCTCCTCAATGAGAAACACACCTAATTTTATCCATTTTAGGTTCGATGGAGTCTCGATGTTTATGTCTATTGTATCTTTGACTAAAAGGGTCGAACCATATTCGAATATAGTAGCCAATGACTTGAACTATTGGACTATGTCAGGGTCCTCTATTAAGACTTGCTCTTCAACTTCTCCTAGGCATGGTGAATCTGAGTCCCCTAATGGGAGATCTAGCCATGTGACAAAAATAGTCAAAAATTCTTGAAGAATTTGATCAAATAATTTTTGTTGTACAAAATTGAACTTGAATCCATAGGCAAGTTCATCGTTGGTGGTCTCCTAGTCTAAATTCAAAGAAGAATGAACATCCCCATCTAATGACATCTAAAACAAGTTTTCACCTGAAAGAGGTTTTCACTTTGGGACCTCAATGTTTTACTTATTTGTTTTTGGCTAAGGGTATTCACCTATTTTCCAAAATAGGCTTCAAGATCCAATGTGATTGAGAATCTTGATTTGTGATCTCCCAATGGAAAATTGTCTCTAAGGCCTAAAAAGTCACAGAATGCCTCATCATTCTAAAACTCATCAATCTAAAAAATGGATTCTTGTTGGTCCTAATCTATCAGTTGGGTATAGTATAATGGTAATGGGATGTGATGAATGACTAGGGTAAGGGTACAAATAGCATTGGTATCGAATAGGTTAGTCTCTGCTAGGTCATCAAAGGTGAGGCTATGATTAGACTATGCTTCACTATCAGCATCATCCTCACTAGGCATTAGTGATGGAATTTGAATAAGTTATGTGGGGTCACCCCCAGGTGGTTTAAATCTAAGTCCATAAGGTCTTTCATACTTGATGGAATTTGAATAAGTTATGTGGGGTCACCCCCAGGTGGTTTAAATCTAAGTCCATAAGGTCTTTCATACTTAGTCTTATAAATTAGATTGATGGTTCCTTACTGATTTAGTCTGAGATCTCTTCCTTCATAATTGTGACACTCCATGATCTTATTAGGAATAGGATACTTTACACTTTTATAATAATCGGTTTGGTCATCATCATGTAACCAGGATTTGTCCCCTTCAAGAGGGTCAAGTTTTAGGCCAAATGCTAGTACAAATGTGGCAGGTCCCTTATCTTTGTTCTTTCATTGCCAATGCATATGTGGGGTGACTTTAGGTCACTCAAAGGTTTTCAAATTCTAAGAAATATTGGTAATATGAAATGTATCATGGGTCACATACTTCCTGGTCTATTATCTAAAATGGTGAAATGATTAGAAGCTTTAAGAGGTGGCATGTGGGAAAAGGAATCTAAGGTATTAGGATCTATGCAATTATTTGATAAAGGATCAATAAGTATGACCTTTCCTTTATCCTGCTTGGAACTTGGATTCATGTCATACTGATAATTGTAGCTTTGAAATTTGGCTTTAAAATGTTTGCAATGTTCATATGGGTGTAAATCTCTTGGAATTTTCACTTCCATCCATGAGTAGGAAAACTTGATACATTGGTGCAGCATTAACTGGACTACACGAATCTCATATAACTAAGGCTTGCCTAGAAGCATATTATATGATAACTCAAGATCAAGCACATGGCAAAGTGTATCATGGGTTAAAGGCCCAATGATAACTGGAAAACTAATGGTGCCTTGTGATTCTCTTTCCTAATTGTCATAGGATTTGATGGTTATCATTTATTATTGGAGATCTGCCAGTGTACCCAAGAAGCTTGATGAGCTTTAGAGACACTATGTTAAGGCCTGATACATTGTCTATAAGGACACATTTCACTTTATGCCACATTATATAATTTTTTATGTACAATGGGTTATTATGGAGTGGGCCAAGGGAAGACATATCACTTTGGTTGAATGTGATTTGTTGTTTTGGAGCTAGGTGTCCAACCAAAGCTTGAAATTTATTAGAGGATATGTCACTAGCAATAGTGAATTGGGTTAAAAACTCATTCAATGTGTTCTTGTGGATTAATAACATTCATAACAAATCTAAAATATAAATTTGTGCTATTGTCTCCTATAATTGTTCTACAATATCATACTTCTTGTCTTGGTCAGTATTGAATGGTTTATTTTGAGGTTGAATGGTTGGTTGGATAATAGGTAAAGTGGTAGATGGTTATGGACTTGAGATAGTAATATTTGAACTCTAAGTTGTGATTGCACAATTGATATTAAATATTAGACCATGATTGCTAACAAACAGTGGAAATGGTGTGGGATGAGATAAGACAAGTCTCAGTTGTCAGTGCATTTGTATGTGATCATGTGGTAAGGATGAGTTGTCAATATAAGGTCCAAAAGGGAAAGTCCTAGTTTATTGGTTTTCTTGTATGCACTCCCAAGTCAAAGAAGGATTATCCATGTAATTTGGTTGAATGTTGTTGTTTAGCAATGGTCTAGCCTAATTAGTGTTTGGTCTAGGATTAATGGAGATGGTATTAACACTACCCCCTACAATATGACCTACAACTTTGTTGTAGTCATATGCAACTACATGGTAGGTTTGTTGATTATTTTCATTCTCACCTTGGTTTTATCCATTGTTCTATCATTGTGGTTTCTAATATTGATTTTATTGGTTCAACCTTTGATTTTATATTATTTATTTTGCTACTACACTGGCTATTGTTGTTGTTACTAATTGTTCTGCTACTACTGATTATTATGTCAGGGAAAAGGGTTTTGATAAATCATAAGAGTTTGATTAGAAGTGAAAGCACCATTATCCAATGTTATATCCCCATTCTCCAACATATTCTCAATTAAATACTTAATTTGGACACATCTTCATAGATTATTCCTACTAACCCAATGATATTCTCACAATTTGTTTTCATGGTACCAATCAAGATAAGGAATGCCTTGCAGATAATGCTTTGGCATAAGCCAACTAATTAGATTAGTGGCAACAAGCTTACAAAATATAGACTCAATAGGATCTCCTAGGTTACTAAAGATATGATGTGTAGGCAGAGTTCTCCTTGGAGGAGGGATTTGTAATGGTAAAGGCTATTGTATTTATTGCACAAGTCTTAGTTATTGTGCTTGTGATATTGGTTGGAGAGGTTATTAAGTAGGAATAAGTTAAAAATGTGGTGTGGATGATTTTTTCACCATTTAGACATGACGTGATTCAATTACTCCATTTCCCAAAACATTCTTATTACGATTAAATTACATCAGTCTTTCTTGGTTATTAGCATGTGTCAGTTTTGATTCTTCCGCTTGAATGGGATGTTGATTTTGGCCACTTTCTTGATTGGTACCTTGATTCTAATCAATTGAATTAAGCTTGATGATCTCTTCATTAATAAGATCTCTCTCAATCAACAAAACTTTGTCGATAATTTCCTCTAAAGTATGTGCACATTGTAGCTCTAAACAATATTCTATCTCACTATGCAAATTTTTGGTAAACACAATGGCTAATTATTTATCTAGTAAACTATAGGTGAAACGGCTTGCAAGGGCTCTCCATTGTTATAGATAACTTTCAAAACTCTCACTAGCTTTTTTCTTTGCTTGTGTTAAGTCCACTAATGAAATCTCATTCTTGATATTATAGGGAAACTATTGTACAAACTTATCATAAAGATCATCAAAATCTGTCACTGAATTCTGTCCAACCAAGCTCTTTGGAAAAAACAACAAAAGGTATATGTCACTATATGCCATTGGTTGACATGCAATAAATAATTCTATTAAATAAGCCTTAGGGTCACCTTTCCCTTTGTATTTGTCAAATTTTGGTGGTTCATATCCTGGAGGAAATGGCATCTATAAGTACTCCATGTTGAATGTATAAGAACACACGTCATCCAACTTAAACTTTTTAGTCTATTTCTCAATCTGAATGGTAGCAATTGCATCCTTCATCTATTATAGTTCATGGGATAGGAAACTGGAAGGAACATTGGTTTGAGGAAGAATATTGGTTTGGGTAGATGGTTGGGAGGTCATAAGTAGGACGCTTTGACTAGGGTATGATGGAGATATCTCTTGGGTTACTTTAGTTTGGTTGGAAAATAGAATAGGAATATGCATATATGGATTAGGATGTACTTGGAATTATACATTTGGTTGTGAAATATTTTGGTTTAGGTTGGTAATAAAGGTTTGACTTGAAGGATTTTGTGGTTGGGGTGGAGGGATATAACTATATTGTGCCTACTGTGGTTGAAAAGGGACATGTTACCGACTAATCAAACCCTGATGTTGAGAGGGAACTTGTGGACCAAGACCTTGTCTCTAAATTTGTGGCATAATTTGAACCAATGGGTGTCTAGTAGGTACTTGAGAAACATGGGAGCCTCCTTATTGCATGAATCCCTATGGGGAAGTGAAAGCAGGTTACAGATTTGGCATCTGTCATTGACCAATATTTGCACATTATTGACTAGTCATCATTTGGTTTTGGATTGGTACATTGATCTGTGATGGAGGAGGTATATTTTCCACTACCTGATGAGGTGGAATATTAGTTTCCCCTTATTGAGGTGGTAATATATTTGGCCTCTATTACATTGGTACACTAGATTGTACCTATTATTATGGAATACTACTCATCGCTTATTAAGGAGGAGTAGGGTTCATCACATTCGACTATTGAGGCACAACATTGGTTACTGGTTGACTACCTAATCCTATTAGTTACACACTTGAGGAAGCAACTGGGTGAGCTTGGGATGTATAAACTCCTACTCCTTGGTATGATGATCCACTCATGGTATTAACTATAGGCACATATTGTTGATTAGTTGTTTGTGCGTTAGTATCACTTGAATTGGGATTGGATGTTGCTTGCACATTGTCCATTATGTTTGGCTTACTATTTTACATAAAGGCCAAAGACATTTCTTCAATAATGGGCATATGCATCAAGTTATCTACCAAAGTGGTTTACATGAATGGGTCAAAACTCAGATTATCTTGTCTAATTAACTCTATCAACACTCTTATTGAAGGAATTAAGTCAATAAGAGGTTTGTTCATCATGTTGGGTGAATATTTTGTCAACCAACTAAATGGTGAGCAAAATAGGTCTCTTCAACCACAGCATAGGGAGATTGGTCGGCCCAGTGTGTAGGTTTACTACATCAGAGGTGGACAAATCTCTCCTCTCATCAAGGGGAGGTTCCCTATGAATATGTAGGAGCTATATGCTATATATATAAGCAGAAGATAACACTCAAGGGTAGGATACACCATCCATCTCTCTTCTTTTAAAGATGATGTTCACAAACAAAGGAGAAAATCCTGGTGAAAATATTGAAGGCACTTCTCTTCTTTCAGAAGTGTTCTTGAAGGGACCAGTAGGAGTTCTTTCAGGTAGTGACAAGTAATTAGTAACAAAAGGGTGCAATAACTAGTAGAATGAAGTGTAGCATAAAGTCTCCACTTTAGCTACCTAGAGAGTGAGATACAAAGAATAATGGGGGCACAAAGTCATCCCAGAATCCTCAACACAGAAACAAAAAATAAACACACACTCAAGACAACTATAACAACACAAAGCCTGAAAGTAACTAACTTTAGGACATCTTCCTTATCACTTCCACTAATTCTGCTTGTTATATTAAATAAACAAGAATGCATCTAGAAGACAGACATAAGAACAATATCCTAAAATGGCACAAGCTATAACAGCACAAAGTCTACAAGTAACTTGCTTTCTCATTCAAATAAAATAATATGAACAACAATCTGAGCTCAAAGTCTCAATATTTGCCTTTCAATTTGGGTAGAGTTTTGCTTCTATGGTCAAAAAGATCTTCTTAAAACAATAAAATAGATTACAATATATAGCAACCAAGAAAAACTTGGTGCTTTGTTTCATGGATTGGCCCATGCTGTGCATTCCATGCCTTCAATGCATTTTAAATTTTGTCAGGGGGCTATGTTGAAAATAGGGTGGCTTTCTTAACTATGGCATGTCATTTCATCCCATATGCCTCCTCCTAAATCTGGATCAGCTGGTATGTCCCCTCTGACTTCTGCATAGCTGTCCATTTTGTCTTTACTCCAAGTGAGATAAACAGGCAGTGCCTTCAATGTTTGCAAGCTAAAATATCTGCATAGTGGACTATTCCACCTACTAAAATTACTTTTGCATAGATATTTTCCTCTTTGTCTCTTCTTACTACAATTTGAGTTCTCAATCTATCTTTTCCCCTTTCTGGTTTTGTCTTTTCCTAGCATTTGAGCTCTTAGGGCTATATCCTAGGTCTTGTTGATTCCTTACACTCTTCCATCAGCAGTTCTTCCCTTTGGCATTTTGGCCTTTTACATTTGGGTTTACGTTCAAGATTTCAAAGATGAAAAACTATTTAATTTCTTTGAATTTGATTTGTTTAGGCCCATCATTGTTAGGAAACCAACGACTAGTTTGTCACCCTAAAATTGATAGCTGCAGGGACGTCATCAAACTTTTAGATCTCAACAGCTAGTTTGCGATGTCCAAATTTGACATCTATGGGCCCATCACTTTCCTCAGCAATTCCTTTGGCTTTGTCATTTGATCTTCCCTAGAGGGGAGCTACCCTTTGGGGCCTTGAGAAAGGTCCCTTTTCTCAGTGAGAGCCCCCCACAAGGGCACATACCCTTTAGGCAGTCTTCAGATGGCCTTCGAGCTTCTTTCTCCTCGGCAAGTTTTTGTCTTCGATCGAGCTTATTTCCTTCAGACTTTTTGTCTAAAGGAAATGTTCCTTCAAAACTTTGCCATGATATTTCCTTCTGAAGGAGTTCCTTTGGTCACTTGGCCTTTGAAATGGTCCACCTGGTCCCCACCTGCCCTCTATAAGGGCTATTTGACCTCCAAGGTTGCCTTTTGGAAAAGTTGCAAGGGTCCATTTTGGCTCTTACATGCCCTCCGAAGGGGCACTTATCCTTCGGGATCTTGGAAGACCCCTTTAAACTTATCAATTGAAAAAATGGCTAAGTGTTGAGCCTGTTTCTTTCTTATAGAGTCCATAGAAGCCAACCTGCAAAGTCCATAAAAATGAGTTCATAGATCTGGGGGAGTCCATAGATGTGAGAAACTGGCCTACAGAGTCTATAGTTTTGAGGCCTTGAGAGTTTGTATATTTGAGCTTGCCTGCAGAGTCCGTAGAAGCCAAGTCCATAGTTTTCTCTAACTTTGAAAGAGTCTATAGAAATCTAGCTTAAGAGTCGATAGAAACCATCTGTGAAGTTCGTAGTTCCACCTACAGAGTTCATAGCTCAAGTCTATAGAAATGGGGGAGTCCGTATATTTCTTACTATGAAGTCCATAGAAATGAACCTGTAGAGTCCGTAGTTCTAAGCCTACAGAGTTCATAGATTCAAGCCTGCAGAGTCCGTAGATTTTTGAAAAAGCTTGAAAAAAGAAGGATTTGAAGGCTCATAACAATTTTTGAAAAGGGAAGAGAGGATTTTGGTCTGTTGAACCAAAATATTTTATAAGTTGTCCTAAAAATGAGTGACATTTTTGGGGACAACACATCTGTTAGGATTAAGAGCACAATTGATTACCTTTATGTAAGCAACTAAACACAAAATTTAACCTGAAATAATATGTAACTAGAATTTAGAAATAGCACAGAATACGAGAGACAATACAATCTTGTATTAACACTCTTCTAGAAGAAAATACAATGAAAAAATCACACTCTTCCCACACCTCTTAGGCATACAGTAATTCTCCCTCAAGAGTTCTCTCTCTCAACCAATTACAACCACAACTCAATAACTGAGTTGTTCCCTCCACCAGTCAGTAACAATACTGCCAGTCCACCAAGTACTCAAAGTACTCCAAGTAGATCTCCTTTGATCTTGCACACCTACAAATCAACTGATATTACTTACCATGTAGATCTCCCCTGATCTTGCTATCTACAGATCAACTGATCTTACAATTAGAAGGATCTCTTCCTTGTCCTTGATTACAATATAGCCCCATGGGTCTCTTAAATAGATCCCATACAAAAAATAATTAGACTTCCCAATTATAATAATTAGAAACGTAGACTCAAGACTAAAATTAGTCTTTTACATGCAAACTAATTGTCCATCTAAAATTAGACCAGTTCTGGAAGTGCATGCAAACACACATACACATAGGTTACCGACGTCAATTCTTGTCTAACCGATGTCGGCCAACCCCTAACCAATGTTGATTACTACGTAGCTAAATATGACCAACATCAGTTGATCAGACTAACATCGGTTGCTCTGACACTCAGCAACCTCCTCCATTTGCATCAGTGAAGCTTTTAGCTCCACAACTTAACAATCTCCCACTTGGAGATAAATAGCTGCACCTGTACCTATACCTATACATCATCTAATTTTGTTTTCTGGCTTATATCCATCTTCAAGTTTAATATTGAAGACCAACAAAAGTTGAATGAAGATTCAACTTCTCCTTTGTTCCCAGCTTTGTTAACATTTTTGCAGGGTTCTTATCTTTGCTAGCCACTATGACTGCAACAACCTTCTGCATCTTTGAAATCCAGCTAACTATCGTACCACCAATAGTGAACACATATCTTGTGGTGTTTCTCCTATCATCCAAGTAACCTGCCATATCCGAATCTATATACCCATGTAGAGAAGTGTTTGACCCTACATAGCATGTATACCTACTGTTGGTCCCTCTCAGATACCTGAAAATCCACTGAACTACTTTCCAGTGCTCTTTTCCCAAATTTTCCATAGACTTGTTGACAACTCCCAATGCTTGGGTAATATCAGGTCTAGTACACATGTACTCAACCTCATCATGTGATTCAAGACACTGTTATGTGAACTATCCAACCATAGGTGTGTTAACCAGTTCTGCATCCTGCATATTGAATCTCTCCACTACCTTATTCACATAATCCTCTAGAGACAAAATCAACCTATGACTTTCCCTGTCTCTAGAAATACTCATGCCAAAGAATTTATTTGTTGCTTCCAAATCCTTCATGGCAAACCTCTAAACAAACTTTACCTTTAGCTCAGCAATCTCCTACATGTGTGACCCTGCAACAAGCATATACACTACATATAGTAACAAGATAATGTAGCTAATATTATCCAACCTGGTAAAATAAACACAATGGTAACATTGACATTGACTAAAGCCATGCTTTGTCATACACCTGTCAAACCTCAAACATCATTGTCCTGCAGCTTGCTCAAGACCATATAACCTGGCCTTCTGTCTCACCTGTCCATTCTCTCCTTTCTTTAACTTGGGCATCCATTCATCTTTTAGTGCTTTCATCTCAACTGGAAACTCTACCAAATCTCTCATTTGATTCTTTTCCAAGGTATCAATTTCCTCATTCATGTCATGCTCCCACTGTTTCTTAGATTCTACCTGTATTGCCTCTTTAAAAATTTTGGTTCTTGACCATTAGTGAATAACAAGTAGTGTAAAGAAGGGGAATAATGAATTTGAGGCTTACTTACCCTTTCAGTCCTCCACATAGGTGTTTAAGACTCCTTGACAGCTTGCTATCTGCCCAAAATTTGTTCTGACAGTGACCGATCTCGGTCACCTCTGGCCAACCTCGGTCTACACTCGATCGATGTCAATTCCTCCTGATCACCGACATTGGATCCCTGATCAACGTTAGTGTCCACTGATCTAACATCACTAACTTTAGTCTGCACATGACCGACGTCAGTTCTTACTTGTTTGATGTCGGTAACTATGTTTTCTTGTGAGTGATGATTTTTACCTGCGAGCTCACTTTGGATCATAACCTTGTCCAAACTACCCTGCTCAAAATTATTCAGCCTCTTAAGCTGATCTCTGTCCATCATCTTCTCCTTGAAAACCAAGGCTTTCCTATTCTTATCATTGTCAAAAACATCATATTTCCTCTTTATGCAATATTGTGATCCTCCAATAGAAGCTCCCTTCTTTGTTGACCCAGTTTCAAGAAACCTCGCTTTCTTCTATTGCTTACAAAAATCTCGATCTATGCTTTTCAAACCTGAAAGCTTACCATTTAACTTAAGAACATACATTCCCTTCTCACTCATGTGACCAAGCCTATAGAGCCACATCTTTGCATCTACATCTAAAGTAGATAAAACAAAAGGAGAATTAGTAATACAAGTAGATAGATAAAGAGTACCTACTTTCTTACCTCTTGCTAAAATAAGTGCACCCTTGGAAAATTTCCAAGATTCTGATGTGAGAGTTATTGTGCAACCCTCATCACCCAAATTTCCTATAGAAATCAAATTCCACTTCAGGACTGGGACATGCATGACATCCTTCAACACCCATGTGTTGCCATTCTGCAATTTTAGCTGCACTTCCCCTTTGCCAACCATTTGACAAGGCTTACCATCCCCTAAACAAATTTTTCCAAAGTCTCCATGGACATAATCATGAAAAAATTATTTGTTTGGGGTTGCATGGAAAGAGGCACCAGAATCTAAAACCCAAGATTCCACTTTATCTAAGGAACATACAAGAGCATCTTGTGCAACAATACCTGCATCTTTTGCTTCTTCATTTCCTTCATGCTGATCTTCTTTCAACCAACAATCTTTCTTTACATGCCCTTTCTTTCCACAGTTTCAACAAGTTATACCTCCATTTCTGGATTTGGATCTACTGCTATCTTTGACCTTGATTTCCCTTGCTTGCTCTTCTCTCTTTGCCTTCCCCTACTTTCAACACTTAAAGCATTACCTGATGATTCCCCTATGCTTTTCCTGCGAATTTCTTCATTCAAGATTACACTAACAACATCATCAACTTTCAAGATATTTGAAGCAGATGCAGTATTACTAACTGCCATTACCAGACTATCCCAACTTTCAGATAAAGAGCATAAGATTAAGAGAGCCTTAATTTCATCATCAAAAGCTATATTGACTGAAATTAATTGATTTACTAATCCATGGAAATCACTAAAATGACTATGTACCGATCCACCTTCCTGCATTTGCAAATTAAATAAATGCTTCATAAGAAATACCTTATTTGAAGCTAAGGGTTTTTCATATAAATTTGCCAAAGACTCCATTAACACTACCATTGTCTTTGCTTGTGATAAGTTGGAAATCACAGACGATGTCAAGCTCAACCTTATAGATCCCAGAGCCTTCTGATCAAGAACATTCCATTCTTCATCTTTCATATCTGTGGGCTTGCATGCAACCCCACCCAATGGTAAGTACAGATCTTTCTAATACAAATAATCTTCTATCTGCATCCTCCATAATTGATAATTCTTGCCATTAAATTTCTCCATTCTTAGCTTACTTTTTTCTGCCATTGCTTTACTCCCACTCAAACAGAAACCCCTATGAGTGACATGTCATCAACAAACACTAACCTACTCCGAACCAGGCTCTGATACAACTTGTTAGGATTAAGAGCACAATTGATTACCTTTATATAAGCAACTAAACATAGAATTTAACCAGAAGTAATATGTAACTAGAATTCAGAAATAGCACAGAATATGAGAGATAATACAATCTTGTATTAACACTCTTCCAAAAGGAAATACAATGAAGAAATCACACTCTTCTCACACCTCTTGGGTGTACAGTAATTCTCCCTCAAGAGTTCTCTCTCTCAACCAATTACAACCACAACTCAATAACCGAGTTGTTCCCTCCACCAGTCAGTAATAATACTGCCAGTCCACCAAGTACTCAAAGTACTCCAAGTAGATCTCCTTTGATCTTGCACACCTACAAATCAACTGATCTTACTTACCATGTAGATCTCCCCTAATCTTGCTACCTGCAGATCAACTGATCTTACAATTGGAAGGATCTCTTCCTTGTCCTTGATTACAATACAGCCCCATGGGTCTCTTAAATAGATCCCATACAAAGAATAATTAGACTTCCTAATTACAATAATTAGAAATGCAGACTCAAGACTAAAATTAGTCTTTTACATGCAAACTAATTGTCCGTCTAAAATTAGACCAATTCTAGAAGCGCATGTAAACGCACACACATAGAGGTTGCCAATGTCAGTTCCTATCTAACCGATGTCAGCCAACCCCTAATCGATGTCAGTTACTGCGTAGTTGAATATGACCAATGTCAGTTGATCAGACCGACGTCGGTTGCTCTGACACTTAACAACCTCCTCCATTTACATTAGTGAAGCTTTTAGCTTCACAACTTAACAACATCATGTTCATCTAATTGAAATTACGTACTAGATTCAAGTAGGTTTGATATGTTGTCTGTATTTGGTTAAAGTGGTCTTCCATGATGTTTTTGCCTTGATTAGATATATTAGGGTCTTGATATGTTGTTTGGACTAGAGCCATAGGATTTCTATAAGAAACCTATTGATCATAAATGATATTGTGGGGCACTCTTACTAGGCTTGGTAAATTTTCATGGGGGAAGTCTATTAGAAACTTAGCCCCTATGTCTATGGCTCTAACCAAGATCTCATCTCTATTCTCTAATAAATATTGCTCAAATAAAAATGGATCATATGTGTAAGTTGTATTAGTAGAATATGACTGTTGAAGAAATGGCTTGTCAATTGTAGGTATTATGTGGTTTGTTCTTGGTCTTGTTCTGAATAAGGTGGTGTATTAACCAAATAATTAGCTAATAGATCTTGGCTTTGTGCCCCTAATTGAGTATTATAAGAGGGATAAGAATCCATCTCATAAGGAATATTATCTATGTATGGGTCTTGCACCATTTCTTCCTACGCAACCACATTACTAATCCTTAGATTGTACATGAGTCCATTACGAGTGTAGGAATATATGTTGGGATCCATAGTCAATGTTTTTGCAATAAAAGGTCAAAGAGTTCTTCAAACTATAAAAAGACAATGTCTAAAATAGATGATGTTCAAACTAGGTCTAGATTTGTCAAAAGGATCAAAAAGATTTATGTAAATATTTAGTGAAAAAATAAGCTAACATTAAATGTCTAATGTCTCACTATTCACACAAAGATGAGCAAGTAAAAAGGCCAAAAATCAACATGCCAAACTCTAAAGTCGATGTGTTTCAAATCAGTCTAATCTAGGAAATTAAAAGTTGCTAGGTCTTTTGGCCAAATGTGACATCAAAAGCTAGGCTCAAACAAGGCATGTGCTAGGACTCTTGGCCAAATGATGTCAAAAGCTAGACTTTAAAATAGATGAAAGTTTTAATCTAACAAATTTGAAACACTTCTAACAAACACTAGGCATTTGATTCTTGGACATGAACTCGATCAACTATGTATAAAGTATGAAACAAAAGTCACTATAGAGATAGTTTATTTTCTCACAAATAATGGTATAAAACTTGGTTCTTTTGACAAATAAGCTAGACAAAAGTGAATGATATAGCTGTGTTAGACAAAGGAACACAAAAGTACACTTAGATTGGTCTTAAAATGTAGGAACAAATTTGAACTCTATGCAAGAGGGTTTATGAAACAATATTTGAAATATTTTATGTAGCATAACGATGCTACACTACCCAAAAGGTATGATAAAAAAGTTTGTTTCAAAAACTCTCTAAGGTAAAGATAGTTTCCCATAATTTTGACAACATAACACTATCTTTATTGACTCCAAATGTTATGGTGTATAGACTCAAAGTGCAAGTGTTTAGCACAAAATGGCTTAAGTCTATCAAGTGGTGATAATGATTACAAGTCTTAAATGACCTTCAACCCAAATTGGAAATTAAACCTAAGTTCCCTCAAGTTTAGTGCAAATGGTGAACCCACTTAACACATCAACCCTATGAACTTATAAAGGTACAATTTTGAATTTAGATTATAAGTGAAGGACTTAAACAACTTTGGTGAAGGTCTAGACTCAATTGGGTATCATAACTATGCAAAAGTGGATGATATGACCCCCAAGTTTTGATGGACTTTGAACAAGACAAATTTGATGACTTCACGTGGGTAGCATAATGTCTCTTTATTTTGAGGAAAATTAAGACCATGTGTTTTGGTTTGTATCATTTGTTTACACCAAGTTTTGAATCCAAACAAGACTTTAATTTAAGACAAAACTCAACTGATTAATCGCTCTTAGACTCTAAACTGACAAGGTTTCTTGGTATTGTTGGAATCCATCAATATACGTCATTTGAGAAGGTTTTAAGCGTTCATCCAAAAGTAAATACACATTATATAGTAGTGTTTTTACAACCCCCCCCCCTTTCTCTCAAATGAAAATAATATGACATGGACCTTGAGGATCACCTTGCACCAACAATACTTATGTGGTAAGTGGTGATTTGTCTAAGATATATAAGGCTTTAGAACACTTTAGGGGAATCAATTGCACAAGGACTTTCACATCAAACAATGCAAAATAAAAGTATAGATTTTGGGTCTGTATCACTTGGCTTGTTGCAAAAAGGTCTAGTCCTTTTTACAACCACTACACCTTGTTGGTCACTCAATGTAGTGTGATATCTAAAGTGCCACTACATTTCGTGTGCAACTCCAATTAGAATCTAAATGAAGTCTACACTGGGAGGTGAAACTTTGGGTCAAAGCTTCCCTAAAGAACTCATGGGAGGTGATGAAGTCCCCCTCATAATCTAAGTTTGCATAAAAATAAAGAAAGCATGAAAATAGAGACTTTAGGGTCATTTTCAAGGTCACCCAAACTTTGATGAGTTTTTGGGGAGTGTTTTAGAAGACTTTGTTACTAAGCCTTGGACTAGGCTATTTGCAATAGGAATGGTTCTTTTGATTCCAAGGGATCCCTAAAGGGGACAAATGGAAGAACATACATGCAACACCCCTCCCTTTGCCAAACAAAAATCTAATTTAAACAACTAAGTGAATACAAAAAGCTTGGAAAGGTGAGTTCATTTTTAAGCCCAAATTCAAAAAATGAGATGGTGCTCATTTGACCCCTTGGTCTTAGTTGTAACTTTGAAAACTAATGATAAAAAAAACTTATTTAAGCACCTTAAATGTTACTTTAAACACCAAAATAATATTCCTAATTCATTTTTAAGCATGCAAAAGGTGATCTAAACATATTTTTGGCAAATGTCAAGCTTGGTCCTACAACAAAAATGTTAACATGTCCTTTAGCCTTGAAGCTATTTTAGGATTGAAACAATGGACTTCAAAAAAAGACCTCCCAATTTTGTGTTTTAAGAGAAACACAGTGACCAATGTCAGTTCTATAACCAATGACAGTTATCTAACTGATATTGCTTATACCAATAGTGATTAATGATAGCTATCCAATCGATGATGGTTTTACTAACTGATGTTGGTTACTATGTAAACCCGTGACAAAGAAAAATGGCAAAACAAAGTTATAAAATCAAATTGTAAGAGTTTTAATGATCCAAATGAAGATTTTAAAGTTGCAGAATGATCTTATTCATGTGTGGGATGTGTTTGGTCCCATTGGGCATGCCATATGTGATCTAAGAATTTGACTCAAGAGAGGATGGTTAGTATTATGCTAGTTTCAAAATGAAAACAAAATGAGAGAAACACACTAACTTAGCATAACATCTCTAGGCCTAGACACTTGGGAGAGCTTAGTTAACAAACATGAATAAAACACACAACTAAAATACAAAAAAAATCCTTTTTTACCTTTCTTGGATGCTCCAAAATGCTTGTTGTAGTGGTTTGCTTAGCTTGTGCTCATAAAGTCTTCATCAAAGGAGGCTTGGATATCTCCTCTTCTCCTTGGTACCTTGTGGCTTTGGCTTGGCTCAATATTTTGACATGGTAACACTAGTTTGCATGAAGCTTTTGGAATCAATCATGCATTATAACTTTGCACAAATTAAGCTTATAAATTATGTTCTTGGCCTCTCTATTTATAGATTTTTTGAGAATGTCTAGAATCAACATGAACTATCCATCCCGAGATTGAGATGTGTGGTTGAGGATTAGTTCAATTTTTGGAATTAAGTTTATAATTATCCTCATCATGACATTGGAAGAAGGGGAAATTAAGAGGCATGGAAGGCATTGATGAGGAATGGAGGGCATGAATCCTTATATTTGTGGCATTTATGGCCTAGAGATGTCTTTATAAGAAATGAGGTCACTTGATGGTGTAGATATTCAATATTCATTTCTAAAAATAAGTTTTCAACAAGTTTCCATGGAATTATTAATTATGCCTTAATTTGGTTTAATTAGCTCTTAATCATGTTTAAGCACTTTATGCACAAATTACTTAAATTGATCAGAATGCCTTATTATTGGTCTAAAATTTGACTGGATTAGAATTGGAAGTCAATGTTAGATGCATTAGATCCATTATCCCATTTAGGATATTACTGGCAACAAATAACAAAGGCATGTGTCTTGTGCAAGAAATTTGATAGGAAATAGCAATCTAGATCACCTAAGTGCAAAATTGGCATTTTGAATCGAAATGATTTGATCAAATTTAGTTGGCCCATAAATTGCATTGCCCCATTTAAGGATACCTTAGCCAAAATTGGCACTTGAATATGTTAGTTTCACATCATTTAGTGTGTTTAGTGTTTTTAGGCCAAATTATGCATTCTAGGTGGAAATTGGCCAAAACCTGCTTGGAGGTTATTAGTGGCTAGATTTAGGTGTTTATGTGTGTGTGTGTGTGTGTGTGTGTGTGTGTGTGTGTGTGTGTGTGTGTGTGTGTGTGTGTGTGTGTGTGTGTGTGTGTGTGTGTGTGTGTGTGTGTGTGTGTAGATATATGCACATAGGGAATTATAAAATTGTACGTTACCATTTTGAAGATGGAATCTAGTTATAGATGTTAATGATCATAAAAGTTATTGTAAAACTTGATTTATCCATATGTATAAATTATATATATATATAATAATGTTTACATTCAACTATGCATGTAAATACATAGTAAATTATTCCTGAAAAGTAGAACTAAGCATAAAGTAGTCATCTCTTGGATGATTATGAACAATTATAGGTTTGATGCTGAATTGTCATAGGATGAAAAAAAATTATGTTTAAATTCAGATATATTGGTATCATTAGTTGAGTATCAGAAACTTTCATGTTGATTACATAATAACAAGAGAATATATATAACTCTAAATACCTAGGATTATTAATTATACCCAGTGATATATGCATTTCGTAGTCACCCAACATATAGATAATAAACTTGATCATTTATTTGTCTGCTTCTTGATGAATTTTGGATGACTATAAGATAAATTGTGAGTTATTTTATGAGTTATCAAGTCTTAAATTATACTTGAATGGATTGATAAACTCATGATATTTTTTAGTTTACTTGGATTTATATTAGTAAATCAACATGAAGTTGTTACATAGTTGTTATAGATATATACACATATTCTACTATTGGAATGTCATTTTTATATATGGGTCTATGACTTTATAGTAGTTACAATACAAGATTTATATGTATGCATATCTGTGTCAAAACTGAGTATAGACTTGATCCTTGTCAAAATGTAAAGGAGTTGTAGGTTATAACAAGGAAAATTCCGAGTTAGATTTATTGAGCATAAATGAGGTTGATTGCTCAAAGGTTATATAAGTTTGAAGAGCATACTTATGTATATTTTATGTACATGTTTAGATATTGTAATATTTGTAATTACCCTTATTTATATGATTAGATTGTATCCCTATATCAACATGATGTTTTTCTAAACAATAGAATATAATAAAATGAGAAGGGATAAATTCATAAAGAAAACTTAGAGATCTGATCTTTTTTATGAGTTATTTTGAGATTTTATGGGTTATAATGATGACTGAGTGTTATCATCAATTATATATATTTATAAATATGAATTGTGTTTGAGGAATATGTTGAGAAGAGACATAGTGTACTTGGATTCTTGGTTTATTATCTTATACGTATTTAATTTTGAGTACAACTTATTTTGAAAAACTTGTACCTGTCACTTTTTATGGTTGACTGAATGATGAGATTGTTATTATGATTGTTTAATTTGAAAGTATGAGATTTTCATGTAATGAATAAAAAAAGTCTAGGAAGAACAAAATTGACAATAAAATACAAGATAAGCTTAGATACATTATTTATGTTTAATGAGTTTACAAAAGACTCATTTGGTTCTATTATAGATGGAGTTTTATACACTCGTGTGTGTGTGTGTGTGTGTGTGTGTGTGTGTGTGTGTGTGTGTGTGTGTGTGTGTGTGTGTGTGTGTGTGTGTGTGTGTGTGTGTGTGTCTGAATGGTGTTTTGATAGTGATATGATGAGAAGTAGATATGGTATTTTAATCTTGGATTCTTTTATAGACCTATGTATGTGACTAGTTTGAGTATAGTTTACTTGAAGAATATATGCATATCACTACTAAGGTTGAGTGAATGATAGCAATGAGATTATTGAATTATGAATGTTTATATCTTGCATTATTATTTAGATTAGGTGTATGTTGCAATCTGTATTTGTTATGCCTTGAATTTATATGTGAAAATTACTGTGTTGGTATCATAGATAAAAGTTGAGAGGTATATGAAGATGTTAGCATGTAACTCATATATCTAACCCTTGATATCACTTGATTGGTTTTGATTCAATAACATAAAGTTTTATGTGAGTGGAATTGACTTGGATCCTTAGATCTGATTTCTATAATGAAAACTTTGGATTAAGTAATGTTGTAGATGATACATTGTCATTCTACTATACTTTCTAGTTTGCATGTGTATGTTGATGTCATTTTAAATAGAAGATTAGATTACATGGTCTATTTGACTACTGCATGTATTAATGATTTTATACACATGGGTTTTGGTTAATTTATTGATATTTGCATTATTCTTATCTACCTCTCTATGAAGGATAGGGCCATTCCCAATAGAGAGGTGTGCAGGAGACCATTGGTCTATGGTTGGAGGTAAAGCACTCAAAATAAGTTTTCCCTTTGTTAGTTATTTCAATCATTTGGGACCATAGTCAGGCTATATATTTATGAATCATTGAGTTATTGCGAAGATCATTTTTACTATTGTACATATTGTATTGAATATTTGAATTTGTACTAAAATGTATCATGTATATTAATATTGGATGAATATTCAACATAATAATGGCTATGAGACTTGTAAATAAATTTGAATACTATGAAAATAATGGTTATAAACCTATTTATGTCTAAAATATAGTTTATATCAGTATTTTATTGTACTTGCTTCTTTCCATTGTACGTTTATTATGAATTATTCATCGTGGAATCTAATTTAGACTATTTGGAGACTAAATGAATCATATTGTTAGCTAATGGATTAATACATTTATATAATTAATACTTTATATGTATTTTTTATATGTCTAAAATATAGTTTATATCAGTATTTTTTTTTTTAGTAGTCAAATAAAAATCTTATGGATAGTTAAAGATGATTTTATAAGTGTACTTTATGTTTTTTTTAAATGGTGTAATTATAGTGTAACCTAGTGGGGTTTTAACAGATTCTTTAGTTATAAATGAGATACAATGTGTATACACACAATATTTTTATTATCTTTACCACTTACTAACACTTTCTCTTTTGTAGGAACCTGTCAAGTTTCAATCTCTCTGAGTGCATGCCTCAAAAGATTGTTTTGGCTTTGTATCATTCCTACCATTTATCCTACTTATTTAGAGTCTCTATCCATTTACCTCTTATGGTACCTCCCAAAAATCCTAGAACCTTGAAATATGGCTAATTCTAAAATTCTAGAACCCTGAAATATGGCTAAGTTTAAAATACAATAGTACCCTTCAAAATCTAAAATTTGCATTATAGCTCCTAGAGGTCTGAAACCACTCTCAAACATCCTAAAAGTATAAATATAAAATATAACTTAAAGTGTGAGAAACTATATGTCCATGTCTATATGGACATATAGTCTATATGGAAATATAGTTTCTTATACTTAAATGTTTATATCATATTTATACTACTTATTTTTAGCTCTTGCCTAAGCCAAAACCTTCTTTTACTATCTATAGACTAAGTCAGCCTAGGCCAACTCTATTCTGAGAGTTGAGCACGTTACAGGACCAAGTTAGCATAGGCCAACTTAGTCTAGACCTAAATGCTTTTATTTCTAACATGGTTTATTGGGTTGACTCTATAAGTTAAACTTTCAAAAGTGTTTAGGGTTAGATCTAACTATATGAACACATCTTTTTTGTATTGATTATATGTGGGATGCATACAATTAATCCCAAATCACCCTGACCAAAACATCCATCTACATTTGAAGCAATCAATTATAAAAAAAATAGAGTTTTGATTATCTAACTTGCTTGCTTGTACCTCTAAATTATCATTATTAAAGAGGGAAGATGAGGAAGGTTCATTTGGTAGTGTGAAGCTAGTTTAGTTTCCAAATGAATAATTACCTAACTAGGGCACTAATGCCAACATTCCAACAACCATGTTGACTCTTTATTAGACATGTGGGTGTTCAACATATAACCCCACATGGGTTACACTAACTAAGGTTAAGCTTCCCTTGGTTAAGACTCAAGTTAAACTTACCACTAAGAGTATCAATCTAACATCCCCAATTAATATTGACTTGGGAATAAGAGAAAACTCATAAAATGGGTCTCAACAACAAAGGCCTAAATAGGTACCCATGTACAAATATACAATGAAGTACTGAGTGTCCTTATGGTAGCCAATCCATCTTACCAAAATACATGGATGTAAATTCATTGTAACCACCAAGTCAAATATAAATTGGTACTTTATATGAGGCTAACTCAAAGAAAAAATTGATCATAGAACCAGAAAAATGAGAGACAAAACAATGGTATCTCAAAAAACCAAACTGTACTAGATGGGATGAAGTCCATCACTAAAGTAGGTACAAGGGATGATCAACACCCAAATAGGTTATCAATTATCTGTAGGATGTTCAAGGGACACTCGACACCCACATAAGCAGTATATGTACACACACATACCCATAATGAGAAATGGGTGGAGTGGATGAAAAAACCTATATGAGTGGGTTGAATCTAATTATTGAACATAAATCAATGACACTCACTAAAAATTCTAGAGAAGGATCATAAAAAATGAGACACATAGACTACCAATGTGTCAAAAAATATAGAGATGGTCTCTCAAAAAGGATGGCCCTAGTGGTGATAGGAAAGACAAGCAACTAAAAGAGTAAAGGGTACACACACATGAAGGTATACTAGGCTGTAAAAAGCAAACCCCCCATGACACTTTATAATTTGGTGTGAGTAAAATATATCCCAAAAAATCACCAAACAATCAAACAAATACTATAGATACCATAAATAACTCACCATAAGGAGCAGTCAATCTCTAGAAGAAGCCATCACAAGACCTAAAATTTACTCCAAAAAGGAGCATTGATATGCAGTATGAATGGTATGCAAAATATGCATCTAAACAATAGAATAACCATGTCGATAGAGTCCATGCAAAAAAAAATTATGATTTCATGATAACCGATCATCAATCCATCCCAAATAATAATGGATGGTGGAAGAAGATGCCTATAAGTGATTTGGTGCCAAGGACACAAATGATGGATGCAAGGAAATGTCTATATTAGATGTAGGACTCTCAATCCTAAGTGAATCTAATAAAAAATTAGGAATGTGATGCTTAACAAAATAATACACAAGTTATTCAATCCTAAGTTAAGATCAAGAGGACTCAGGACTCTCATGCCTGAATACAATATCTAATGAATGCCTAGATGTAGTAGTATAATGTCACTCAATGTAATATAGAAGTGTGAAGTGAAAACAAAATGGTGCATAAACACTATGTAACAGTCCCAAATAATATGTGGAAGCACTTACTTGATAGCCAAGGCCATGACGAGCATTCCAACAAATAGGTTAGATGAGAGAAATAATGTGTTATGTGTGCTTTCCAAGATCTATGCTAGAATAACCCATAGTGCAGAGAATGTATGAACCAAAAATAGTTATGTGATTCTAAAATAAATCAAGCACATCAATAGTTTGATCAACAATATTATGAGTTGAAACAAAGGCAACTATTAATAGATCTAGTTCACAAAACAACTTAGTGGGTGATAAAGCAAAATCTAGTTGAGCATCCAAGGGACACATGTCAAAGTCAAAAGCAAGAACTGAATGTAGAACAAGTGTGGTTATTTTGGGTTCCATATGATGAGCTTGTCATTACAAAAATGCAATATTAACTTACAATTTATGAAGGATTGAGTCGTGTTAATCAAGTGTTGTGAGGAAGATCATGTTTTGTGTTGTGGGAGCCTTATTTTCCTCAACAAAACTTAACAATGTCACTCTCAGATTATAAGTTATTATTTACTTACTTTAGTGAGCTTAAAACAAGTCATGAAGTAAGTGCAAGAAAAAATAAATACAAGCCACTTAGAAAGGGGCCTTGAAGGTGTCTCTAGAAAAGAATGCAAGGTGCTAAGAAAGGGGCCTTGAAGGAGACAACACAAATAAGAATGTAAGGCATTAAGAAAGGGGCCTTGAGGTGTCTCCAAAAAAATAATGCAAGGCACTAGTAAAGGGTCCTTGAATGAGACATGACATAAACCAAAAGTATGGCAATGTGGGAATGTCTAATCTCAAGTACAGGGCGAAAACCATAAGTGCACAAAAAATAAATGGTAAAGTATAATTTGCAAGAGTGCCTTAAGCAAGTGTGTACCCCCCAAAAAGAGTGTTGGCACTTTATAAATAGTGCAATACCAAAATAAAACCCCCCAAACTGCTTATAATGATGTAGTTTTACAAAATTCTTCACCTAATTACAATTTGAGTTAAAATAAGAAAATAGAGAAAAAATTTGCTTTGGTACAATATGACTCAAATTTAAGTACAAATATGTATTCTTGGTGAAAAAACACGCACTTTAAAAAAAAAAGGCACCTCAAATGGTGCCCAAAATGTAGATAAAAGTACCCAAAAAGTTTTGTGATGTTCGTATACTAAGAAGGCCTCTGACAATCTAAAAAATAGTCACACTTTTAGGTGGATTAACAAAAAATTGAATATATTACATGTAATATCTCAGAACCAGTGTCACAACACAATAAGAATCACCTCTAAATGCCAAATAACGCTCAAGATATGAGTGAAAAGGCACAAGTATGTACGTAAAAACTTACAATAGAGGGGGTCTGGAAAAAATGAATGAAAAACACAAATAATGACTACACACACCAATGGACATTCTAAATAGAGCAAGAATTAATGTTTTATAAAAAAAATCAAGGTTTTATGTGGGGGGTTTGACCTCCTATCAAATTGAACCCCACCTATCAATCTTTAAATAGCTGAAAAAATGACTATGGTAGTGCTCTATAGTGCTTGTGGTTACAAAAATAAAAACTTCACAAGGTCAACTTGGGGCCACCCCTATACCAATGTCTTCACAAAACCAAATCAACCAACAATCCTGCTAACAAGGCCAAACTTGCAAACATTATGTTTTAAAAAAAAAGGTGTTTAAAACATGCAAATTTCAAAAAAGGGGATCAGATCTGGTAGGTGGACAAAGTCCACAAATTTTGCTTGTGTGGTGTTGAATGCAAAGACACAATGATCAAAATTGGGCCCTTGTCAACCCTTCCAAGAGATTCAAACCCTTTAGAGAAGTGTAATTCAAAACTAAGCTATAAAAAAAATTCAAAGTTTATAAAATGCTTAACAACATAAAAGTATAGATGTATATTAAAAATGACAAAATAAAGGAGCTATATAAAAGAATGCCCATCAATGCCACATTACTTTAAGTGTAGGGTACAAATCTTGAAAATTGCAACTATTTTATAGGAGAAAACATGACTCATATAAATATGACCAAAGAGTGTGACAAAATTATTTCCATACATTTATATAAAAATTTAATAAATTTATTGTGATGGTGGGTAAGAAAGGTACTTAAGACTCTGATAAATCACATTAGAGAAATTATAATTATTTTTAGTCTATCTATGTTCATACTTTAAAGCAATTATGATTTTTATTTTCTCATGTATGCACCATAATACACTTTAATGTTGAACTTAAATATGTGTCTCATCAAGAGAATATTGTGACATGAGATATGCTCTCAAACAACTTTGTACCACTACTTAAAAGATCATGTTGTGTGGCATTTTATTAATTGTGCACAACATTCCACTTTTTGGTGTGTTGTTTCCATTTACATTTCATTATAAAACCCCATGTCTTAATGCATGAAGTGAAATAAGCATCCATAATTCTAAAGCTATGCCATCCTAGTCAATAAAAAAATAACCTTAATATCATTTTTGTTTATTTTCATATTTGCATGAGTTGTTTAATGTCATGTTTGAAGAAACATTGCTTCTTTTGTTTCCCTTATTGTTCTTATTACTTCTAAACTTGTCCAAAATAAATATAAGTTCTCGGTCTATAGTTTTCCACATATGATATCCAAAATAATAAGTATATACTCTTAAAAATTATTTTTCTCATTCTTATTTTTATTAAAATTTTAATTATTATTGCAACATTGCATGATTATAAAGGTGTTGGAGAAATTTCTAACATGCCCATTCATTAGGATTTCCTTAATATTTATTTTAAACTATCTCAATTAAATTTTGGTATTTTTTTTTATCTATAAATCTCAACATACTGGAAGAGAACATAGAAAATGACCACAATTTTAACATTTTATCAATGTTTTGAGTGAAGAGAAGAAACTCTAAAGGAGTGTGGTTGGTATAGGGAAAGATATTTATGTTTCCTTGCTTGGGCTATGAACCTTGTTACTTTTTAGTGCATAAAAGAATTCAACTTTATTTTTTGCTCATAATATAAATATAAACATCTAATTATTTCCTACATCCACAAGTCACTTCCCTTTTCATTCCATAAATCCTTGAAGATTATAACCTATATTATTACAAATGCAATATAAAAGGAATGTAAAGGATATTTTTATAAGCAATTTTCATTTTCAATTGATTAATTCATATTAAATGTTTGGTAGTTAAATTTTTTCTAAAAATAAGATTTTCAAATACTATTATATAAATTTATTATATTTGGCTAAATATTCATGCAAGCATAATTTTTTCCCAGAATTAGTTTGTAAAATATATTTATTTCTCTTTGAATAAAACATATTTACTAACCTAATACTTATTAGTGAATTTTCCATCAACATTTATTCTCGAATTTATTAGTTTTCATCCCTACCCAACCTCTCTTGTGATTTTACAATTGTTGAAGAATAACTATTCTTACTCCAACTTTTATGTTTATCTTGTTAGTTAATGTACATCCAAAAGAACATAAATAGAAACGCGCTCTAAGACGGTGTTGAGTTTTTCCTCTGTGTTGTGTAGCTTAAATATTTTAGTCAAAAGTGTTTATTTTTAATTAAAAATTCAATGGTTGTAGTCTTGTGTCCTATAATGGGTCTCTTTGTATTGTTTGCTCCCAATTAATTTTGCTCTTCTCTTCCCAAAATTCATCACCATTTATCTCAAAGATAAAAAAAATTTAGGCCACGTACAAGAACTTCAATGCTTTAGGATCATGATATAAATAAACACAAAATAGATATAAATAAGGTGATGATTGAATTGTTGCAAGGAATTTTAATTTCCATTCCCCTTATGGTGAATTTAGTGACACTGGCCTTTGGCAGCATGCAATTTATGGATGAGGACCCCCATAAGGTTGGCTTTCCAAATAGGGTTTATTATTTTTGTTTAAGGGTTGGTATTATGGGTAAATCCCATGTACATAGTTTGAATTCTTTTATTTTCTCATGTTCTCATCTTGACATCGTTACATCCCTGGGGACCTCAGCTTTGATTGATCAGAAAGACTCTTTTCCCCCTAACTTGGATGCTTTGGCGGTCCTAGAGGAGGAGGAGGATGATGATGATGATGATGATGATGATGATGATAATAACCAACATGATCCAATCTAAATCATTTCTACCATTGATGATGATGATGATGATGATGATGATGATGATGATGATGATGATGATGATGATGATGATGATGATGATGATGATGATGATGATGATGATGATGATGACAACGATGATGATGATGACAACGATGATGATGATGACGATGATGACGATGATGACGATGATGACGATGATGATGATGACGATGATGACGATGATGATGATGATGATGATGATGATGATGATGATGATGATGATGATGATGATGATGATGATGATGATGATGATGATGATGATGATGATGATGATGATGATGATGATGATGATGATGATGATGATGATGATGATGATGATGATGATGATGATGATGATGATGATGATGATCATGATCATGATGATGATGATGATGATGATGATGATGAAAGTGGTGGAAGATTGGGAAAATAAGGTAGTTTTCAGTCTATCAAACCACCTATTAGCCAAACCTTCCTTTAATGTTTTATAAATGGGATTAGGTTTTTCCATTGTTCCTCCCATTGTCCCTAAAGAATATTTTTTCATAAGCATTGATAGTGTTTTAATAAATTTTCATTCCAATGTCACTAATGGAGTTAGGCAAGATTGCATGATAGTGTTGCTTAATGCAAGCCTTATTGTTATAACATCTCAAAGGAGGAATGGATGGATTTGCTATAGGCTCAATTCCTACCCTTGGAGAGGGTTCTTTAGGCTTTCTCTAATTGAGCTTATAAAATTAGGACAACCCCAAGCAAGGGTTACATATGTTGGGGTTGAACCTCTAGAGTAGGTCGACTTCCTTTTGATGCTCACCTAAGATGAAAACTAAGCATAATGATTCATGTGTAAAGGGTTAGAAATAGAGTGAGGGATCCTAATAAAGTTAACTAGGTGATGCACTAAAATTAAGAGGGAAACTCCCATAAGCTCAAACCCACACTAGATCATCAAAGGACAATACTAGCTTACATAACCTTAAGATCAAGCTAATTTGCATAAGTATTTCATAGAAGAGGTTTAGAATAGAACATTAATCTAGACCTAAAAACAACATTGAAAACCCTCTAAACAAAGTCAAAAATAAGGACCATGAAAGAGGAAGATTCTCATTCACACAATGCCATAATGCACAACTCATCAAACATATATTCAAGGCAAAAGATAGGCAAAGAAAATCATTATTGCATTAAGAGGTAGTTCTTCCAAATGCTTGACAGGGTCAAGCCTAATCAAGCTGAGTATACTTTTTAGTATCTATAGGAGTGTCCTGTCTCTTAGAAAGATAAAATAAGTCTAAAATCTGAGAACCCTTTACCAAATGGAAAGAAAGGGTTAATATAGGAGAAGAGGGGAGAAGAGAAAGCAAAAGAAGGAAGCATGTTGTTTATAATAATCAATGGGATGTCAAATTAAAGAGATGTTTCACCAAGAGTTTGGTCTAATTATAATAGGTTATTATGATCAAAATATTCATTATTTACCCAGATAGTCTCCAAATCATTCCATCGATTAAATAAGTTGCATTAGAAGACAAGAGTTTTCCAAGAGTGGCAAGTCATGATCCTACTAAAATTAAATGCTCCAACTACTTTCCAATCCCCAAGTCCTAATACTTTGGATCTTCTATTAGATTTCCCGATGAAGACAAAATCCCCTTATCTTCAAACTACCAAGGACACGTCATGTCTGCTCTGAACGATGGCTTTTCAAGCCATGACTTGGGATGATCTCCTCATTAATCATATATATGATTTGTGCTTTGGATCTTGGATTGAGATAACTGTGGGTGAAAACCAATCTAAGGATATTTGTTTTCCTATAGTTGTGTGTGTGTGTGTGTGTGTGTGTGTGTGTGCGTGTGTGTGTGTGTGCGCGCGTGCATGTGTGTGTGTCACTTTGTTCTATACCAGGTCCTATCTGAGTCCACATCAAGCTCATTTCCTATAGATCTTTGGGACCCACTGACCCAAACTCAGGATTTCATTGGTTCCTAGGATTTGTTGACCATTTAACTTACTTCGAGCTCTCATGTGCTTGACATTTGTTAATCACACATTACTTCTCAGGTTCCCACCAAGGACTTTAGATCCAAATGTTCAATTTATGGGTCTTAAAAATGACACTCACATAGACATCTACCATTTTTTGACTAACTTTGTAGTTTTATAACTTGAAGTACAAAGATTATGGGGGCACAAAAATTATAGAGATGGGACTTAACGTTGAAAGGAACAAACCCTTTTGATCCACTCACCATTCAAGTTTTTCAAATGCTTATGTAAAATGTTGAAGTTGATTGGTTCATGTGATCTTGTATGACATTTTGATGATGATTTGATCTAAAATGGATAAGTATGGAAACTTAGAAAATTTTGTGTTAGGAGATAATTTTTCCCATGAATATCTCTCATTGTGTTACATTGCATGAGATGAAACTTGGTCTATATTAACTATACTCCAAAATGAATAGACCTATATGATATTTCTTTCTAAGACTACTAAACATGTAAGATATGACCTCAACAACATGCTCACTTAGCTCTGCTTGGACCCTTATAAAATGGCTAAGTATGGAAACTTAGTGGATTTTACATTAGGATCTAAATTTGAACCCTTAGATATTCTACTACGCTTAGGTGGATGAGTTGAATCTTGGTGCATGGTAGCCTAGGGCAAATGTGAAGAAACCCATGTGACCAACTCTCTTTGACTCATCCACACAAGCAAAAAAATGCCTACTCGGCTTTTTATACCACTATAGCCAAATGTCTAGACAAGCTCTGGATGGTGATTGGACCAGATGAATACCATGAGCCTCCATGCATATCCTAAGCACTCCATAGGATCTCTACAACTTTGGACTAGTCTTTAGAAATTAACGAATTATACTTTAAGTGAACTTAAAGTACTTCCAAATTTTGTTAGCTTCATGGTCTCTCTAGTCCAATCATTCCATCTAGATATCATTCAACCATTTGATCAATTAATAACTCTACCCCTTTCTCTACATTAAGACCATTAGCAATCAGGGACATGCTTGGTATGTAGGCCAAATATGGCCAACATCTTTGGTGACTCGTAGGGAAGCATGCCTACTATGCTCGAGAACCCAATTTATTTTGCCTCATTTGATCCATTGGGAATTGAGTCACTTCTTTAAAACTAAGCTACTCACAAAGAAGATGCAAGGATGCCTCTTTCTATAACTTCCTCTTGAAACAAGGACTAAGGCAAAACAACAAGGGCAAATGCACGTAGGCAAATGTAGGAAAGAAAAAACAACTAACCTACCAAACAGATGTGCATAAGGGCACATAAAGAAAAGCATAAAACCTATTCTAACCTATATACAAGGTTAGAATTTAATAGTACTTCCCACTTGGATCAAATGAAAATGATTTGGCATCACTTACTTGTGATAAACCAGGCTAAAAAACACCTTTATTTTGAGAGTTTATGGTATGGCAGCTAAAATGCCTAGTTGTTGGTTCCTTTGGCATACTCTCAAGTGGATGAAAAAGGGAAAACATGTCTCCAATGTAGACATATTGGTCCATTTATTCAAGGCTTGCTCCAATGTGGACTGTAGGCCCCCCTGTAAACTCCTCTTTTGAATTGGTGCTTAGTTGACTATCCAGGCTTAGGAAAAAAAGTTCTAAGTCATCCCAAAAGATAGCTTCATCTTGGTTATCTGAGATAATGTTAATTTCAAAACCATATTTTCTCTATTTGCTTTGGAGGGGACCATATGGTAGTTCATCAATCCACCTAGGGCCTAGCATGTCATATCCTTATGGCTCTGAATCTGACCATTTTCCTTCATTTTTTAAGGCATCAGTACTACCTTCAAAGAATATCTCATCTTGAGATTGGTCAGTACCCTCCACTTGATGGGTGAGTTCCTTTTCATGTTTTAGAGGAGGTATAGGTCAGTTTAAAACTTCTACCTGATCCATGAATTCATAGTACAGTTATTTCCATACTTCTTGTTTTTCTTTTTCCTTTATTTCTTCCTCAAGCTCATTTATGACCTCTCTAACATGGTCAGCAGACTGATCAACTATACTAATCTTTAAATCTCACTTATTTCCATTTATGACCATACCAGATAGAATCTCTTGGGACCAAACATACTCTTCCCAACTCTTAGCCTCATCATTTCTATACACATCTTCAAAAATGAAGGCATCAATACTACTTTTAGGCTTTGAAGTATCAAAGCCATACCAAGAAGTCACATTAAAAACCTGACTCCTCTTTTGAAAAAGGTTGACTTCTTATTATGACCTCCTCCTCATAGACACTTGTGTTTTCTTCTTTAGGCTATTTCTGGGGGAAGGAGGGAGAGTCTTGGAAATCTTGTACACCAAGCTCATTGAGATCGGCTATAGTCATTTGATTTATCTCTTTTACAACTAATCCTTCTTCTATGAAGACTGGCTCATGGACCTTCTCGACTAATATTTCCCTTTTCTATTTTGTACCCCTATTGATTGATTTCCATGAGGGGAATGTGGTGAAAGATTTGGCCACCTCCTCCCTTTTCTAAATGGGTATGGGAGGGGGTGGTATTACAATATAGGGTATGAAATAGTCAGGGTTATTGACATAGGAGAGGATCCAAGATAGAAGGATTGCATGTTCCTCAATGAATAGAGGAGAGGCTCAACAAGGTTGACTAGAGGGGGAAGTAGGTTGATATGGAGGATAGATACGCTCATTGTAGGACTAGTGGGAATGATTATATGGCTATTGTATTCAACTTTGAGGACCACTTGGGGTGAAGCCATGAACATTGTTAACCTGATATGAAGGATAAGGAATGAATGAACATGCATTTTGATCAAATGGGTGGTGAGTGTAAATACCAAATGATGGTTATTAGGAACTTATGCTACTTAAACTAGCTGATGGATGTTCAGAGTTGCCATTGATGTTTGTTAGAATGCCTCTAAAGGTTGATATGTAGTTCAACAACACCAAAAATTATTCTAATGATTTGTACCTCAGTCCCATCAAGCATGCTAAAAATGGTTATAAGCTTAATTTGCACCCTTGGAGAGGGTTCTTTAGGCTCTCTCCAATTGATCTTATAAAATTGGGACAACCCTAGGCTATGGGTTACTTATGTTGGGGATGAACCTCTAGAGTAGTTTGGCTTCCTCTTGATGCTCACCTAAGACTAAAAATAAGCCTAATGTTCATGGGTAAAGGGTTAGAAAGAGAGTGTGGGCCCTTAATAAAGTTAACTAGGTGATGCACCAAACTTAAGAGGGAAACTCCCATAAACTCGAACCAACACTAGATCAACAAAGGACAATACTAGATTACACAACCTTAAGATCAAGCTAATTTACATAAGTATTTCATAGAAGAGGTTTAGAATAGAACACCAATCTAGCCCTACAAAAAACATTTAAAACCCTCTAAAAAAAAGTCAAAAATGAGGTCCATTGATGAGGAAGATTCTCCTTCACACAGTGCCATAGTGCACAACTCATCGAACACAGATTCAAGGCAAAAAATAGGCAAAGAAAATCCTTATTGCATTAAGAGGTAGTTCTTATAAATATTTGATAAGGTTGAGCCTAATCAAGCTGAGTATACTTTGTAGTATCTCAAGGAATGTCCCATCTCTCATAAAGCTAAAGAAGTCTAAAATTTGAGAACCCTTTACCAAATGGAAAGAAAGACTTTATATAGGAAAAGAGGGGATAAGACAGAGAGAAAGAGGGAAACACGTTATTCATGATAATCAATGGGCTATCAACTTAAAGAGATGTTTCACTAGGCTTTTAATCCAATTAGAACATGTTATTATGATAAAAATATTCATGATTTGCCCAGATAGCCTCTAAATCATTCCATCGGTTAAACAAGTTGCAATAGAAGACAAGAGTTTGCTAGAAGTGGTAAGTTATGATCCTGATAAAATTAAATGCTCTAACTACTTTTCAAATCCCCAAGCCCTATTACTTTGGATCTTCTGTTAGATTTCCCTATGAAGACAAAATCCCCATATCTTCAAACTACTAAGGACACATCACATCTACTCTGAACAACGGCTTATCGAGGCCATGACTTGGGATGATCTCCTTATTAATCATATATCTACTATGTGCCTTAGATCATACAATGAGATAACTATGGGTGAAAACCAATATAAGGATATTGGTTTTCCTATATTTTTACATATAGATAAAACTATGTTCCATATTAGATCCTATCTGAGTCCACATCGAGCTCTTTTCCTTTCCTTTTTCCATCAACTTGGGTTAGGATTGAGTTCAAGTCTTTTGGCTCTATTTATCGATTCAGGTCCATTTTGCTTTATCGACTTTTGTCAAACATACCGAATCACCTCTTTTACTACTGATTGTCGAACTGCCTCAAATTATTGACCCTTTTGACTTTATTTCACTCTTTTAGATCTTAAGATCCAATTAAAAATAGATCATAGATCTTTGGGACCCACTGCCCTAAACTTGGGTTTTCATTAGTTCTTGGGATTCACTAACCATCTGACTTGCTTGGAGCTCCCACACACTTGACACTTGTTAGCCACATGCCCCTTCACAGGATCCTGCCAAGGATTTGGATCCAAAAGGTTACTTTATGGGTCTTAAAAATGATGTTTGTGTAGAAATCTGCCATTTCCTAACCAACTTTGAAATTTCCTAACTTGAAGCAAGATCATGGGGGCACCAAACTTGTAAAGAAGGGACCTAATGCTAAAAAGAACAAACCCTTTTGATTCATTGGTCATTCAAGCTTTCCACATGCTTCTATAAAATGTTGAAGTTAACTGGCTTATGTGATCCTACATGATGTTTTGATGATGGATTGGTCTAAAATGGCTAAGTATGGAAACTTAGCAAATTATGTGTCAGGAGCCAACATTGCCCATGCATATCTCTCATTGTGTTATAGTGTATGAGCTAAAACTTGGCACATATGAACTAGACTCCAAAATGAATAGACCCACATGATGTTTATTTCTAAGACTACTGCACGTACAAGATATGACCTCATCAACATGCTCACTTAGCTCTACTTAAACCCTTAAAAAATTGGCTAAGTATGGAAAATTAGTATATTTTACATTAAGAACCCACTTTTAACCCTTAGATCTTTTACTACACTTAGGCAGATGATCTAAAGCTTGATGCATAACAACTTAGAGCTAATGTGAAGAAACCCATGTGACCAACTCTCCTTGACTCATCCACACATGTGATATCTAGCGCCAAGAAAATTCCTACTCAAATTTGTTTGCCATTGTAGCCAAATGTCTGGATACACTATAGATGATAAGTGGACCAGCTGAATACCATAAACTTCTATGCTTATATTGAGTACTCCATAGGATCTCTATAACTTTGAACTAGTCTTTAAAAATTGAGAAATTATACTTTAAGTGAACCCAAAGTGCTTCTAAAGCTTGTGAGCTTCATGGTCTCTCTAGTCCACTCATTCCATCTAAAGATAATTTAGCCATTTAATCATTTGATCAATCAATAACTCTACCCATTTCTCTACATCAAGACCATTAACAACTAGGCACGTGCTTGGTATTTGGGCTAAATATGGCCAACTAGCACTTAAATCCTTGAACCACAACAAAGAAGTTGTGATTCTCAAAGTGAACAAGTATAATGCCACTATTATTTTAAATCATAGAGATTATAACTCAAAGATGGTGGACCACCTTCATAATAGTGGTAGCTATAAATAAATTTCCATTAACCTTATTTCTCATATTACTAAGAAGGTGACTAAAAGCAATTGAATCCTTTTTCATAGACACCTTGACCAAGAATAAGTTGGTTCACAATAAAGAGGTCACTCTTAAAGTATACGATGCCCCTAAGATCCACAAAATAAGGTGTTTTTTGAGACCTATTATCGACACCACTGACTCCCCTACCTATTGTCTAGCAGCATTCTTATCAAACAAAATAAAACACCTAATAAGGAAGACTTCCTCTTTCATTCGTGACTCTAGTGATTTCATGGAGTTTATCAAAGCTAAGAAGGTGCAAGATAATTATTTATTAGTCAGCTTTGATGTGGTGTCCTTCATGAAATTCCCCATAGAAGAAGCAGTAAAAGTGGTCTTGAATCTCATAGACAAAGAAACTACTAATTTGGTAACCTTATGTCTCAAGTCTACTTTCTTCTCCTTAAAAGGTGTTATCTATGAATAATCTGAAGGATTAACTATGGGTTCACCTATTTATCTGATTGTGGCCAACCTCTTCATGGAGATGTTTGAGAAATGAACTCTTTGTTCTTTCCCTCTTAAACCTAAATGCTGGAAGAGATATGTTGATGACACCAATTTACATTGGCCACATGGCATAGTGTTAATGCATGTAAATGTATCATAGGGTTATCATAGTGTTGAAAAAACCTCTCATTTCAAGATTCAAAGAATATTTTTCATGAGTTGTTGGTTGTGATCTTCATGAGATCTATGGTGGATTAGTGGCCGAGCTATTTGACTATTTCACAAAATTATTATACAAGTAATTTTTAGGAGCAACCGTGATCCTAAAGTTTTGTGAAGAATCTAAAGTTATTTAGCTGAATCTAATGAATAATGATCATAATCTAAAATGTAAGACTCTAATCTAGCATGAATATTAAAAATGGGAAAGTAAACTACAATTATTTGATAAAAAAATGAGAAAATAAGCAGGGTAAGGCAGAAAGAGAGATGTTTTTATTCTTTAGTTTAGACATTTTAACAAAGCTCTAATTTCATCAAAGATATGCATCTTCAAACTAGCATATGACATCAATTTACCAAATAATATACATTCTATCATAGACCAAGCAAATGTCTAAGGATATTTGAAAATATACAAATTAGAGATCAGATTCACTTTAAATATTTACTTGAACAAGAAAATTGTATTTGCACATCTTCCAAAAAAACATTGATATTGAAATGAATCTAATAACTTTTAGTCAACTGAGCATAAAGCTCAAATTAACAACTCTACATCAATACATGCACATCTAAAATTCATAAAATCAGTTTAAATCTAAACATTAGAACAAAGATTTGAGAAATCAACCATGATAACAAATAAACAAACAAATCAAGACAATCTTCACAAAATTCTCTTGCTTGTATTACTTGCTCCAAAATTTACACAATATTTTTACTCTAAAAAATTTCTCCCTTTAACAATGATAATCCTCCTTTTTATAGGTTGAAAGAGCAACCTAGGAGGTATGTCAATTAGTCATTATCAAATGGGAATCAGACAAGTGTCAAGGACAAATTTCCTCTTACAAATATTCTAATACCAATGACACTTTTTAAATGTGACTAACCTATAAGCCATGTGTGTTACATATTGCACATGATTTTACAAAATAGTATATTATTTTCAAATTCTTTACATGGTTTTTATATAAAAGAATATTCTAAGTCAACCCTAGTGACTTTGAGATGCTCTTGTAATTGTAGCCTTCTACTTTTATTCCAAAATCTTCATGGATTTATCATATTAATCATCAATCAACCTGAGATTGATGACTGGCTCTATGAATAGCTCTTATGTTTGCCCTACTAGATCTTTGAAGATTTAATCCATTCTTTCCATGGTTTCCTTGATACTCTTGGCATTACCAATATTTTCATTTGCAGACAAGATAATGTCTAAGATACCTTTTTTGTCAGCTTTTGTGGTGTCCTTACTTTTATTCTTGACCTATTGGATGAATTTAGAAGCTCTCTGCTATAATTCTTTATCAGTTATTAGGTCTATTTGACTAGGGATGGTTGGATCTTTAATAAAACCTCCTAATATCTGTATCATTCTATCTTCTAATTATTTGAAGTCATTTGAGAGCCCTTCAATGCTTTTGGACCACGTATTTATGTCCTTGATTTTCTCCATCAAGATTATCATGGCCATATTTAAATGTGATAAGCTAACTATTTTGAGTTTAGGTATTTGGTTTTCCATTAGTATCTTGATTGATGCCTTTATTTTCTCGTCTGAGCCTTGTCATTGATTGTCTTGGTTTAGAGCCATGACATGTTGTTTATTCACCATGTCGAATTTGGGCCTTATTGTCTTCAAAGAATTAAATTTCTCATAGATATTTGCTTCAAAGTTATTGATTGTCTATTGGTACTAAAAATGGAATGTTTTTATAGGTTTTATTCTCTTGTTTTAGCCCTTTGATGGCAGCGTATATCCTTTCTAACTGGGATTGGGCTAGCTCCAAAACATCTTCTTCAAACATGGGATCTTCCCCTTGTCTCTATTCTCTCTTCTGGGTTAGGTGAACCAAAGGCTCAACCTTTTGGTGTATAATCTCTTGACCTTCCTCTATAAAAATTGTCTCAGTCACTCTTTGTAGGCCAGTAGTAGCTAGATCATACCTGACTCCTACTGAAGACTAGCCCATATGCTTAATTGGCACCTTTCCATATGACTGGATTGTTGATGGAGTTGGATTAACAAGCCTCATTTTTTCTTCATGTTGCAATGCTATGATCCAAGGCTTCAACTCATGTTGTAGAGGGATGTCTTGAGTCTTTACTATAGCCCATGGATGATAGGTAGTAGGAATCTTCTCCATCCTTGGTTCATATATGAACCATTCTGGTATAGTGGTTCATAGATTAGGTTCTCTTCATTAAATAGGTTGATGTCCTTAAAAGGTGGTGTGATGGTCATTTTTTATTTCTTTGCCCTTGAGATAATTTTAGTCTCAACCTTCCTCTTTTGAGAATCAATGACCACTAAATCCAATGACTTTTCTTTTCCCTTTTTTAGCTTGGCTTCCTTAAAATTTTCCTCCTTTGCATATGTGTCTAATTCATATGTCATGAATATCATTCTAAATGCATCTTCAATAGATTCTTGTGGATCCAAGGCTATCATATGAATTTTCTCTTGTTGAGGCAAATTTTGTTCTACTATTCTAGAAGACTCAGGGAATGAGGAGCTTGAAGCAACTTCACTTGGTCTCCTTTTTTTAGGTCTATGCTCTATTTGTATGCTAGTTGAGGGAAGCCTAGAAGGGCCAATATCTACTAAATGATATTATCTAGGACCAAACTACCATCTATCTTCCATTTTTTCATCTCTTAACAATCTAGATATAGGATTTATATTATGTTCTTTTAATCTTTTAACAACTTCATAATAGGTAGTTGCTTTGGTGTACACAAAGTTAAATACACTAGGTTCGTGTTCATAAGGTACAACTAGAATACCTTTGATCTTCAAGTGTTCCTTTACCCTACCATTAGGATCCCACTATTTATGGTCATCTATCTACAAATTGAAAGAAAGCCTATGTTTTGAAGTAGCTTTAATATGGTCCCATTGTCTGAAAATGGTTTTACCAATTATCATGGGAAGACCATGGAGAAGTCCTTTCCTCTTGGTCTTGCAGATACCATCTATTCCATTGAACAATTGATGTGTTACTTCCTATTTTTCCAACTTATCTAGCACATATATTGGCAATTTAAGGGGGGCACTTTGGGTTCCCTCTATTTTGATAATGGTACAATTAGGGTATAGCTAGATATCTCTTATTGCTTGAATGGATTTCTTAACTAAAGGAGTTATCCTCATCATGGGGAGACCATTGATGGTTTGGCTCAAAGTAGGATATACATAGTCACAAATGAATTAGATATGGTCCCTATATTTGTAAATATGTAATTTTGAATAATATTGGGACACAGATTGGGTGCCATTGGGGGATCACTCTTTTTAATTAGGGATTTTGGTTGTGGCACACAAGGCATATATCAAATATGACATCATGAAGAACTCAGTCTTCTTTTTTTTAATCCCAAAAATCTATCTACTTAAGAAAATGCTAATAATTTGTCCTAAAGGAGGTACTACCACTTCCTCAATAATTAAATATATAATAGGCACCCATATTGGTTCCACATGTGTAGTATGTGCAAATCCATATAATTTGTTCAGCATTGTCATAACCATTATGACTCTTGGTCTGAATTGGCTCACAAGAATTTTCTTGTTAGGATCTATAATGACCTTGTTACCAGCTTTTAACCATTTTTCTAGAATATCCTCCATGGTATGTTTCTTGGCCCATGCATTAGTGACTCAAAAGCAACAGGAGATATGAATGTTATTTTCCTCAAACTAGGTTTATGGATAAGCATACCCTTGTCAATTTTAGCATCTTTGAAAATAGGACAAAGAACATCGATGCAGTGCAATACCTTTAGTTTGGTGGCATCATAATGGAAACCTATGAGCTGAATTGCCATGATACCCTCACACAATCTCTTGACTGGAAGCAGCTTCTCCTCTTCCTTGCTTAAAATTCCTTGGTTCTCTATAGTCGAGAATAATCTTGAGTAGTTATTGTCGCATGTATTTAGTGAAGAAACCATGAAATTTGTATCTTTGAATACTCTACCCCCTACATGTGATAATAAGTATAATTAAAGCATTTTATTCGAAGTAGATCCACAGGTCAAAATTGTTATGATTCTAATTAAATTGTCTAATGACAATTCAACACTTTCAACTAGTTGGTTAGACTCTTTGAACAACATTGATTCATAGGCTCTCTCTTTTGGCTCAAAATAATGAATGTATGAACAATTTTAAGGATTTTTTATACGTTTGAGGGGTTTTGGAGGGTTTAACTAAGCTTTAATGGCAGCATATGCATTTGAATTATTTGCTTTGGTGACCCAAATTATATTTTGATCTCGTATTTATACCTTCATATGATTGGTCCACAAAATCTTTTGATATGACATGTCTGTCTATGTGGCATTTCCTTGCCACATTATTTATTTAATTTTAAAACATGATCATTGCCATTTCAAACATGTGTCTTCATCTCGTGCCCCCAAAAAATTGATTAAATTCACTTCGTTGATCTCCATGAAAGTCTCTTCATCTTGACTTTCAACGTTGTCATTAATCTTTGATCTGGGCTTCTGAGATTATTACACTTGGAAGTCATGCAAGTCTTTTATGTACCCTAATATCAATTTCCATCCAGTTAATGCTATTATGCCATATGGTGGCCTTACATGCAATATGGGCTTATTGACTTATTGACTCAATTTACATAATCAATCTCCATCTACATAGTTAAACGTGTATCATCGATCTTTGATCTGCATGATCAAACACACACCATTGATTTGTTAAACATATAATCAAACACAGGGTGTTGATTCACTACCTATTCACCATGAATGTGACACATGTCACCATCACATTCAATCTCAGGATCCTTTGACATATTGACTTTGTGTTTATCGTTAGATCTCCATTTGCTCGATTAAACATAGGTCATTGATCTATATTGATTTATTGACCCCAGTCTTCAATGTGGATCGTCGATCAGAGTTTATATGTAAGAATGCACATCATCAATATTTAATCTGGGGAACTTTGACTTATTGACTTTAGGCAATCACTTGTATGTTGTTGATCCTTAATTCAATCGAGTGAGGTTTCAACACTTGGCAACCTTGCATTCAATTCATACCTGTGAACAGTAAAATCAAATAATAATTGCTTGAGACGTATAAAGACTTAGAATAAACCTTAGACTAAAGTTTTAATTAAATAATAAACTCAATCAAAACTTAGGTTAAAATTAAACTAAGACTAGGATAGAATAAAGTGACCCATCAAAAATATTAATATATTTTAATAAGAACTTAGGCTAAAGTAATTTAGACTAAGGTTTTAAACGTTATTTAAATTTGGGTTTAATTGATCAATTAAGGACCAAATGTTACCATAATGACTCGAATGAAATCATATTAGTTAACCAACTAAGGGTCAAATCAACATTGAAACATAATCCCATGAACATTTATTCATTATAATGAAGTTCCATTGATCCTACAAGATGGAAACACATGGGCCAAATGTTTTCAACATTATATAAGATCAAATAAAGCTTATGTGTTAGCATGCCAATGTAAGCTAGATCAAAACATGATTCAAATGCATTTCTCTGTGCATTCTTATTCTTAATTTATGTTAACCATCTTGAGATGTTCGTGCATGATATGCCATCATTTCTTAGGCATGTTCTCTCATTTTTGCTTTCAATTCTTGAACTGGTATTTATGCCCTACATTTTGCATGTCTTTCTCTTTCATTCTCATTACATTGTCGTCTTTTTTCTTATGTTCTTTGTTCACGTCGTTGTCTTTGATATTGTCAAGTATATTCTATTTGATATTATATTCATTGCTCTTCAGTTTCAAAATTTAATCATGGACGTGCCATACTTATAAAATATAAACATAAAAAATATGAGATAAAAAATAAACATGTTAAATTATCTATTAATAACCACCTTTGACCCAACAATAAATGTTTATTATCTATTTTTATCTCATACTAATTTATTAAATGACTCATACGTGTGTCAAAATGTTAATACTCCAAATTAGATGACTCATTTGTTAAATTATAGTTAATAATATCTAACTATTTATAACCGTAATTTACTTAAATATCTATTGTTATTTACTTAATACAAATATCTTCATTCCCTTGTAAAAAATGTTTTTATTGTTATTTACTGTTTAGATATTTAATGTTTATTTTTTCATTTCTTTTATTCATTTACCATTATATTTTCACATATTTACGGTTATATTATAATAGTTTATTTGAAGTGCTAATATTAAGGTTTTTTTACAGGGGTAATTGTGTAACTATTTATTAAGTTTGTGAAAGTAAAAGGTAATAAATGACTCATTTGTTAAATTATCTATTATTAACTATTAATTTATCTCCTTTTTTAATGGGCCTATAAATATCTATAAACATATTAAATTATAATTATCAATCTAAACATTTATAACCATATTTTACTTAAACATTTATTGTTATTTACTTAGAAAAAATATCTTCATTCCCCTATAAAACTATTTTTTCTATTATTTACTGTTTAAATATTTAATGTTTATTTTTTCATTTCTTTTAATCATTTACAATTATATTTTCACATTTATAAATAAGATATTTTTTAAAACATACCTCTTCTTTGCAATGAAGTTAAAACAATAGTCTGAATGGAATAATGAGACCGTAAAAATTCAAATATAAAATTGGCGATGCAAAAATCTCTCGCTGGAGCAATAAAAAAATTTGGTTGTAATGCAATGTGTTTATATATATTTTTTGAAATGTTTTATCTTATGTATATGTATCTATATTTATTTTTAAACAACGTGTCCTTTCAAGGTAATTATGGGCTGTTTATATATATATATATATATATTTATATATTTATATATTTATATATTTATAAAAAAAAATTATATGTCGACTCAAAAAAAAAAAAGTTCTGCACTCACGCCATTAAACTCCTGACTGCCACTGTAGGTTACACCTCTAGACATAATAAAACTAAATTTTTATAAATAAAAACATACAAATAAAAATAATTTTTTTAAATTTTTTTGAAATATATTAAAAATGATATTAAAAAACAAACTAGTTTAATAAAAAAAATTAAAAAATCTCAAAACTAAAAAAAAAATCAAACCCCTTTATCTAGTAGATGGTCAGAATTTATTGAGAAAATTCATCCTACCAAGAACACCATAAGCCTGGTTTCTGTCAAACAAATGTCTACTCTCACTAAATTGATCGTCCTGAATGCATTCGTACTGTTGGATCTGCATCAAAACATATAATTTTTATAAAAATTATTCAACAACTAGTAAGCTTAGCAAACATATCTAAAGTGTCAAGTGACCAATTTGAGCAAATCAAAAGGTTAAACCACCTTTTACAACTTCAATGAACATGTTATCACATGTTGATTGGCTCAAAAACACAAAATTGACCTCTCGATTGAAAAATCACTTTTAAGACATCATAACAACTCTCATTGTCCTAATTTTGACATTGTTGCTTGTTGTCAACCTGGAGCTGCACCCTAGTTTAAGGACGTGTGGGAAACGGCCAATCCTCGATCCAACTGAAACAATGGGATCTCCTCACGAGCGTGGGTGCCTCAACAGTGAGGAGAACCTCCAGAGAAGGCTGGTTCCTGTATGATGTATCAATTAGGATTCCTACTCTACGCTGCTGACTACCATGGAAAAGGGAGAAGGAGAAACTTAAAGGGAAATCCTACCTAAAAGGGGGTGATACACCAGAACTATGATCCTACTCAGCTCGAGACCTTGAACACTGAGCGAACAACAGAGAAGGAAGACCTTAGACTTCAAATTAATCACTTGTGCATAAGTATTTCATGCAGAGGTTCGGTCCAATAACTAAAACCTGAAGGAAATGGTGGAGAGAGGTCTGATAAAAGACACTTTGCAGCCACCTAACATCCACTTACATTTTCAGCAAAAGACAATAAAGAACACTTCAACATGACCTGCACAAGGACAATATAGCAACTAGGTACGAATAGAATTTGGGAAGGGAGAAAACTCTACCACTTATGCAAATTACTGAAAAATATACACTATGTCAAGCTTCAAATCTGAAAGTACACTCCTTCTTATTAATCGAAAAGGTTACACAACTCTTAATGGCAGAGTCTAGTCTAACCAAGAGAGATTGGATTGATTAAAACAAGGCTGAAAGCCATTATATAGGAAATTACAATAGGCCAAAGATAGCCGTATAAACTTGAAGAGAAAAATTCACTTTGGTTTAACTCAATAAAATATACTTTCCATCTTTGCATGAATTTTCCTTGTTTGATGAAGCACACTCATCCTTTCATGGAAATCTTCTAATTTTGGATGTGGCATTTGATTCGATCAGTTGACACCAAATCTGGAACAGTCAACTCGCTGTTATGAACTAGTCAACCCCTGTTGAAGCCGGATTTAGTCCTTCGAATGCATGCTCTGAATGAAGACAAATAGGTTGTTAAATAATTAGTTAACTGAAACTTAGACCGTTTGTTCAAAAATAGCTCCAGCATTGCATATGAATCTTCTAATTTTGGGTGTGTCTATTTTTGGCAGGACTTCATGTTCACTCATTCATCGAATTGTCTATTTTATACTCCTTTGCACAGTCGGCTTCAGTCTATTTTTGGATTTTTTGCTATTTTTAAAAAAATCCCAACGGTTACTTCCTGCGGCCTAAATTTGATAGCCTGCAGGACGTCACCATCACTATCACGTTTTATTCAAAAAATGTCTGCGGGCTTATTCCTATTGTATCCCTGTCGGTTGTCAGGCTTTTTCGTGGCCTGCTACTCTATCGGCTTCCGAATCCCTCATCAGCTTTTATTATTGCGGCCTGCTTGCTTGTGTTGTTGGCAGTTATTCTTGTGGGCTTTATGTCCGCGAACATTTCCCGTGGACAAAAAGTTTGCAAAAATGTTTCGCTCAATTTCCCTAGGCTTTATATTGGCTGCGGGCTTTTCATGTTTGCAGGCATTTCCCGCAGACAAAAAGTCCACAAAAATTTTGCCTGCCACTTTGCTTTTGCATTTGTACGCTCTCGACCCATTTCCTTAAACCTTGTGCTTTGAGGACCCAAATTCAGGACTTAAACATTTGAATGAACTTAGACAAATTCGATGACTTACCAGGATCCTTTCTTGCACCGGCCCTCCATTAGGGTAATGAACTTTAAAGACTGCCCCCTTCAGCCAAGGACATACCCTTGAACCAAGCGTTGAACCAAAAGGTTCAACGGTTCAAGGGTTCAATTGAGTGCACCGATTTCTAAAAGAGACAAAAGCCGATGAACCAAGTGCATTGAACCATTACGTTGAACCTTTACGTTGAACCATTACGTTGAACGAAACGTTGAACCTTTATGTTGAACCTTTACGTTGAACCATTTTTGGTTCAATGGTTCAAATAGACTTAACTCGAATGATGAACCGTTTGATTAAACCGAATAAGTGAACAGACCCTGTACCCTCTGAACTGGTTTTGAAGCTGTTGAACCTTGAAGTGGTTGAACTTTAAAATTTGACAAATGTGTTTAACTCCTACTGATGACGTTGAACTTTTGAACCCATCGAACCCATTGAACCAAAATTCAATGGTTTGAGGTTCAATGGTTTGCTTCTTGCCTAAAAGTTTGCAGATGAATGCTTTGGTTGAACCTTCGCATCGAACCAAACCTGAAAATGACTGAGTGCTAGAATCCTGTTCTTTTGAGAGCCTGCCAAAGGAAAACAGTGCATTCTTCCTTCCTTGGCTAGAGACGATAACTTTCCATGTGGCAAAAATCTAACTCGTGGAAGATTTGTCAACATTCTGGCGACCCTACTGGGAAGCATGCCTGCTATGCTTGAGGACCCAGTCATGTATAAATGCTATAAAAATCCCAGATGGTGAATTTGATCTTTGATTGAAAAATTGCTCTAATCATTGTTGTAATAACCTCTTCCTTCAAAATAAGAAGGAAAACACACGAAAGCAAAAAACTAACTAAAAGCAAATGTGCAAACAAGCACTTATTGAACAAAATTGAAGCAAACTATTGTGTTTTTACAGCACTTGGAGGAAGGCAAAGAATAATTAAATATGTACATGGAACTTTGCTCTTTAATAGCAATGTTTTAGCTGTATCCCATTGACTGGGATTGGAAGCTCTTCGCCATCCATCTTAGCAAGTTGGAAGGCATTGTGGGATTTGCAGCTGGAGATTGTGTATGGGCCACTCTAAAGTGAATCAAACTTGGTGTGCCTTCTTGGTTTGGCCCAGTCCTCATCCCACTTAAGGACCAAATCTCCTTCATTGAAGCTCCGTGAGGAAGCTCCTTTGTCAAATGTCCTTTTCACCTGTGCCTGATGACTTTCCATGGCTAGCATGGCTTGATTTCTTGTTTCTTCTAGCTCCATAAGTTTTGCATACTTGATCTCCATAGGCTCATTTTCTAACAGTTCAAGTTGATGCATTAATTCTAAGGCGGGAAACTCAAGAGAGATCGATAACCTTACTTCTCACCATAGACTAGCTTGTAGGGAGAGTTAGCTATTGACCTTTTGTAGGTAATCCTATCAGCCCATAGTGCTGACTTCAGCTTGAGGTACCATGATCTTTGATTGTCTTCAATTGCCCTTTATATGATCCTCAATAGGTTCTTGCTTGTAGACTCAGCAAGGCCATTTCCTTGTGTATAGTTATTGTTAAGGTATGGAGCTAAAAGCTTCACCTCATGAGCAAAATACAGAAGTTGCTGGAACACAGTCACCGTTGACGGTCACGTGCAGACCAAAAGCTGCCAGCATCGGTAGCAGGTCAGCCGATGTCGGTCACAGGTGGACTGGCAGGAACTGACATCGGTCACCTGTGTGTGTTCGGGAGCTACTTTCATGTGAGAACAGAATGTTTGCATGTAAAGATCAAACTGTTGGTTGTAAGTCCACATTTCTAATTTGAGTAGAACTGTTTAGAGCCCTTAATTAGGAGGTGCATCTAATGGTTGTAAGTGCATGCTCATGAATCTCTAAAGTTATATATTAGGGATAGATCTTCTTAGCTTAATGAGAATAGTACAAGATTGTATATGTGAATCAATCCAGATTGTGGAGTTGATTGTAATTGAGAGAGAGAACTCTTGAGGGAAAGAGATCTAAGAAGAGATCTGTATATCTGAGAGAGGTGTGGAAGAAAAAAAGTTTTTTTAATTGTAATTCCTTCTATAAAGAGTTGAATACAAGTTTTTAGGGTGGTTTCTTGTATCTCTTGTTCTTTGCTATTTCTGATTCTAGTTACTTATCTATCTGGCTTATTTTCGCATATAGCTGCTTTCATATAGTAATCAATTTTGTTGATTGATCCCCAACAAGTGGTATCAGAGCTTTGGTTCACTAACAGGTGGTTCAAATCTGGTTAGTGTGTATTGATTATAGGTTACTCACAGGGATTTCTGTTTAAGTGGGAGAAGCAATGGCAGAAGAAAGTAAACTTAGAATGGAGAAGTTTAATGGCAAGAACTATCAATTATGGAGAATGCAGATAGAAGATTATCTGTATCAAAAAGATCTATACTTACCGTTAGGAGGGACTGCAAAGCAGCCCAAAGACATGGATGATGAAGAATGGGAAGTTCTTGATAGAAAGGCTCTTGGATCAATAAAATTGAGTCTAGCATCTACTGTGATATCTAATTCATCACAGGCAAAGTTTACGATAGAGTTAATGAATACTTTAGCAAATTTATATGAAAAACCCTCAGCTTCAAATAAGGTATATCTTATGAATCAATTATTTAATTTGCAAATGCAGAAAGGTGGATTTGTATCTAATCATCTAAATGATTTCTATAGAATTGTAAATCAATTAAATTCAGTCAAAATAGTGTTTGATGATGAAATTAAAGCTCTGTTAATCTTATGCTCTTTATCAGAAAGCTGGCATAGCTTGGTAATGACAGTTAGTAATACTGCTTCTGCTTCAAATATTTTAAAAGTAGATGATGTTGTTAGTGTAATCTTGAATGAAAAAATTCGCAGGAAAAGCACAGAAGAGACATCAGGGAACGCTTTAAGTTTTGAGAGTAGGGGAAGGCAGAAAGAGAAGGGCAAGAAAGGGAGATCAAGATCTAAGTCAAAGATGAGAGGAAGATCCAAATCTAGAAATGGCAGGAAGCCACAATGCTGGAATTGTGGAAAAATAGGGCACATAAGCAAAGATTGCTAGTCAAAGCCTAAAAAGGATAGACATCATGATGATAAAGAAGAAGCAAAGGTGGTAGGTATTGTTGCACAAGATGCTCTTATATTCTCTTTGCATAATAATATAGAATTTTGGGTTTTAGATTTTGGTGCATCTTTCCATGCAACCCCTAATAGAGAATATTTCAGTGACTATGTCCATGGAGATTTTGGAATAGTTTATCTAGGGGATGATGAGCCTTGTAAAATTATTGTCAAAGGTAAAGTGCAGTTGAAGATGCAGAATGGCAACACATGGGTGTTGATAGACGTCATGCATGTTCCCAGCTTGAAGAGAAATTTGATTTCTGTAGAAAAGTTAGGGGATGAGGGTTGTATAGTAACTCTCACAGCTAAATCTTGGAAGGTTTCCAAGGGTGCACTTGTATTGGCCAGAAGTAAGAGAGTAGGTACTCTCTATTTATGTAATTGTATTACTGATAATTCTCCTTCTGTATTATCTACTTCAGATGTAGATGCAAAGTTGTGGCATCAAAGGCTTGGCCACATGAGTGAGAAGGGAATGACAATTCTTAAGTCAAAAGATATGTTTCCAGATTTGAAAAGCATAGATCTAGATTTCTGTGAAGACTGTATTTTTGGAAAATAGAAGAGAGTGAGTTTTCTCAAGACTGGGTCAACAAAGAAGAAGCACAAATTGTAATTTGTTCACATAGACGTGTGGGGACCAGCCCAAGTTGCTTCTATTGGAGGATCACAGTACTATGTTTCCTTCACAAATGATGCTACAAGAAAGGTATGGATCTATTGTATTAAGAAGAAATCTGATGTTTTTGACACGTTTAAGATTTGAAAAGCTATGGTTGAGAATGAAACAGGCAAGAGATTGAAGTGCCTTAGATCAGACAATGGTGGTGAGTTCTGCAACCACAAGTTCAACTGGTATTGTTATATGCATGGGATTCGTAGGCAAAGGACTGCTCCAAGAACACCTCAGCAAAATGGAGTTGCTAAAAGGATGAATAGAACAATCATAGAGCGTGCAAGGTGTATGAGATTGCATGCTGGATTGTCCTTAGAGTTTTGGGCAGAAGCTGTGGATACTGCAATTTACCTGATTAACAGAGGACCCTCTACAGCGCTGGATGGTGGAATTCCAGAAGAGGCATGGATAGGTAAAAAGGTAGATCTATCATTTCTCAAAGTTTTTGGTTGTGAAGCCTTTGTGCGCGTTGATAAGGAAAATAGAAAAAAACTGGATGCTAAGTCTATGAGGTGCACATTTATTGGCTATGGCTCTAATGATTTTGGATTTAGGTTTTGGAATCTAGGAACTAACAAAATAATTAGGAGCCGTGACGTTGTTTTCAATGAAAAAGTGTTGTATAGTGATCAACTCAAGAAGTTGAATCAACCTGAGTAGAGCAATGCAAAATTGGACGAGGTGAAAGTTCAAAAAGAGCTCGCAAGAAAGAAAAATCATAGAAAGAAAAACACAGAGACCGACATCGGTCAGGAAGGAACCGATGTCAGCTGTACAGGAATCGATGACGGTCATACAAAAACTGACATTGATCAGGCAGAATTGACATCGGCCAGCTACAGGCCTGGAAGTGACTGAGGTCGGTCACTGTCAGAGAATTTGGGTGGACAGCGTGTTGTGAATGAGTCTCAAACGCCCATCAAGAGGTCAGACAGAGTAAGTACATCTCCAATTCGATATTCCCCTTCATTATTCTATTTATTGCTTACTGATGGTGGAGAACCAGAAAGTTTTGATGAAGCAATACAGGTGGATTCCAAGAGTTAGTGGGAGCTAGGCATGAATGAGGAAATTGATTCCTTGAGAGAGAACCAAACATGGGATTTGGTTGAGTTGCCAGCAGAAAAGAAGACACTGAAGAACAGATGGATCTACAGATTGAAAGAAGGTGAGAATGGACAAATGAGATATAAGGCCAGGTTGGTAGTGAAAGGATTTGCACAAAAACCAGGTATTGCTTTTGGTGAGATTTTCTCTCCTATTGTTAAAATGACTTCTATACGGACTTTACTATCTTTAGTTGTTATCGAGGATTTGCATCTTGAGTAGCTTGATGTTAAGACAACATTTCTTCATGGAGATTTGGATGATGAAATATATATGGATCAGTCGGAAGGATTTGAGGTCAAAGGTAAGGAGAAGCTAGTGTGCAAATTGAAGAAAAGCTTGTATGGCCTCAAGCAAGCTCCAAGACAATGGTATCTGAGATTTGACAAGTTTATGACTGAGCATGGCTACAGTAGATGTCAATCTGACCATTGTGTGTATTTTAAGAGATTGGATAATGGTAGATATATTATTCTGTTGTTGTATGTAGATGATATGTTGGTTGCAGGATCACACATGCAGGATATCTCTAAGCTTAAGGTGAAATTAGCTCACACATTTGCCATAAAGGATTTGGGAGCAGCAAAGAAAATCCTTGGCATGAATATTAAGAGAGATAGGAAAAATCACAGGTTGATTTTGTCTCAAGAGGATTATGTGAAAAAAGTGTTGAAACGGTTCAATATGCAGGATGCAAAATTGGTAAGCACACCTATGGCTGGACATTTCAAGTTGAGTAAAGAACAATGTCCTAATTCACATGATGAGGTAAAGTACATGAGAAAATTTCCATATGCTTCCGCAGTAGGAAGTTTAATGTATGCAATGGTTTGTACTAGGCCTGATATTACCCAAGCAGTGGGAGTTGTAAGTAAGTATATGGCCAATCTAGGAAAGGAACACTGGAAAGCAGTTCAGTGGATCCTTAGATATCTAAGAGGAACCAGTAGTAGGCATTTGTGCTATGGAGGTTCAAATACTTCTCTACATGGTTATGTAGATTCAGATATGGCAGGTGATTTGGATGGCAGGAGAAGCACCACAGGATATGTTTTCACTGTAGGTGGAACGACAGTTAGCTGGATATCAAAGTCGCAGAAGGTTGTTGCCTTGTCAACTACTGAAGTAGAATATATTGCAGTCATAGAGGCTAGCAAAGAGATGATATGGATGACACGGTTCATGAAAGAGCTTGGAAAGGAGCAAGAGAGTTGCAGACTATACAGTGATAGTCAGAGTGCAATTCATTTGGCTAAGAATTCAGCCTTTCATTCAAGAACAAAGCACATACAGCTTAGGTACCACTTCATTAGACAGGTATTGGAGGATGGTGAGTTGAAGCTAGAAAAGATCCATACAGATAAGAACCCTGCTGATATGTTAACCAAGCCAGTTACAAAAGAGAAGTTGAATCTTTATTCAACTTTCGTTGGTCTTCATGATTGAGTTGAAGATGGAGGAGCTAGAAGATGTTGTTGTATAGGTACTGGTGCAGCTGTTTATCTCCAAGTGGGAGATTGTTAAGGTATGGAGCTAAAAGCTTCATCTCATGAGTAGAATATAGAAGTTACTGGAACACAGTCGTCATCGATGGTCACGTGTAGACTAGAAGCTGTCAGTGTCGGTAGCAGGTTGGCCAACATCGGTCATAGGCGGACTGGCAGGAACCGATGTCGGTTACCTGTGTGTGTCTAGGAGCTACTTTCATGCGAGAACAGAATGTTTGCATGTAAAGATCAAATTGTTGGTTGTAAGTCCGCATTTCTAATTTGAGTAGAACTGTTTAGAGCCCTTGATTAGGAGGTGCATCTAATGGCTGTAAGTGCATGCTCATGAATCTCTAAAGTTATATATTAGGGATAGATCTTCTTAGCTTAATGAGAACAGTACAAGATTGTATATGTGAATCAATCCAGATTGTGGAGTTGATTGTAATTGAGAGAGAGAACTCTTGAGGGAAAGAGATCTGTACATCTGAGAGAGGTATGGAAGAAAAGAAGTTTCTTCAATTGTAATTTCTTCTGTAAAGAGTTGAATACAAGTTTTTAGGGTGGTTTCTTGTATCTCTTGTTCTTTGCTATTTCTAATTCTAGTTACTTATCTATCTGGCTTATTTCCGCATATAGTTGCTTTCATATAGTAATCAATTTTGTTGATTGATCCCCAACAACTCAGCAAGGCCATTTCCTTGTGTATAGTAATTTGATGAGGTGCTGAGATAGATTCCATGTTGGACTGCCCACTGGCTGATCCTAGATCCCACAAAAGCCATTGCATTGTTAGAGATAATTGTTGAAGGGACTCCAAACCTAGTGACCAAACTTTCATAGAAATCAAGGACACCAGTTTCATTTGCCTCCTTTAATGCAACTGCTTCTATCCAATGTGTGAAGTAGTCTGTAGCTGTTAGAATCCATTTATGCCCTGAGCTGGAAGGAGGATTGATGAGACCAATAAAGTCTAATCCCCACTGAACAAATGGCTAAACCACTGTAATTCGCTGTAGGGGCAGTGCTGCCAGTTTAATCTTTCCCATAAACATAGCGCATTGTTTGCACTTCCTTACCCATGCATGGAAATCACCAAATATAGTAGGCCAAAAGTACTCACCTCTCATGATCTTAAGTGTTGTAGTTCTGGCAGAAAAGTGTCCTCCACCAAACCCATCATGGAACTCTTCCAGCAACCTTTGAGTATGGCATGGCTCTACACACCTTAGTAACATTCCATTGATATCTTTCTTGAACAAGACACCTTCAACAAGCAAAAATGGAATTGATTACAGTCTGAAATACCTTCTTCTTGAAGCGCTTAGGTGGGAAGGGTAATGACCTTCCTGTAGATAATTTACCAGATCGTAGAACTCGTTGGAAGGTGATGTTTGTACAGCAGCGACCTCTACATCATTTGATACTAGAACAACTTCGTTGGTTTCTTGCAAGTCCTGAGCTAGATGCTCACAAAGCCCTTTGCCCCTGACCAATTTTGTGATCTTAATTTCTATATCATATTCCATCACTGTGGTTATCCAACCAACCCTTTTCTCATTCATGTCCCTGTTCAGAAGAAATTCCTTGATGCTTGGATGAGCGACCATTAGAAGTATCTTATTATTAGACAGTAAGTGTCTAAATTTATTCAGAGATCTTATGATTGCAAGGACGTGTTTTTCAACAAAAGAGTACCTTGTCTCATACTCCTACAGGCCTTGGCTGTAGAAGGCTATTGGCTGCTCCAAGTTTTCATGGTTCTGCTGCATAAGAATACCTGAAATGGTGTCCACGTTAGCATACGTATACAAAATGAAGTCTTTCTTGAAATCTAGATTCAAGAGCATGGGGGCATTTGCTATGGCTTTCTTAACATCTTCAAATCCTGTTATTCCTTCCTTGGCCCAGCTGAAGCTCTGATTTTTCTTTAACATGGTTGTAAGTGGCCTAGTTATAGTAGTAAAATCCAAAATATATCTCCTTATGAAATTGATTTTTCCAAAGAAGCTTTGCAAAGCCTTCTTGATTTTAGGCAAGGAGAGTGCCAGAATAGATTGAATCCTCTCAGAATCTATATTTAAACCATGCTTAGAAACAACATGTCCAAGCAGCTTACCTTCATGAACTGAAAATACACACTTTTTGGGATTTAGAGATATCCCAAACTGTCTACACCTTTCGAAAACACACTGGAGGTGCACCACATGATCTTTTGCATCCTTTGAGAATACTGTGATATCATCTAAATAGACAAGCACAAATCTGTTAAGAAGGCCTTGGAAGACCATATCCACGGCTCTCTAAAAGGTTGCCCTAGCATTGGACAAACCAAATGACATCTTTCTATACGTGAACGTTCCCCACTTAGTTGTGAAATCCGTCTTGAACTGGTCTTCTTCTTTGACCAAAATCTGGTTATAGTTGTTGTACCCATCTAACAAGGAAAACCTCTCTGAACCTGAAACAAGCTGTAAGATTTGCTCTATTGATGGCAATGGATAGTGGTCTTTAAGTGAGGCCCTGTTTAAGTCATGAAAATCAACACATAACCGAATCTCACCGTTCTTTTTTTGTACTAGAACAAGGTTCGCCACCCAAGTTGAGTGCTTGATTGGAAATATAATAGCAGACTCTATAAGCTTGTGAAGCTCAGCTTTCATTAAAGGCTCCAGTTTTGGATTAATTAGCCTTTGTCTTTGTCGTACTGGCTTAGTTTCATCTTCTAGCTCAATAGTGTGTTGAGCCAAGCTTGGATCAAAACCTTTGAGATCGCTATACTGCCATGCGAATATGTCAGCAAAATTTTGGCATAATTCAACAAAAGCTTTTTGTTGTAGTGGAGTGCATACCTTGCCCAATTTCAATATCTTACCAACTATAATCTCCATATTGGCGTAGTGCTCCTCTTTTGTAGACAAAGCTGGTTTCTCTTTCCTTAGCTCATTGTCTTCACTAAAAATGTTTTCAAGGGTAACCAACCCCTTGGGTAGTTTATTGGTTTTCAACTGTACAATCTGGTCACCATACTGCTGCAAGTGTTTTCCCTAATTTTTTGGAGAAAACTCAGCTTCTTCCTGTAAAAATCTAACAATTTGATCATCACTCTCGAATACCTGCCAATTTTCTTGGTTATCTGGGATAAAAGGCCTTACGACTATCCTTATATGTGACTGAGGAGCATCACTTTTAACATCAGCTAGAATGTCAAATTATGCCCCAACAGCAGCCAACCTATCAGCGTGTTTATTTCTGTCTCTTAGTATGGCCTGAATATTAAAAGCCTGGAAATATTTAAGTAAATCCCATACCCTATGTCTATAAGATTTAAGCAACATATTCTTGCAGACATTTAATCCCCTTACCTGGTGAACCACCAGCTCACTATCTCCAAACACTTGTAGACAACTTGCTTTCATCTTCCTAGCCCATTGCAAACCATGGACTAGTGCTTCATATTCAACAACATTATTCGAACAACCAAATTAAATTTTAATGGATGAGAAATACATTTGTTTCGTAGGAGAAATTAACATTATTCCAGCTCCTATCCCATGCTTATTTCTTGATTCATCGAAGTACAACTGCCACAAGCCTTCACTAGACTCGCCTTCTTTGACCATGGCTAGGATTTCTGCATTGTTCTCATGAATACAATATACACCAAGATCTTCTTCTTCAATCAGCTTGTATGGATCATACTCATGCAAAGTAGAGGCCCATTCATCAAGAAATAAGTCTGGAACTCCATCCAAAGGTGAGTCCTTTTCTACCTCACTAGTTTATACTACTTCATCTGAAATAATACAGTTTGAATTGACCACACTTGGCATATAAGGTTCCATGTGAAAATGTGCAATAGGCTCTAAATGAATGGTTGCCTTTGTGCCATATCTGGTTCTAAACAGTAGGTATGTCCAATCCGCTGATAGGTATCCCCCAATCTTTGAGGTGAAATCTCTTGAAAGACACATGGCAAAGTAGGGGGGTAGATCTACTACTACAATGTCCTGTTGAATAGTCACATTAAGACAGGCATGTAATATTAGTTTCAAACCTTTAATAATCCCTATCATCTTTGCTAGTGAACCATCCAATTGTAGTACTCCTTTAGTATTTGGCTCATAGACAAGGCCGAGCTTGTCTGCAATCTATTTAGGCATGACGGTACTGTTGGCTCCACTGTCCACCATGCAATTATGAACTAAGGTGTCTCCTACTATCAAGGAAAGATAAAAAGGGGGAGTCTTTTTTACTTTTACCTCAGCCTTGTCTCCCTTTGGTATATTATCTCCTTGTTGTACCTGTTGCTTAGTTGGCGGGTCTGAGTTTGTTAAAATAGTACCTCCTTTGTCTACTAATTTTGGAGACAATTCAAGAGTAGAGAGCTCTCGAATGAGGCTGTCCTTTTAGCCTGGAATTGACAGAGTATCCCATATGATAATATTGATATTAGATCTTTTCATCTGGTTTACAATGTTGAACTGGGGAGGACTTACCTTTGATTGAACCCTTTGTGTCACTTACTGCTCACGAACAAGAGGTATTTGTTGTACTTTGCCAACCTTTGCATTCTAATTTTTTGTGATTGTGGGGGTAGCAAGCTGTCCTTTTACCCCTTAAACAATAGTACTAAAAGCATTAGGCGTACTTGCCACTGCTGGAGCTTCTTCAACAGCTCTTTTTTTATTTCCTTGGTGAGTTAGAGCTGCAACTTGATCATTTGAAGTGTTAGTCCTAACATCTTGAGAAAAAGCAATGTGATCCTCTATCTGCCAATTCACATCAGCAACATCATGCTGACCTTGGGTCGTTCCTTGTGATGTTAGGCCCGTATCTTGATATTGGCTCTCATGAAAAGAGAACTCCTCTTGTGTCATCTGTGGCATGGCACTGCTTGTTTGAGTTAAATATTGATTTTGAAAATTACTTAGATTTGAAGGCTACCAACCTGAATCCTGCACTAAATTGTTCTGAGATGGAGTTGGAATGATGGCCTTTGAAGTAGAAGGAGTACTTGGATCAATAGCGACATATGGCTTTGCTGGAGTTATAGCCCCTTGCGTTTGATAGGGTAGTCGATTCTCTCTGAAACCCTGATAAGAAGATGTTTGATCCTTGAAAGGTTGATAGCTGTTCTGATTCTATTGTTGATAAGGCCTATTTGACTGGAATTGCTGCCTCTTAAGCTATACTATTTCATTTTTGAAAGACTGTAACAGAGTTTTTAACTCTCTTATCTCACTAGACTGACTAGGAGAGGCTACAATTGGACGTTGAGGTGCTGGAATTGGAGCTAAGGATGGAACTTGAGGGACATGAAGGGCTGATGTTGAACTTATCTCCAGAAATATGGGCATTGGCAGTCTTAGAGCAAGCTTTTTTGCCTAAATCAGACTATTCTCTACTCTTATTGCCATGTCATAGGCATCTGGTAAGGTAGTGCCACCCATTGATTGTATCATCACACTGATATCAGAATTCAGAGCTTTCAAAAAATATAAAAAAGCATACTCTGGTGATGGCCTAATTATGACCAGTATCCTGTGCTATGTCTTTTGGAATCTGAGATTGAAATCAGACATGAACTCATGAGGGGCTCTCTGTATGGCTGTTAATTGCTCAACCAAAGATAGGTAGTTAGACTTGTCCTCAAATTGTTTGACCAAAACATCGCCTAATTCATCCCAAGTAGAGATAGATCTAAGTGGGAGGGTTCTATACCATTGTAATGCTTTCCCCTTGAAGGAAGCAGTTAATAATTTGATGGCAACATTATCTTCAATTACGTTATGAACTGAACAAAGATTAGCAATATCCTATATATGCTCAACAGGGGTTGTTTGATCTTCCCCTGAGAAGTATGGAATACTTTTGAGGGTAGATATAGGGATATCATTTAGCTGTGCTAAATTTAATGGGATTCCTCCATTAAATGGAGCAAATACCTGATTCCTATTGGCCATCTGCATGATGGGAATTTCAGTGTTGAGCACAATAGGGTGAGGGGGAGCTAAATATTCTCTCCTTAGAGGATATGGTCTTGTCCTTCTAGATCTTGCTCCTTTAAAAGTCAAAAATTTAAAAGGAATACCTTTGCTTGCTGATCTTGTAGTAACTTTTGGCATGAACTAATTGTCTAAATGATGTTATGAACTCTTTTGCCTTTCTACAAATAAATATCTTCCTTTGCTGTGAAGATTTTTAGTAACTCTTTTTTGTAGTCCCACCAGGCCTGCCAAAAACTGTTGTCAACCTGGAGCTGCACCCTGGTTCGAGGAAGTGTAGGAAATGGCTAGTCCTCTATCTGACTAAAATAATGGGATCTCTTCATGAGGGTGGGTGCCTCAACAGTGAGGAGAACCTCCAGAGAAGGCTGGTTCCTGTATGATGTATCAATTAGGAATCCTACTCTACACTGCTGACTACCATGGAAAAGGGAGAAGGAGAAATTTAAAGGGAAATCCTACCTAAAAGGGGGTGATACACCAGAACTATGATCCTACTCAGCTCGGGAACTTGAATACTGAGCGAACAATAGAGAAGGAAGACCTTAGACTTCAAATTAATCACTTGTGCATAAGTATTTCATGCAAAGGTTTGGTCCAATAACTAAAACTTGATGGAAATGGTGGAGAGAGGTCTGATAAAAGACAATTTGTAGCTGCCTAACATCCACTTATAGTTTCAGTAGAAGACAATAAAGAACACTTCAACATGACCTGCACAAGGACAATATAGCAACTGGGTATGAACAGAATTTGGGAAGGGAGAAAACTCTACCACTTATGCAAATTTCTGAAAAATATACACTATGCCAAGCTTGAAATCTGAAAGTACACTCCTGCTTATTGATCGAAAAGGTTACACAACTCTTAATGGCAGAGTCTGGTATAACCAAGAGAGATTGGATTGATTAAAACAAGGCTAAAAGCCATTATATAGGAAATTACAATAGGCCAAAGATAGCCATATAAACTTGAAGAGAAAAATTCACTTTGGTTTAACTCAATAAAATATACTTTCCATCTTTGCATGAATTTTCCTTGTTTGATGAAGCGCACTCATCCTTTCATGGAAATCTTCTAATTTTGGATGTGGCATTTGATTTGATCAGTTAACTCCAAATCTGGAATAGTCAACTCCCTGTTATGAACTAATAAACCCTTGTTGAAGCCAGATTTAGTCCTTCGAATGCATGCTCTGAATGAAGACAAACAGGTTCTTAAATAATCAGTTAACTGAAACTTAGACCATTTATTCAAAAATAGCTCCAGCATTGCATGTGAATCTTCTAATTCTAGGCGTGTCTATTTTTGGCAGGACTCCATGTTCACTCATTCATCGAATTGTCTATTTTCTACTCCTTTGCATAGTCAGCTTCAGTCTATTTTTAGATTTTCTGCTATTTTTAAAAAATCCCAACAGTTACTTCCCGCGGCCTAAATTTGATGGCCTATGAGACGTCACCAGCACTATCACGTTTTATTTAGAAAATGTCCACGAGCTTATTCCTATTGTATCCCTATCAGTTCTTGGGCTTTTCCTTAGCCTACTGCTCTATCGACTTCCAAATCCCTCATCAGCATTTATTGTTGCGGCCTACTTGCTTGTGTTGCTGGCAGTTATTCTTGCAGGCTTTATGTTTGCGAACATTTCCCATGGACAAAAAGTTTGTGGAAATGTTCCGCTCAATTTCCCCAGGCTTTATATTGGCTGCGGACTTTTCATGTTTGCAGGCATTTCCCATAGACAAAAAGTTTGCAGAAATTCCACTCGCCACTTTGCTTTTGCATTTGTACGCACCTGACCTTTTTCCTTAAAGCTTGTGCTTTGATGACCCAAATTTGGGACTTAAACATTTGAATGAACTTAGACAAATTCATTGACTTACTCGGATCTTTTTTTGCGATGGCCCTCCATTAGGGCAATGAACTTTAAAGACTGCCCCCTTTGGCCAAGGACATACCCTTGAACCAAGCGTTGAACCAAAAGGTTCAATAGTTTAAGGGTTCAATTGAGCACTCTGATTTCTAAAAGAGACAAAAGCCAATGAACCAAGTGCGTTGAAACATTACGTTGAACCAAACATTGAACCTTTATGTTGAACCATTACATTAAACCAAACGTTGAACCTTTACATTGAACCTTTATTTTGAACCAAACGTTGAACCATTTTTGGTTCAATGGTTTAAATAAAGACTTAACCCGAATGACGAACTGTTTGATTGAATCGAAGAAGTGAATAGACCATGCACCCTCTAAACTAGTTTTGAAGCTGTTGAAATTTGAAGCAGTTGAACTTTGAAATTTGACAAATGTGCTTAACTCCTACTAATGACGTTGAACCTTTGAACCCATCGAACCTGTTGAACCAAAATTCAATGGTTCAAGGTTCAATGGTTCGCTTTTTTCCTAGAAGCTTGCAGATGAACGCTTTGGTTGACCTTCACATCGAACCAAACCTGAAAATGACTGAGTGCTGGAACCCTATTCTTTTGAGACCCTGCCAAAGGAAAACAGTGCATTCTTCCTTCCTTAGCTAGAGATGATAACTTTCCATGTGGCAAAAATCTGACTCGTGGAAGATTTGTCAACATTGCTCTAATTGAGCAGCATGACTAGATGGAGGGCTTAGTGAGAAAGAGGATTACAGGTTGGCTCTAATACCATATAGAAATTGTATGAAAGATGCACATAATTAATCTAGAATCACCCTCATCAAAACATCATTTTACACTTAAAGCAATCAACTATACATAAACATAGTCTTGATTGTCTAACTTGCTTACTTCTACAAATTATCATTATTACAAAGCTCAAACCTTGCCCTCTATTTATAGTATTTTGAGGGAAGGTGGGGAGGGTTCATTTGACAGTGTGAAACTAGTTTAGTTGCCAAATGAATAGTTACCTAACTAGGGCACTAATCTCAACAATCCAATAACCATGTTGACTCTTTAATTAGATATGCAGGTGTGCAACATTAAACCTTACATGGGTTACACTAACTAATGTGAATTTTTCCTTGGTTAAAACCCAAGTTAAGCTCACCATTAAGAGTATTATTCTAACATTTTTGTCATTTTAAAGAAAGAGAATAAGAACATCATATTCTGCATCTATTTATCCACCATTCTCCTTGAAAAACATTGCTTAGGGTTCTAATACTATAATTGAAAATATGAATCTTATCTTATGGAGAGTCTTTTAGATGCATAGATAAGTTGTGTAATCTAGAGTTGACGTATCCTTATTACCCTTACATACCACAACCACCTTTTGCAAAGCACCTTGGCCAAGGAATAGATTGAGGCTCGATGGGTTCATCTTCAAAGGTAAGTATTCCTAATTTTGTTTCTCATTTGTTAAAGTAGATAGATTTGTATTTGTGATTCTCTCCTATATATTGGCTTAAGTATAAATACTCTATGCATGTTTACTTTTTATTTTTATTACCCTCACTTTGTGCCATAAGCTTTGGTGAGCATTAGATTAAATTTTACTTTGTATTTACATAGTGAATAATAGAAAACATAGGACTAGTTAGGGTTATCATATGGTGTTGCTTGACTAAAGACTTTAGAACCCTATCTAGTGACATTATTGTGATAAAGGACCCCTTAATTAGGTCTAGCAAATTTGTCTTGGTCATGACCCCAATTGTATAAATGTACCAACAAGTGGAAGTGTAAGCATAGTTTATCTTCTCCGACCTAGGATTGATTTATAGATCAGTTATATTTTCTTTTGTATACATTCTGGTGAACCCAATATGAATCTAACCCTTATAAGTTTTCTTTCATATATGCATTTTATTATCATATTATATATTTTTATTTTTTGTAGTATTATATCAAACCTATCGATATAGTCTAGCATTTTGTGCACAAGTTTAACACATAGTTGCTCCAAAATGACTTTATTTTCTCTGTGCAAGTCTTTTTCAAATACATGTGACTAGATCAATTAGCTCGACATAATCTTTTTCTTCAGTTATAGGGTTGTAGACTTCATTGACCCAGTTGACTCTGTTCACATTTCTCCTTTTCAGCTACATATTTGTAGACATAATCAAGCCAATCGACTCTATTCACAGATTATTTTCAACACACATGTTTTGTAGACTTCATTGACCCAATCGACTTTATTTATAGAATATTAAGTCAACATTTGAGCAACACAAAATAAAAATTGAAAACTAAAAATTTTTAAAATTACCAAGGTTCATTTTTACCTTCTTTATCATTTCTATTTTTCATTTATAATCTTATTTTACATAGTTTGTAGCTTATAAAATTGTAACCCTACAGTGAATTAGGTCGACTAGATCAATATAGTTAGGTTGCCTATCTTCTCTTTAAAAGACATAGTTGACCTATTTGACTGTGTTCTTTCGGATCTTGTTTCCATAAAATAGTAGCGACCCCTATCGACTTTGTTCTATATTATTTACATATAGTGTCGTCTAAACTGACTCTATACTTTTCATAGTCAAAGAAAGTAACTTACTTTGATATTAATTAATTCACTTTCCATTTTAGTTGTTTGCATGTTTAGAGAAATAAACATAGACTAATTAGATGGTTTTTCAAATTATCTATTTAGTCACATTATTTTTCTCTTTTACACACACTTTCAAATCACTTAACACTAAAAAGCATTAAAAATTTTCTTTCCAAGGTCCACCTACTTGGATTTCATCACCAAGTTAGATGTTGACTTAGTTTTTTGATCAAGTATAAACAAGTGGTTAATGGTATATATTGGCAAATCACCTAAAACCCTTATCGTTGTGAGATTATGAAGTGAGGGGTAAGCCCCAATAGCAAGCCAATATCATCACCAATACATATCATTTTTAGCCTTGACTACCTGAAACTATCTTTAGATTGCTTTTCTATTTCCTTCTTACAACTAACTTTCTATCATATTTATTTCAAAAATTATTATATAGGTTAAAACATTCAAGAATATTCACTTATTAGATTAACATTTACATTCTAATTTTGTTGCTTGCTCTTTTCAAATTGTGTTTTGTATTATAAAACTTATACTAACCAATGTTGGTATAAGGTTTGTGTTATGTGCTACAATTAAATCGAACACATTGATCTAGTTTCTTGTGTGCTCAATTTAATTTTATTAGTCATCTACAATTTATCACATTTCAAAAAAAAATTCCATCCTCAGAACATAGTCGACTGGTTCGACTCTGTTTATTACAGACTGTTATGCTTAGATTTCTCACAGAACTAAGTTGACTTGTTCAACTTAATTATTTATAGTTTTCTTATTATTTTTAGTTGTCTAGTCTTATTTCATAATGATGTCATTTTTTTAGCCTTCAATTAGTCAAGAACACTGCATAATTAAAGATTTATATCAGAACCTCGCTTATTTTATTACTTTAGATGAAACTATTCAATTTATTCCTTCGTGTCTTCCTAATCCAAAACTAATTACTACACAATGTAATACAATTGAGGTTATTCATCGTAATCCTCCTCCTACTACCATTGTTGGAAATCATCCACCTAATAATTCATCTCCTACTACCAATATAGGAAATGTTCCTACCAACACTGACCTTACACCTCCTACCACTAGCAATCAAAATCCTCCCATTGACATAACTCAAATTATTGCTCAAATAATTCAATGAATGAATGCTATGCAAACAAATAACCATTCTCAAATGATGTAAATGCAATATCAAATGTTATAAATGGCTAGTCAACCACGTCAAGTCATCATGAATCAACCAAATAAAATTTTTGTACCTCCTCTTAGAGATGCAAATGGGAATATCATCCCTCAACCAATCATTCATAACAAAATTCTTTAACATCTTCAAAATGAACCTTTAGCTCCATTCATTGCATCCATAAACATCTCTCCAACTATCACATATGATGAAATTAAAGCTCCCACTACATTTTTTAAATCTTTTGGTAATCACTATAAGTAATGGGTCCAAACTAATACCTTTGCTACCACCAATATCTTAGCCAAAACCTTTGTTGTTGATGTAATCAAATGGTACAACCAACATTCTAGACATTCCATCTCACAAATAAAGGATTTAGTCAATGTTATAGTGAAAAAATTTCAACATGATGACCTTCCTAAAAATTACCTTAGTCATTTCATCAATGCCAAGCAACTTCCTAATGATTATGCTCACACTTTCATCAAATGATGGAAGTCTCTATCTTAAAAAGTAGGCCATAACATGAATGGTGATACTCTTTTAAAACTATTTGTTACTACTCTTAAAACTCCTCTTCAATACAAAATTTAGATCTTTTCCCCTTAAACTTTAGAAGAAGCTTTAGACCAAGCAAAAAGGCAACACTTTCTAATGACTCAATTTGAATCACTTTAAGCAACCAGTATGGACCCTTTCCAATCATTTTTTCTTAACATTGATTCATATAAGTCTTTACAACCTCCAAATGGAGCATGTGGTTTAACTAATTTTAAGCCAACCCACCCTCCCTTAAGTCAAGAAGCACTTAAGAACTAATTGCCACCCTTTAAACCCATGAGCTTTGATCCTTCCAAACCTCCTTCAAAATGGTACAATCCTAATTAGTTTTGTTGGTGACATGCTACTATAGGTCATTCTCATGAGTCTTGTCATAATATTCACTAATTTATTATTGCTTCCTTGTTTGCTTCACATTTCAATATTAATACTCTAACAAAACAACGTTATCAAGACTATCCTCAAGCATCACAAATATAATCTAAAGAATCACATCAACATCGGCTACCTAATGATCAACAATAATTATCCCATACCTCCACCTCATCTACTAATGATGTCCAAACCATAGTTGATCCTTATCCTTACACCAATAAAGAAATGATAACTAACATGAACAATTTCAAATGGGTGTTTGCATTCGTTCAACCTCAATCTCTTAGGTCACCTGAACTAGAGGAGTACCTAGTTTAAATGTCTACTCTAAAGTGCATTATACATGGTCCTCTTTTGCCTTATAGACCTCTTCATACCTCTACTAAAAATACTATTTCAATTTCAACACCCTTAAAATTTAAAATACCAACACATTTACCTATCTCCAAATGCACCTACCAACCCAATTCAAATCATTCTAATGCTTTAATTTCACTTCATATCACATGTTGGGGCACCTTGTGATGCCCATCCACTGTTGGTAATTCAGAGAGCTGAACACACTCAAAAAATTTAATGCATGCATAGAGACTATACAATTAAAATATACTGATAATATTATTTCACACTATTCTCATATTATTCATTATGAACATTACATACAAATATATAGGAGAATATTTTCTATATCAAGGGATTCCCATATCCCTGCAATATCTCTCCTATAAAACCTCTGAAACTCCTATAACAAAGAATATGATATATTATTATAACACATAGCAATATATCAATAATATAATATTTTAATAAACTTATCATATTAACCATACAATTATAACTATGTAACAAATATTTACCTCTCAATGAATATCAACTTTACTATTTATCACTTCATCAATACCTAAATTCACTCAATGTGAAAACTAACCCCAACATTCTCCCCATAGTTTTTACATAGTACAATATATCTTTATTTCTGATTATAGCATGCTCCAATTTCGTGTGCTCATGATCTTCTCTGCATACATGTGCTATTACACATCTCTTCCATCATACTCATCTATAATTTGGTTTTCTAGGTTCACCAGTAACCTTGCAAAGTAGTTTTAATAGGTTCACTATTAACATTACATAATGGTTTCCTCAGGTTCATTACTAACCTTACATAATGGTTTTCTCAGGTTTACCATTAACCTTATAACATGGTTTTTACAAGTTAACCACTAACCTTACATCACGATTGCTACAATGATTTTTAGATCTGCATTCTCTAATGTAAATATACAAAAGGGTTACATGGGAATATCACACACAAGTGAACAAGTATAATTGTTTTTATTTGCAACACATAGTAGAAATGTAAAACACACCATATTGAAATAAATGAAATTAACACACCACACACAAGTCACCAAATCATGATACAACCCCATCATTGACGACTGACGAGAGGTCATTAAAAGACCTCCTTCCTTCATGTAGCCTCCAACCTCCAATATCTTATATTGTTTACTCACAATTTGATGACAACTTTAGTTCCTTCAGAAATTATATGTTTAACAAGTTCTCATGGCAAAACAAGATGTACAACTATCTAGATTTCTCTAGATGTAATAACTGATTTTTTGTTATGACGAGCAAACTTGGATGCCTCTTGAGCCAATTACTCAAAGATATCATTAATAAAAGAGTTTATTATACACATACCTTTGCTAGAAATATCAAGATCTAGATGCACCTGTTTCAACACCTTAAATATATAGATTTTATAGGTTTCTTCATTATGCTCAGTCTCCTTCTTCTTCTTGTCTTTTCTTTTACTTAGTTTATCCATTATGACCTTAGACCATATAGGATGTAAGTTTCCATCGATAATGCATCCTTTATAAAGAAGGAGTTTGACTTTGACTCTTGACACTAAAAAAAAACACACAGACTCTTATTTTTGACAATGAACCCTAGAAATTGACACTTTTGTTTTTGTACAAAATAAAAAACAAAAATACCAAAAGAATTTTGACAATTTTTAAGACTTTTAAAACCTAAATGGGAATAATATGACTCAAAATCCAATTTAAGGATTTTAATTGACACTTAGAAGGAGATTAAATAAGACTTTTTATTTTAATTTTGACATTTATTAAATCCAATTGGACTTCTAAAATTACTAAAAACATAAAAATGCTACAAGTGAGTATGACCAACTAAAAAACTTTGGATGATACACGACATTTTTGAGAGGTTGGGACAAAACAACTTATCCGCATAGTATTGAAATGAAGATTGACCACACAAAGTCTGCTACTAATAGGAAGATTTGGTTATGAAAGTGATGGGCGATGGCATACAATGGCGTTTCTGATTGGAGATCAGTCTAACAAGAGAAGGAGATGTTAAAAATGATAGCAGATCATATCACGTACATGTATCTTAGTGTGTAATAGTTCTTAGAGCATAGCCAAAATAGTCTAGATTGACATCATGAATCTTCAGGTGTTTGATGATATGGATATGTAATCAACACATTCTTATATTAGAAAATAAAATGACTCATATCTGATGGCTTTCCTTCATGGTTATCTCCTATACTTATATCAGACTTCTCCTCCACTATCAAATTCATTGGTGTTACACAACCAAAACCTTTATCGTAGGTCTATTTCCCTTCTTAAAAACTATGATGTCTCACACAAAGCAGTAGGTAGAATAGCAAGATTTGTGACTCTACTGTCATGAATCAACATAGATCGATCTAATGCAATTCCAAATCATTCAATATTTAAAACACTGTAGAACTGTGTACTTATTTTAGATGATAAATTTTGGAACAATAGTCAATCACATAGACTTTTCATATGGCTATTTTACTTGCAAATGACTCTCATAGCTAATGACCAACATGCTCTGATACCACTACTGGTAATTCATAAATTCAAACGCACTTAGAAAATTAATGCATGCAAATAGTATATATTACAATACACTGATAATATTATTGCACACTATTCTCACATTATTCATTTTGAATATTACATACAAATATATAAGAAAATATTTCCTATGTTCGGGGATTCCTAAATCCCTATAATATCTCTCCTATAAAACCTTCGAAACTCCTGTAATAAAGAATATTATATATTATTATAACATATAATAATATATCAAAAATATAATATTCTAATAAATTTACTGTATTGACCATACAGTTACAACCAAGTAACAAATATTTACCTCTCGGTAAATATCAACTTTACTATTTATCACTCTGTAAATACCTAAATTCACTCAATGTGAAAGCTAACCCCAATATCCACATGTCACTTCAAACTTTGGGGCATTTTGTGATGCCCACCTCTCCATCCAATTACCCTTTTAGGCATCTTACGATGCTCACTCTTCTTATACAATGCATCATAACAAACAAATTCAACTTCAACAAACATTCTAAGACACGCAAGTTTGTATTTCACATGCTCATTTTTGACATATAGACGTTAGCGTAAATTTTACTTGTTATGTTTATATCATGTTTCTTTATTTTTGTGCACTTTATTTCATTTAGTATTGTTTTACTAGCACCATTATTTCCTTTAGGTTCTTTTGTTTTATTTCACTTTATAGTTTATGAGTTGTATTGTAATACCTTGGATAGGACTAGGGCTTCCTCACAAACACATTTTACTAGCCCAATTATTTCCTTTAGGTTCTTTGGTCTTATTACACATAACATTTGGCATTTGTTTTCATTTTAGTTCCTAGATATCTCTTTCATTATTGTTTTTTTATGTCATTCTTTGCCTTAGTAGCTTTATGATTATTTTTTTCCTTATTTAACATTCACCTCATTGATGTTTACTTTGTGAGTTGTAGTGTAAGACCATGGATAGGACTAGGATCTCCTCACAAATTGCCACATTAAAACATCCCTTATTTACTTTCCCCGTATTTTGGGACAACTACTACTTTCATTAATGCTCGTGCTAGATCCCTTGTAGGTTATTATGGCTTCTTAGTGACATGACTTTCATAGCATAGCCTCTTCCCTTTCATATCACTATTTTACCTCTTTGTGATTAGTTACAAACATTATTCATCATTGTATCACTTATTACATGGATGGATATCTCATGATCCCCATCTTTCCCTTATTTCCTTTTATTTAAGGCACGCATTAGTTAATTTTGAGATTTCACACTTACTTGTAGGCAAGTCTAGGATTATTTATACACCTTGGTCTTTAGCTCCTTTTATCTAGTGACCAAGTGTAAGCTCTCTTGGGTTAATCACCTTTTTCACTAATGTTGGTTATTTTGAGTCCATATGGAGGAGGAATCACAAAATCCATAAAAAATTTAAAATCCAAATCATAAAAGAAATAAAAAGAAATGATAAAAAGGCAAAAATAATCTTAAAAGTCAAATCATACCAAAAGACATGATCTATATTTGGCACATATCCTATTCTAGTCAAAGCTCAAATTCCCTCATGATAGATTTGAGGTCCATTGGAATATGGTAGGCCAGTAAACTAGGGTAGGAGGTCTCATTATATCATATAATTCTAGTGCCACCTACTTTATCATATAAGTACTCAATCTTCACAATAGACCGATGGATCTGTAAGAGGTCCTAAGGAATGGGGAACACATTGTGGGAAGGTAATCTCATTTTGATTTTTCATGCATATAGCCATAATGGGTTGATTTTGTATTTCGCTTGTTAGCCTAAGCTTTGTGTTCATTAGTTAGTGTCACGTGCCCTTGTTATTGATAGTTTCTAGCCTTGCTCATTTGACTAGTGTGTCTCATTCTTGCTAAGGATGTTCACATCACCCATGTGGTGCCTCACATTCCTTATTTACATCATATTTTCTTTATATTCCCCTTATTAAATATTGCTTTTAGTCCATCACATCCTTGATCACATTTTTCTTATTACACCTCTTGGTTTATGGTTTGTGAGTTGTATTGTAATACATTGGATAGGATCAAGTTTTCCTCATAAACATCCCTTACCATTTGCTTACCATACCATCTAATTGTCATCCTAGTCATGTCATTAGTTGGGTAGGTTTTCTTACATTGTATCTTAGAACAAGCACTAAGTTTGAGTACTCGCTCTTTTAGAGATTTTGATTTTTCATCTATTTATCATGTTCTTGTTTAATTTTTGTGGACTTCATTTATAGTACATAGGACATTTGACACTCTTACATGTTTCTCTTTATATATGACTTCTTCATGTTTGTCTTACATCTTAACTTACATTTCATTTTCATTTATTTATGTTTTCTTCATTTTCATTTGACACACTTGTATTACATCTTGATTTAAATTTCATTTTTAGTTATTTGTGATTTATATATGTTTGATTTGACATGCTTATCTTAAATGGGATTACTTTTCACTTGCTTACATAACTTTGTTAGAGTTTTCTTGCATTGATATTTGATTTGTCACTTATGTTTTACATACTTCCCAACGTGACTTAGTATGTTTTGAATGCTTCTCAATGTGATTTAATATGTTCTACATGCCTTTTTTCCATTTATGTTTTACTTGCTTTCCAACTTCATTTAGTGTGTTCTACATTCATTTGCCATCATTTTGTCATTTACATGCTTGATATTTTATTTTTTAACCTAGCTTTGACAATCCTAGTTTATCATTTTTTCTAAATAGTTTGATTAGTTTAGAGAGTTATTCATTTCTACTTTAACCATCATACATACACATTACTTCTATTGTTAATCTTGTATTCCTAGGGTTTCTCAAATGTGGGTATTGCACCCTCCGTGATCAAGACTAGGATATTTGCATGCAGTCATTCAATGAAAAGGTAAGTTACGATATGTATATGATATTTTCAATTAATTTCATTTCATTTCAACATTAATTTCAGTATTTCATTTTTAATTAACTCATTGTTATGTGTTGTCATATTCTTTCTTGAAGCACCATTCCATGTTACACTCACGTGACACATGATGAATTTCAAGTGAGACATATGTATACACACGATATTTTAATTAACTTTATCACTTACTAACACTTTCTTTCTTATAGGAACCTGTTGAGTTGCAATCTCTCTCAGTGCATGCCTTAAAGGGTGTATTGAGAAAGGGTGGGTAGACCATTGGTGCTTCACAAGATTGTTGTGGATTTGTATCATTCCTACCATTTGTCCCACTTATTTAGAGTGTCTATCCATTTACTTCCTATGATGCCTCCATAAAATCCTAAAACCCTGAGATATGGCTAAGTCTGAAATCCTACAATCCTGAAATATGGTTAAGCTTGACATACAATAGGACCCTCCAAAATCTAAATGTGGCATTTTAACTCCTAAAGGTCCTAAACCACTCTCAAACATCCTAAAAGTATAAATATAAAATATAAATTAAAGTGTAATAAACTATAATATGTTTATTTTATTTTTATATTGCTTATTTTTAGCCCTTGCCTAAGCCAGAACCTCCTTTTACCATCTATAGACTAAGTCGACCTAGGCTAACTCTATTTTGAGAGTTGAGCATGTTACAAGACTAAGTTAGCCTAGGTTGACTTAGTTTGGACCTAACTACTTTTTTTTCTAATAGGGTCGATCGAGTTGACTCTATCGGCTAAACTTTCAGAAGGGTTTAGGGTTAGATCCAACTATATATACACATCCTTTTCATCATTTTAGAGAGAGAGAAGAAGAAGAACATCATATTGTGCATCTACTTACCCACCATTCTACTTGAGGAGCATTGCTTAGGGTTCCAATACTACACTTGGACATATGAATCTTGTCTCATGGAGAAGTCTTTTAGATGCATAGAGAAGTTGTGTAGCCTAGAGCTGACTTATCCTTGTTATTCTTACATACCACAACAATCTCTTGCGAAGCACCTTGGCCAAAGGTGAGATTGAGGCTCGATGGGTTCATCTTCAAAGATAAGTATTCTTAACTCTGTTCCTCTTTTATTAAAGTAAATAGATTTGCATTTGTTCGTCTCTCACATGTGTTAATATTTTCTATATATTGGCTTAAATATAGATCTTATATGCATGTTTATTTTTTATGTTTATTACACCCACTTTGTGCCACAAGCTTTGGTAAGCACTAGATTAGATTTTACTTTACTTTGCATTTACTTAGTGAATAATAGAAAACATAGGACCTAGCTAGGGTTATCACATAGTGTTGCTTGACTAGAGGCTTTGGAACCATCTCTAGTGACATTATTGTGATAAGGGACCCCTTGGTTAGGTCTAATGGATCCGTCTTGGTCATGACCCCAATTGTCTAAATATACCAACAAGCGGAAGTGTAAGCATGGTTTATATTCTTTGAGCCAGAATTAATTTGTAAATCAACTGCATTTCCCCTTGTATACACAATGCATGTGTATTCATAGACATTTGAACTCAAATTAGGATAATATTGGCGTGCTAATTGAATTTATATAAAAACCAAAAGCAAAAAAAACTAGACCACACAAGATAGGGGCACCTTAAACAATAAGGGCCACTAAAGGACCAAAGAGTGTCATTAACACTTGAAAAAAATGAAGTGTTAATAACAATCATGACACAAATCCAAAGATGCTTAAAAAGAGGGGGAGAAGGGAAGATAGAGACATGACATAAACCCATAAATGCACCAATAATACCTAATATAGACTAATAATTGACAAGTACATAAGCATCCTAAAATCACGGAAATCAAGGACATATAAATGCATAGGGGGCATATTTAGGTGGTTACACTTATCAATGTAAATTTGGGGATTAGTGAATGTTTTCTTAGAGCCCATTGTGTTTATCATACATTTTTTCATATGAGATGTTTCTTCACCTTATAGATTTGCCACTGGTAGTTGTCGAATATTGAGGCATAAATAAATGGAGTGATAGAAAGTTATTTCTTTTGAATAAACCTTTCTTTGAGGTTTGTCGTTTGATTTCCACACCCCCAATAATTGACTTGGGTCTTTTTCTACAACTTATATATAACAAGGATTGTACATGGATGACACTAGAAGCAACACGCCTTTTTATTAATACTTCACATTTCTTTCTTATCGTTACCCCATTGTTTTTTTTAATCACAACAATTTTCTTCTCAACAATACGAGGCGAGAGCTTTTGAAGATTCTAAAACTTCACAATTTCATTCTAGTGGAATCACCCTAAAACCATTGTGGAAAATATGGATGGTATATTAAATATCGAGCCATATAAAATGCACTGATAAAAAGTTGTTTATTTGAGTAAACCTTTCCCCCAAATTTGTCATTTGATTTCTATACCTCCAAACATTGACGCTAGGTCTTTTTTCACATGTACATATCAAGATTGTATATAGCTCGTATTAGAAACAACACCCCTTTTTACCAATACATTATATTTCTTCTTTTTCATACACACCTATAAAATTGCACACAAATTGTACACATATGAGATAAGAAACAACCCCTTTTTTTATTAATACATCACATGTCTTCTTTATTAACATATTTATAAAAAATAATAAAATGAATTAGTTACATTTCAGATCATTTTTTTCTTTTAGTCAGGTGTTTAATTCTTGGGGGAGATCACTGTACCCCTACTTTTCTTCGTAAACTTGACTGAAAATGAGATGGACTTCCAAAAGTGCAAGGTTTGAACCACCGACCTCACGCTCTCAAGACGCTATAATGACCTCACATTTCTTCTTCATTATCATACAACATATTTTTAACTATGAAAGTTTCTTCTTCATCGTTACACAAATATTTTTTTAATCATAATAATTTTCCCTCTACATTTTTCTACTGAAAAATTTGACCTCAACAATTTAAACTCGTAGGCCTGAATTCCCCCATGATACATAACTGGAGGGACCCGTTTTTTAGTCGCCAATTTTCGTATTTGGTCGTTAAACAAAAATTTAAAGTGCCTGTGCTTCCTTTCTTCGCTCGCAAGGCAGCTGCTGATGCTGCAATGCAGCCCTGGTTATCTATAAATTCGGATTCCGCCATTCTCCTATGAAGTACTTCATTGAGTAGCGAATACGGTTTGGGATAAAGGTTGGCGCATCATAGTCTTCAGAGCTTAACAGAAGTAGAAGAGCAGGAGGAGCTTAAATCTTTCAGGATGGATCGTTATCAGAGAGTGGAGAAGCCCCGGCCGGAGACTCCAATAGATGAGAATGAAATCCGGATCACCGGTCAAGGAAAAATACGGAATTACATCACATATGCTATAAAATTGCTTCGGAAGGATAAAGGCTCAACTGAAATTATCATCAAAGCCATGGGAACAGCTATCAACAAGGCTGTAACTATAACAGAGATTATGAAGAGAAGGATACCTGGTCTGCATCAAAATGTTACAATTGGATCGATTGACATCACTGACTCATGGGAACCTCTAGAGGAAGGTCTTCTTCCGCTGGAGACCACGAGACCTGTATCCTCAATTGCAGTTACTTTGTCATTCAAGGAGCTGGATACAAATTCCCCTGGGTATCAGCCTCCCTTGCCAGTGGATCAAGTCAGACCATTGGGCGAATTCGAGGCTCCCTTGCCAGTGGATCAAGCTCGACCATTGGTAGAGTTTGACTACGATGTAGAAGGGTCACCTAGTCATGTAAGGGGCAGAGGACGAAGAAATTTAAGTTATGGAAGGGGCCGAGGCCGTGGTCGTCGCCGTGGCCGCGGAAGAGGCCGTGGAAGAGGTCATGCTTCAGCTGATGCTAATCTGGACGAAGGAGGATCTCGTGGCAGAGGAAGGGGCCGGCAGTATAAATCAGATGGCCCAGGACAGGTAGCAATTGCTAAATTATTAGAAAACCCTGAGCCCTATTAAACCTCAAGTTTTTAGTAAAATTCTATTAAATCCTGCAACTGTCGCTTTTTGTTTTTCGGTTGATCTAGCCTAACCTAAAAGCTAGAGATACAGATTCTAAAGAGATGATTTTAGAGTTTTGTAAATGAAAAAGCAAGGAGGCCTGGTTTTAGCTAAATACTCTGCCGTTTTTGCAGCGAAAGTATGGGGCTTAACTACTCATTTTAATTTGTTGTTTAGCGTTTTACCACTAAAACCCTAGTAAACCAAAAATTTTAGTGATCCCCAATTTTAGTAAACTCTGAGACCTATTAAACCCTAATATTTTGGTAAAAGCCTATTAAATCCTAAGCTCTGGGAAACCCTGAGACTCAGAGTCTGTTGTTTCTGTTTCACTTGAACTACCTGTGCCTAAAAGGTAGAGATCTAGATTCTATATAGACGTACTTTAAAGTTTTGTAAATGAAAAAGCATGCAGGCCTGGTCGTAGCTAGTGAAAGTATGGGGCTTGACTTTGCATTTTTATTTGTATTTTATCGTTTTACCACTGAAAACATAAACCCCAGTATACCTTGAATCAAACCATAAATTTTAGTAAACCCTAACACCTATTAAATCCTATTTTTTTGATGAAACCCTGTTAAATCCTAAATTTAGTAAAAATCGTTAACTCTGGTAAATCCTAAACGTTAGAAACTGTTGTTTTTGTTCCAGTTGTTCTAGATTCTAGAGAGATGTACTGCAAAGTTTTGTAAATGAAAAAGCATGCAGGCCTGATACTAGCTAATTTCTCTGCCATTTTGGCAGTGAAAATATTGGTGCTTAACTTTTCATTTTAATTTGTTGTTTAGTGTTTTACCACTGAAACCCTAAACCCCAGTAAACTCTAATTTAAACCTTAAATTTTAGTAAACTCTAAGCAACTTTAAACCCTAGTTTTTGCGGAAACCCTATTAAATCCTTAATTTAGTCAACCCAAGCTCTGGTAAACCCCAAACCTTACTCACTGTTGTTTCTGTTTCAGTGGATCATGGCATCTGAATTTCCAAACGTGGAACAGGCAAATGATAAGGGAGGAGATGCACAATACCGTTGGGAAGTGGCACAAGAGCAATCACAGAGTTTTCAGCCACAGGCAAATGATAAGGGAGGCGATGCACAATACCGTTGGGAAACGGAACAAGAGCAATCACAGAGTTTTTGGCCACAGGCAAATGATAAGTGGGGAGATGCACAATACGGTTGGGAAGTGGCACAAGAGCAAGTGCAGGATTTTCAGCCATGGGGAGGGAATTCAGAAGAATGCAATTATTACCTGCAATTGTCGGATGTCGTTGTTTCAGAAGAAAAAGTTATATGGTGGGTTGATACAATTGAGGGATTGGTGGATGCTACAAGCTATTTTAAATCTGCTGAGGTCAAGGTTGTTGGAATAGATTGTGAATGGAAACCAAACTTTGTGAAAGGAGAGGACCCACATCAGGTAACATTTTATTCATTGCATACTCTCTGGATTTTTACTTTTTGTATTTTTTTCTAAGGGCAAATTTTATCGTGGAAAGTGTTAGTAGCGAGTTTGAATTCTTTATCACTATGGAATTTAAATTTGCATTTTTGTTTTGTTTCTTGTACAATAAAAAAGGCAAGAAAAAAGAAACAAAAGTTACAAAATATTTACATAGTAATATCAGTCTGGCTCCACCTGGTATTTTTTCCAGATTCTAAAGGCCGAAATCACAAAATCTAAATCATAGATCTAGATGGGCTGTAAAAGTCCCCATCAAGGCCTTAATAATATTTCTCGAAGTCATATCAATAAAACTAGAGCTTAAAATAACAACATTATTTGCAGGATAATTATATATGCGATCGTAACTCTACATCCTAGATCTACTACCTGTAGTACTATCTAAAGAGTTAAAGATGAGCTGCACAGGAAAGAAAAAGACCAGAATATTCTTCCTTCTCGGCACAGAAACTCGCATAAGCTCCAGCAGCCAACGAGCCAAAAACTGATTACAGCCATATTTCCGCCTGCAGGGAACCCAAATACTATTTCATGTAGTAATTTTTTGAAAATCACCAGTGCTGTCTGTGAAATTCATCCAGCTTAATTGGGGGGGACTTCCAACTGCAAGAGCCATGCAGTTGTCAATTGTGGCCCTGAGTTCGTCATGGCTCACATGATACGGTCTTTCCGTAACAATTTGCTTGATAAATACTGGGAATGGATTTGGCAGATCCAGGTCTTTAATCCTTTCCAGACTTGCCATGCGATTTTCAAAGGCCTTTATACTATTGTCTTTGGCATGGATGTTATCTCCAAGTTCCATAATCGCTTTTTTCTTGGTTGGTCTTTGTTGCATGGATGTCTTTGTTCAGACTTTTGAGGGCAATAATTTCCTTCTCCGTGGACTTAACCTTGTCCATCAAAGCTTCAATTGAGAGCTCACTTCCTCTCGCAGAATTATCATTTTGTTCCCCCCCAACATTAAAAGCGCTTCTAAATTTGGTAAATTCAAAAAGGCCAAGTCCAGCAACAGTACTGGCATGGGGAGGAGTGGTATTAAAAAGACTTACCTTTAGAAGTAGCACCAACCACGGATGGGTGAGCAGGGAATTGGGTCTAACTTAATTCTTCAAGAAGAGCCTTCTGAACCGTTTCTCTGACAGCTTCAGCCAAGTTGTTTTCTTGCTCCTATATGGTTTCATGGTGTGGTGGCTTTGGTGAGCACATTATTCTTGGTGCAATTATTACAACTGTTTGATAAGTCTTCACACTTATACCCTCAAGCTCGAGCTTACAGTCTGCTTCAGCCATAGTCGTACTTCTAATTTCCATTTGCCTAAACCTTTCCATTTCAAGCTAATCAAACTTGAGCTTCTGCTCATCCTCCCTCTTAGCCAATTTATTGTCAGCAGAGGATTTGGTGCATTTAGCCTCAGGGGTGTCTCATGCCATGGAGGAGGTGTGATGAAAAATCAAGCAAGGCATGGGAAAATTTGAAGGGGGAGTGATTCAACAATGGGGAGGAGGAAAACACCAGCGATTCTAGAGAGAAGAATGGCAGAAGTGGTAAGTTGGAGTGTGCAGCAAGGCAAAATGAATGCCTTGAGAAAACAAAAGTGCACTAAAGCTCACCTTCACATCACGTGGAAAGATAAACGGGGATGATCTGTGCTAGTCTTGAGACAATGAAAAATGTCCTATCCAGGTGGGTCAAATTATTTTTAAAAATCATCAGAAAAAGAGTTACAAGTATAGACCTTAGGTGAGAATAATTAAGTTTCACTATTATGTGAATAGAGGGGGATAAAGTAATCATGTGAAGGGGTGAGAGACTTAGTTACAAAACTCGTGAAAAAGTGCTGAAGACTTGCCAAACTTGTGAGTTACAATGCAGGGTGAGTAACTTGCCCATGACTCATGGTGAATTTCTGCCTCGTGAGTCCCTGCATAAAACTCATGAGCCAGGAGTTTTTTTTTTTCAATTTTTTCCTTGCTATGGATTTGAAGGATATTTTAACAATTTTTGAGAGACTGATTTCTTCCACTGTATGCAGCAGACTTCCGAGTTGTAGATGTCAACTGTTTTGCCTCAGCAATGGGAGAAGATTTGAGGTCCTGTGATGCATCATTCTGAGTCTTTGAATATGCTATGCCATTTCTAGTTATATTAGAATCTGTTGCTGCAGTTGCAGCAGCCTCGGAAGATGCTATGTCATTTCCAATTATAGTAAAACCTGTTGCTGCAATTGCAGCAGTTGCACCTGCTTTTTGTTGGCCTGTTTTTGTCTCTCCTATATCATTTCACAGCCAAACTATTGTTTATTTAGGAAAAAAGAAAAACACATCAAACTTAAGAAATTTAGAAAGCGATTTTAATGCTACTGCACGTTACTCTTTTCGGTTTAAAACTAATAGATAATATACATATATGTTTTCTAAATTCATTTTTTTGGCTTTTTAACAGGATTTGCATGCTGTTTAAGTTTATTTTATGAATTTATTTATATTTTTAATATGCTGGGTTTTTACTGAGTCGTGCGTTCAATCAAATTTTTTGGGCTGCCAAGTTTTTACCAAGTCCAAGTTTTTGAACTATGGTGAGGGGTGGAAGCATAAACAATTGATTCTCCATCCATAGGTTTACGAGAAATGACCCCCAACAAAGAGCAAATGTGACTTCAAGTCAAAAAGGCCCTTGGCCGTTTTGAAACAGAAACATTGAGGTAAACATTAGTTTTCTCCTTGAGAAGTAACCCTTAAGCGGGTGTAAAATGCAGAAGTTTAAGGTTGGTAACATTCACTAGTGCTTTATTTGCTAGTAGATGGATTCAATTGAGGCTTGCTTGGCTAGATGGTTGGCAACATTGTTGGACTCCCTTGGGATGTGGGCGAGTTTAAACCCGAGGAAGGGCGATCAAACTTTGAAGATGCCAATTGATTGGGTGGATTGGGTTTCTGGTTTTAAATAGAAAGCAAAGAGCATGGGGTCAGTTTCCACCTAAATTGTTGTGGATTGTAGCGTGTGGCCTACATGAGGCCCCGGTGAATCCCAATAGCTTCAGTGATATTATTGGATTGGGTGCCTGTTACAATCAAATTCCAGTTTATTGATTGTCCCTGGTGATCACAAAGAATGCCCCATGCCCTAGCTGGTCTTAGGTTGCCTTTCAAGGTCCCATCAGAGCCCAAATTCATTCATCCCTTTTCTAGTAGGTACCAATTTACTTCTCTATTAACCTTTATAAGCGACCCCCTCATTGGGGGATCCTTTTTTAATTCTTATATGTATAGATAATATTAGAGAATTTCGGTCTCCACAATCCATAATGATTAGAAAAAGAGCTTCTAGAAGAAATTTCTTCCTAAAGCTCTCCTTTCAATAGATATTATATTTAAGTAGTTGGTTAAAGTAGTTGGAGTTTCCATAATCTCAATTCGGGAGCAAGCTTTGGGGTAAAAATACCATGGTTAATGTTTTAGCATTCTCCTCTTTGGTGCTAACATTACTTAGAAGTGCTTGCGTGCTTTGTGGGTCCACATGCATTGTGATTATAACTCAAGTACACGATAGAAAGGTCATAGAATAAATGATTACTCAGACGGGAATAGACGAAGTAAATATGATTCAAGAAAAATATATCACGTGGTAAAAATTCCCACTAAAATAAAAAATTTAAAATACATAATATTAGAGAGGCAACTTTTGGAAAATAGTGTAGGAAGTTTTGATCAACGTTTCAGATCACACTTTGTGATCCATCATTTGCATGAGGATGGTGAGTATGGATTGCAGGCTCAAGTTCCTTTTTAAGGATAATACAATTTAAGAGCCATGATACCGGTTGGTTGATCATAGGATAAAAAAATTAGTAAATTGTTTGAGAGAAACAATACAATACAATTTAAAATAGTTATAAGTTGTTAATTGTATGAGAGCAACAATACAATTTAAAATTGTTATAAGTAGTTAATTGTATGTGGGCAACAATAAAATTTAAAAGCAACAATTAACTACTCATCTAATTTTTTTCCTATGATCAACCAACTGGCATCATATCTTTTCAATTAAATTATTCTTAAAAAGAAAACTAAGTCTGCAATCCATGCTATTCTCATCTTAATGTGGATCCCAGATTGTGATCTAAAATGTTGATAAAAAACTTCCCCCAGTTTTTCTAGAAGTCGTGTAATATCCCTTTCTTGCACCCGATCAATATGAGCTTTCCATTAGCCTATTCCAGGGTTACTGTAGGCTAATTGGGTATGGTTAGGGGACTCAGGTCCTGTGTTGGGCTTTGTGTAGGTTTTTCTGAGTTTTCCGGCGGGGGTTACTACTTTTAGTAGTGGCTATTTTAAGAACTTACTATTTTTAGTAAGCTTTAGTGCGTCTCAGATTGAGCCAGTTTGGTGTTTGGACACACTTAATATTTTTAGAAGTTCACTATTTTTAGTAAGTGCTATTTTTAACGGCTAGTCTTGGCCTTCGTTTCTCCAGTAGTTCAGTGCAATATTTCCCGTCATGGCTTTGGTGAGTTCTAAGGGTGATCACATAAATATTTATTATTTGTCACTTAAGTTATGTTATAAAGTTACTTTATAACTTAAGTGAGGGTGGTGTGTTCATAAAAGACCCCCTTGACTCATGCCTAGCAAAAAGGTGACTTCAAGTTGTTTTTAAAAAGTAAATTTAAAGGGGTCATTAGAGGGGCATAGCATCTTGGAGGGAAAAGTTGGAATTGGAAATGTGTTGCCCTAATTCCTCCTCACCTTCTTTATATTCACACTTTGGGCCTTCATTGGGGGAGATTGGATTGACAACATAATGTGATGCTACTGGATTGATTCCAGGTTACATTTTTCTGCTGGTTGAGGACATAAATCCTCCTCTAGTTGTTGGTTTTGGTGGAGAGAACCCACCCTAGCTGGTTGGCATTTGGATTGAAGATCAACAGCGGTTTGGGCTTGTTGATTAAGCATTTTAGCGCTGATATAAGGAGGATGGTTTCAGTATTTTGAGTGGGTTTGGAGGCTTTGGTTTGGTAGATGATTTGCATCTTTTTGGAGTGTGTTTGGAGCTATTATAATTTACTTTCAGGGGTCTGATATACCCTTTCCTGAGTTCTGGAAAAATTACATTTTCTGAGTAGCTGGAAATACAAACAGTTCATAAGTGGGAAGAGTATCACTTTGGGTGATGATCCTATGGATCCCTTGCAGCTGGGCGCCTCATTTGACCCCTCATTTGCAGTGTCTGGGTCTGCAACATGCTGTTAATGGTGTCAAGTCACAGTGCAATGATGATCAATGCGAAAGAGAAGGCTGATGTTTGATAGTACTTCCATTTGGTGTCTTCGTGAAGAGTTATATGTATTTGCTGCTCAATGCATGACCAAGAAATGTGCTTTCTATGACTGTAACCAGGTCTGCTATACATTTCTTAAAGTCTGATTTTCAATAATTGTTCAATGTCAACATGATTCATAATGGATTTAATATGAAATGATGCAAATACATGTTCATTTCCCTTCTATGCAAATATTTCTATGTATGCCACACATGTTGAATGGAAATTGAAAACAAACACATTCTGCAATGTCTGTCTTACTCTACAAACCAACACAAAAAATAGGGGGTGGTTATTACAAGTCGTCTCTCTAATCGCATGGATTGTGAAAGCATTATATCTATCATAGATAAAATTATGAATTCTATAGCAGCATTGACTTTGGAATGCTTTAAAAAATAAAATACAAGTTCTATGACACTAAGAAGGACAATTGTTGTAGAGAGATGTAGTAAATTGTGTATTACAAATAATGGAGGATAACCTAGACAGGAGAGACCAAATTTGAAGGGATCCTCTTCTCTTCGTCTTTGAATGATTGAAAATAATCATGATCTTTTTGGGAAATAATGTAACTAAAAAATACCTTTCATTACCACATATTGTTTCCAATCTCACCATAATGTTACTGGCAGATTATTAAGGTGACTTATGTTAGAAATAGTATTTCACCATAACATAAATATTATACTTGGTGAAGTGAGTAAATAGTTTGGGGGATAGGTTTAAATAACTGTTTAACTATTTAAACCTATTAGGTTGTTGGTTGATTACATCGATACCCATGTAGATAGGTATGTGGTTGAGGAATATGTGGTAGGAAATAAGATTGTTGAGATTGTGTATCTCAAATAACAGTATCACGTTAACCTTTAAAAAATGTATCTATATTTCTTAATTGAATGAATAAAATAACTGGTACGAGTATAATATTTTCAACATTTGGTATCAAAGCATGAAGGATCCACGGGGAAGCAACCATTGTTTTTGGTGCAGTTCTTGAGTGGAGCCAATTATGTGAGAGTGCTTGTGAGAGTAAGAAGAGTTTGTCAGAGCCATCACAATAAATCATCTGTGTTTTTGTATCTGATAAATGCAAAAGGAGGATTAGTGTTGTTCGGTATTGAAGCATTGGATATTTGATTTATTTATTCAATCTATTTCTGAAGTTTGCTGAGAATTAGTGAGATGTCCTGGAAGAAAGCCCAAGTGTGTAATGAATGGCATTCTTCAAATGATAGTGAATGAGTGGACAAGAAGAGAAAACCAACTATAAGAGGATTGGCACATTACCAAATCGTAGTAGTGGAGTGCCTAGGATAAGAAGAAAGTGCTTGTGTGAGAGGTTTTTTGCAAGAGCAAATGAGTGAGGTGTCGTACCATAGAGAAACAACAAATAACATACAAAGGAAAAAAAATACAGATTTCTTGAGGTGTTTTAAGAAGAATAAAAGTGCAGGATTTACCAACAATGTGAGAACATAAGCATGGCTTTTTTGTACAGCAGAGAGGCTTGTAAAAAGGTGTGAATGATTTGCAGCTCTTCAAGGCATTTTAATGCACCCTGAGGGACGCAAAGCGCATTTGGGGTAGTAGTGAGGTGCCAAACAAGCAAGAGGGGTGCACCATCAAAGGAGGCACAAAATTGGTGTTTGAAGAAGTGAAAGTGCAACCAGTATAAATTTGACGTAAAGTTATCAACTCGTAAAAATTTAGGGTCGAGATTTATTAAAACACACACACACACACATATGGCCTTCCCAAAAATTTATATAGTGAAACTATATAGTGTGCCCAAATATTTCATAGTATAGTTGAGGGATATATTAATAATTTCATAACTTTTGATCCGGTCTGAGATTTTTGATGAAATTTTGCTAACATGTGCAAAATGGCACTGTTCAGCGCCCTGTAATTGGGTTTCGATTCAGCTTTCACAAAGAGTGAGATTTAATTGTTTTCTTGAAAAAGGATCGTTAAATAATTGTCCTTTTGAACCTAAAAGGAAAGTTTTGAAAGTGTGGCTTCTTGCACCTTTCCCTTGGAGAAGACAACTATTGATGGAAAAAATGATGACAAAGCTTTCCACATCTGGGACCAGCACAGAAAAGAACTAGCTCTCTTTGCATATTCGAGCTTCTCGACATGCTTCTTAGTTTTGCTTGCCAAATATTTAGTCTTGTACTTCCTCAAGTCTTGAGAACTTTGTGGGAACGAGCCTCAAGCTTCCTTTTTTGAACAAAGAGGATTGGATGCTGAAATTTTGAGCACAACCTTGTTTCTATTGTGTTGTCATTTAGAATTCTCATAGCCCTTTCTTCTTTGTATCTGGGTGCGTACTCCAGGTACATCTCCGAGTACATAATGGTACTAGGCATAGTAGAAAAAATGTTTGGGAATTTTTTTTTTTTTTTCAAAAGTATAAGTGTTTTTCAAAAAATTGTGATTAATCGAGAAAAGATTGGAAAAACTTAAAACCGCCAAAAAATTTTTGAAAAAAGAGAAAGACCTTTTTTTTTAAAATTTAAAGGCATTTCCATTGCATAGAGATACAAATTAGAATTTTTGATTGCATAGAGATATAGATTAGGCATTTCAATTGCATAGAGAATAGATATAGATTACGAGAGGAAGATAAATGAGATTGTATGCCATTAATTTCCAATTGTTTAATTTCATTAGTTTCCACGTTAAATTTCATTACATATGATGATGATGAGCCAACTGATTTTGATGGGAATAACTGTTTTCTTCATTAATTTCCATACTGTTCAATCTCATTACATTTGCATTTTAAAATGCATATTATTGCCATTTACAAAGGAACAAAAAAGAGGGGAGTGTCAGAGCCTCCCCTGATTTGAGAGACGACCTTGGTTTTGTATCTAGCTTTCTCCAACAAGTTGAAATCAGGTTTTGTCATAAACATGCTCATCATGATTTTCAAACATTTGAATTTTGGATTGATCTCGTCAATGTCAATTGACTGATGTACAGTTTAATGTTTACTTTAATGTTTAATAAATATTCACAAACATGATTTAATGTTTAAAGCCATATATTGTAATTACCCCCAAACAACTTGCAACAACACCTTCTTGTTTGTATTGTGGAAATGACACAACTATACCCCTTCAAATATCTTAGGATCCTCTGAAAACTTGTTTCTATTAATTTTGATCCAAGGAAAAGTTCAAAATCTATACTTTTGATTATCATTTGTATCTTTAAATGATTAATTATGATATTTTCATTAATATTTGCAAAACCAGCTGGTACTGATGCCATGGACAATTCCATGACATTCATAGATTTTCTCTAGGAGGGAAAAGTATTTGAAGTTAAAGAGGAGGGAAAATAGAATCCTTGCAAAACAACCGGATTAGATACAACAGTTCAAACCTTGCCATATACAATTAAATCCACTGCAGCCCAAATCTACTTACCTAAACACAAAATTCATGAATCAAAACTTGGACAACCAATACAAAGCGAATCCTTTTATATCGTTTTAAATAAATCTGAATTAACTTCCAATTGATGGAAAAATGATTTTATGGTATTACATGTCTTGTTTCACCTGCTTAAGCATGGCACTCCTACTTTCCTTTATGATTTCCTCCGTGCGATGTGGCATGTCGAGGTTGATTACTTGGAGTGGAGAGCCTGCTTGGCATTTTGATATGTGGGCTTCTTTCTCATTTTTCATTTGTATTTGGCTCCTGTCCGATCTTTTCGTCCCTTGTTCGTAGAGGGTCTTGTTCGACCCTGCGTTCCTTGCTATTTCAGCCATGGCCAGGCCTGCACGTGGAGGGAGGAAGAAGAAGATGGAGGCTGTAGCTACCTAAGAAGAAATCAAAACCCAACCCTAATCACCTGATTGACCCCTGCAAATTGCCTTTTTAAAAAAAAAAACAAGAGTATAAATCGTGATTTTATGGAGCAATACATCACATTATCCCAAAAAATTGCTATTTTTGGCATTTTTTTTTTTTTTGGACGATTTTTGGCCATTTTTTGGTGGGTTGACTGTTAGACTGTTAAAACTGCAATTTCCATGGTTCAATAAATCGGTTTGGGCGATGGTTCGCAATTAAATTGCGATTTCTGTAACTATGGTACTAGGAAACAAAATTATGATTATTATACCAGACACTATCAATGGGAAATGTGGTTCCTATAAACATGATTGCATATTTGTGTTTGTGGCACGCTAGATCTCTAGTTGTACAGGCTTGGGTTTTTATTTATAATTCTGTTATGCAGAGGCGATGAGTTTTTTTAGAGGAGTTGATAGAAGAATGAGGCAAGAAAAATTAGAAAGCAACTCCACACAGGATAAAATATGGTACAAAATTGGTATTGAGGAGCTAATTGGAATTTGGCAACAATGTTGAAACAAATCAGTGGAAACAATATTGACCAATATGTTGATGGCTGGCTTGTGGCGTTGATGATAAGATTGGTGCTGACGACAGTATGGTGTTTTGGCATTGTTGGTATCAATGTAATTGTAGGCTATCTTTGCCACAATAGGTGTTGGTACAACTCTTGGTGCAAGATAAAAGTTAGTGTTGGACTTGAACCTTGTTGTGGGTCATTCTCAATTATTAGTGCTATGTGTTGCATTGTTTTTGTTGTCTGATATTAGTGCAAAAAATATTGCCAATGTAAAGATAGATTTTGCCAATGCTGAAGCTGCAAAATCCAACCAAAAGTTATGCCAAAATTGGTGCGGCTGAGGACCAAATGAGATATTTTAAAACTTTACTTGCTTGTTAACCACTTGGCTTGTGCTACTAATTTATCCGCTTTGCCAACATAGTAAAGAGGTAGGGCCTCGTTGCATGTCCTCCGACACGATAGTGGTGTGATCATGCTGAGCCAAAACTTAAACTAGATGTATAATCTGCGGGTTGAATTGCACCAAAAGAGGTTGAAAGGATAGCTGAAGTAACTCAATTTTGAAGATTAGATGAAGATCAAAGTAGAGAGGTCGATGCTCGTGTTGGGGACTTGAAAATCTTTTCTTCTTGATATGAAATCAAATGTTGAATTGATTAGAGGTACAAAGTTGATCATTGTGTTGATTATGCATGGTAGAGATCTACTGAAGCATGCCATGAACATGGCATTAGATTTTGTAGATCTAAAATGGTGGTAGAAATGAAATGAAACTAAATTGTTGTCCATAAATGATCAAAATAGATCAACGAGACTCAACAGTACATGCAATTAAAATAGAAAAGTGCTACACATGTATCTTGAAAACATGATTAGAGGGGTAAACCCAAAGCAGTTAAACCCTCAAGTGTAAGATCCGAGTACAAGTGCACATAGCCATATTGAGGAAAGACCCCTCAAAATGAAGTACGTAGTCAATGAAGACTCAAATGAGAGTTAAAGGCTAAGGTTGGAAGCCAACGTGGTCACATATTTGTAGCAAAGCTCAGTACATAGGAATTGATGTCATTGCCCACCATTGCGAAAGGGCCAATGTAGGATCCGATAATATCCATGGGGGATGTCAAGGACCAAAAGGGTTGGAAAATCTAAGATTGTTTTGGAGTGGATTCTTCTTGGAGATGGTGTAACCATTTTAAAATCTTGCAATCTCAGCTGCATGTGCCACTTTGGGTCTGTCTTGTGCATATTAGAAAACATGGCAAAATACGCCCGGGGGAGGCTTGGAGAATGTTTTAAGCTGGAAAGTGAGTTTGGTCGTGATGGTTCGGATGCCACTAACCTATTCAAACTCTCAAATCACCAAAAAGACAAATCTACATTGTGAAATAGTGACCATGCCTTATTTAAGGCATTTTTGAGCATTGTGAAGGTTGGAAGTCCTTTGGCCACCTCATAAAAACAAAATATACAGATTTCGTGGTCTTGGGATGGATATGGTGTGGCAAGAAGTGTTTGGAAAAAGAGTGAGCAGGTTTGGAGTTACAAACAAAAGCAAATCAGCCAAAAATGCCTTGGAAAGAAAAGCCAAAAAGCCATTATTTAGATTGCTGTTCAAAATCCAATGTTTGGAAAGTCTAAGGGACGGCCATGACCTCTGGAAAACATGGAGAAATGAAGTATTGTGGGCAACAACAAAGGGAAACAAAAAAAACCAAAAACAACCAAGAAAAGGGGACATTAAGAAGTGCTTGGAAAAAGAGTGAGCAGGTTTGGAGTTACAAACAAAAGCAAATCAGCCAAAAATGCCTTGGAAAGAAAAGCCAAAAAGCCATTATTTAGATTGCTGTTCAAAAACCAACATTTGGGAAGTCTAAGGGACGACCATGAGCTCTGGGAAACATGGAGAAATGAAGTCTTGTGGGCAGTAACAAAGGGAAACAGAAAAATAGCCAAAAAGGTCAAGAAAAGGAGACATTTTGGCCATTTGAAGGTTAGGACGATTGCGGCGCTTCCATGAAGATCTAAAACCAGATTTGGAATTGGTGTTCAACCCTGATGGAGGAGGAAAAAAATTCTAGACATCTATTATTAGGCAGTGAGTAATCAGGTTTATAAAAATCACACAAGTGTTTGAGGAAATGCATTTTTCCTATTTTTTTTGGTAACAATGATGGAACGGCTAATAAATGTTGTTTGAGAATAGTTTGGAAGATTTAATTCCTGAGAACGTATAGTAGGAGATCAGAATTCGTTTCAAGGGTTTTTGTGGTGTTTTGAGGATGCATGTATGCCTTGGAAAAACCTAAAAACTGTTTTTTAATGGAAATTTCGATCTTAGTTCCAATTGAGACCTGCATGAGGTTGGTAATGTGTGAAAATAGGTTATGAGATTTTTTTCCGGTAGACAAACCCCATAGATCTTCTCTCATTTAAAACAATCTTAGGTGTTAGGAAGTTTACATTGCTTATTAATTAAAAATACCTTGTTAAAAGAAGAAAGTTATAAATTTCTTGCAATGGTTTCAAAAAAGATGGTAACAACACAATTGAGATAAATAATAGCAGAATTTTTTTTTGGGGTGCTTGCACACAATTGCCATTCATTTGGCTCCTATTCTAGATTGCATCACTCTTTGACTTGTACCCATTTGTGTGGGAATCAAAAGTATATAGAGTTCGCATAATGCCTCCAACATTTGAGGTGGGCTGAAATGACTTAATCGATTTGGTAGTCTAATTGGGTCACTGGTGAACTCTTTGCACATGCGAGTGACAACCTATGTAAGAAAAAGGGCAGGGCACCTCGATGTGGATTAGAACATGTTGAGTCGTTGTACATTCAGTGATACCTCCATCAGATCTAACAGGAGACAAGAAAACTGAAAAATAAAAGACTTCTCTTTCTCCACCTTTTAAAGAGGAGAGATGGAAAATCTGATCATCACATGGAATATGGTGAGTTGTCTTAATTTCTAACTGTTTGGAGCACATTATATGTTGTTCAAGGGGGATCCTTAGGCCATCTCACTAGTGATGTTGGAGATAGATAGGTGTAATGATGGCGCCATCCACAATTTGAAGAAAATTGTTGATAGTTGAGAGGCTATGGTGGAGAAGTCTAGGGGGCTTGAATGTATTGTTGGTACATATCCTCTCAAATCTATAGATCACCTCGTTTAGAGGTAGAAGGCGAGGAGAGGCATTCTATGAATATTTAGATGGAGCAATCCATCCAATATATATGCCAATATACTAAAGAAGCAAATTGGTTTAGAATACCAACAACTTCAAGGACACCCAAAGAGGGTGTCCTCTTCAAAAACAAAGTGTCAAGAATGGATGTCTCTTCTGACACGAAGTTGTATCACTTGAGGATTTGTGTATGTGAATATAGAAAGTAATCTTAAAAATACTCTGAAGATGGATGGGATTGGCAAACTTGGTTTGAATAATGCCCCAAGGGATCGTATGTTTGCAATATAGCATACATTGAAGCATGATACTTCAAAACCTGTCAATATATGCCCAAGCAACTAGTCACAAAATAGGTCTTCAACATAAAGAATTGGGGGTGTAATTATTGCATCAAAGGAGTGCATCTTTGAAAGGATATGCTAGAATTGTATTTGAAAGCTTTGGCGCTTCAAGATAGAAAGTGAGGTGTGTCCCTTAAAAATATGCTAGTGAGAGGCAAGCTTTAGACTAATAGACATGCCGATAAACTAGACTCCCAAGTATAAGTTGTGATCTCCACACATTATCTGTTGTTAGAGAATTGAAGGGAAGAGCATTGTTATAAGTATTAAAGACCACTAATTTAGGTTTAATATGGTTAACACGAAGCAAATGGAGCTTGAAAAAATGAGCAAGGGCATCAAGATGCCTTCGTAAGCCATCGAGAGAGTGGCAAAGGGTCACCAATCGTCAACAAAGACTCATATGGAAATCAGCACATGATGCATTATACAACCATTTGTTAAAGTTATTAACAAGTTAGTTAAGGATTAACTAATGGGTGGCTATCAGCTTTCCCAGTTGCTGTAACTCTCTTTTGCTTAATAAAAGAGACGGAGACACAAGTGTGTAAGTGGGTCGTATGCCTTCCATTTCTCTTCTTTCTTTCAACATTCATTTACTAACATTTGTATCAGAGCCAATCTTTCAAAGAAGCCCTAGTTGGGTACAAACAAAGAACAAAGTTTGAGGAAACCCTGAGAAGAAGCATATGAACTGTATCATGAATTGAAGATGTCAAAGATTGTAGCGATAGAGGGAAATCGTGGAAGTTAGAGCACAACGAATAAAAGACCACGACATAGAGAAGACAATTGCGATTTTTAGACAAATAAGGTCGTGGAAACACAAACTAGTAAAGTAAGATGCAAAAAGACAAAATGTTGTTGTGATTAGATCCAATAGATTTATAAGAACAAAACATGAACGGAAAAGACAATAGACGAATCACGATTATGATGTAGACAAATTGGACGCGAAGGAAATGTGAACTAGTCATGGCACAATCATGACAGGAGGAAGTAGTCAAATGCGAGGAAGAATATCTAGTGCAATCAAATGCGATAGACAAAATTGTGATAGCAAATGTTACCAATGTGAGTAGACCAAAAGACAAGGCACATTAGGGCACAGGGCAGTAAGGTAGAAGGATTTGCACTAGCCAGTAAGGCAAAAGGATTTGCAGAGAACATTCACCATTTATAGTGATGCCATTTACAATGACGAGAACAACAAAGAGAAAACACAATTTGAACATTGACGTGGCCCAACATTGTTGTGGGCATTAATCACGATTTTACCATGATTGAAGTTCCATTTTTTACTATGCCTTTAGGGCACGAAGTCTACAAAAACCAAACTGGCCGTGAAGGCCAAAGACCCTAACCAAATGCTAGGCCATGGGATATTGTAGGGCATTTTTTCGCTTTTACATTGTCTAAAAATCGCTCAGAAATAATAGGAAAAGTATAATTCTAGCCAAAGTATTAATGCAACAGGAAAAGTACAGCTCTGACCTTTAACTAGGAATTCAAAAAATAAATAGTTTTGAAAGTACAGTTTTTGATTAGAAATCAATGCAACAGGGATATACACAATTTAAATTTGGAATTTGCTTATAAGTTGAACTTCAAAAAATTATAGGGATTTAGGGGATATGCCTAAGTCATAAGGATTGGCTCAAAGGATTGGGAACCAAGGCGTTACTTTAGTAAAGCATGGTCATTTTGATTTTGCTTCTGACCTTTGTATGGTACTTGAAGAGTTGGTTATACAACCCATTAGCTGAAAATGGTTGGACAACAATTGTACTTTGGACAAGTACATGGCTTATCTTGTTGCAAAAAAGTTTTCTCTAAAAGGAGGGAATAGATGAGGAGATGGTTTCTCTTTCTATTGCGGAGTTGGTTTTTACTCCCACTGCTATTGTAGGGTTGGTTTTTATTCTCATAGTAGGTGCCTTTCTCCACAACAACTCAGTTGATTTCTTTAGGGGATATTTGGACAAGGTCTACATGGTGCCGCCTGAAGGTTTTCAAGTACTTGGTCATGATTGTTTGGTTTGTAGGATGGTTAAGTCCTTGCACGGACTTAAGTAGGCTCTATGAGCTTGGTATACTTTATTTGATCAACATTTCCAGGATTTTGGATTCAAAACTATGGAGGTCGGGTTGAAATGATTAGTCAATGATGATTTATCATACATTAATGAATCACCCCACAACGAATTAGTGGGCAACTTGATACATCTTATGTCCACATCGCTGCATCTTTGTCTTGCTGTTGGCTATTCTTTTTGGTTTTTGTTTACACCAAAGCTCCTACGTTGGACAACAACAAAATGTTAGCAGACTGCAGATTTCATGTCAGTATCTAAAGAGCAGTTTGTAAATATAATGACTAAAGTCTTTGGTCCCACTTTCTTTGTAAAATTTTGCAGCAAACTTAGAGTAGTCTCTGATTTAGTCATTAAGGGAGGGTGTTAAAGTTAGTTAAAGACTAACTAACGGGTGGTTATTAACCTTCCAATCACTGTAAATCCTTTTTGCTTAATAAAAGAGATAGATGGATATTTTGGTAACATCCAGGAGACCAAAATTAGTGTATGGGACCGCAAACCAAAAAGTATAACCAGAGTGAAGAAACCGTTAGAAAATGAGAGAAGAATTGAGTTGTTGGATCCAAGTTCACAAGCCGTTGATTTACCTTTGCAGGTTCCCTCTCTTACTGTGGATCTTGATAAAAAATTCCCTGTTTCTATCAATGTTTTGCACTTCAAATATAGTGAACATAGATTCTCCTTGTAGCCTGTCCAAGTATTGAGCTCGGATGTTGTTGTATGTGGAGCACTCCATGAGATAATGCTATTCTGTTTAAACCATATTTGATGTGCACATAAGACATTCTCTCTTCCCACTTTTCTTTTGGGGTCCACCTACTTGTCTCATGTCGGAGTTGGTGTGACCTTGTTCTCAATTGGGCTATGAGCATCTTAATTCTCTATTTAATTTTTGCCCCTATGTAGTTTTTTTTGGTCATGCTCATAAGAGGGGTTGAACTTAGTCATGTAATATTGCTTTTTCCTCCCTATCTCCTTTTCCTTCCTATCTCCTTTGTCCACATGTTTGTTTTAAAATTTTCCCTTACATAGCTATTTATCGCTTGATTTGTCGTTAGGCACTAGTGCATGTTAATAACCCACTTATCCATCCATATTTTGTTTTGTTTCATCCACCTCCTCTTTCGCTTGCTTAACTCTTCTTTTTTTATTGCCTTTGGCAACCTATCTTCCTCCATACCCTCTACTTTCTTTATGTACCCTAGGAGACATATCATAGCTGCAATGTCTATTGGGAAAGTACCTGTTTCTGCAAGAATTATCTCGTATGGAACTGACGCTTTAATCTTGAAGGTACTTGTAATTAAACGTTTCTAGATTCTCTCAAATTGCCTCCACTTTAACCTTGAGATACCGTTGGCCCAACCTTCGCATCCATATAGTACCATTGGAATTACCAGTAGCCCAAACAAGACCTTGGTGGTCTTCCAATCCCATAAATCAACATCCCTGCACCTGTTTTGAAGAGAGGAAAACACTCTCCATCCCCCCTATATTCTTTTTTTTTATGCATGTCTCAACTGAGCTTGTTGGTAAATCAAGTCCTAAATGCTTGTATTCCGAGATTATATCAAGTGGTAAATTAAGATATCCGTTCAAGCTCTGATTTTCATAATTTAAATTCTTGTAAGTTTAAACTTCTAAAGAACTCAAACATGAAGCTTGCATGCCTCTTTTCTTTTTGGCGTGAGAAGATTAGAATCTTCATTTTGCTAGTGTTGACTTGCATGCCTACCTCGTTGCAAAAGAGCTCTAAGGTTTTCAAATGATTTCTTACGAGATGGACACACAAGTGTGTGAGTGTGTTGTATGCCTTCCATTTCTCTTCATTATTTTAGTATTCATATGCTAACGTCATCATCAACTTGAGTAATGCTTCCAAAAAGTCTTTGAAATGCCAAAGAGGGTTGACCATATAAGACAATGGTTGGCACCAATAGTACTCTAAATAAAGAGAAATAACTTTCGAAGTTTGGTAATGGCCAACAGCCCTCTCTTAAAGCTCATGATGGCAGCAACAAAAGAATAAGAAATACAAATAACATGCAATTTCTGGAAGAACAAATGTCTTGGATTAGAGTCATGTTTTTTTGAAGTCAACAAAACAACATAAGACTTTAGAAGGCTGCTAATGAGCCTTCTAATTAATAGCTCGGAGTGTAAAGATGTGGTCAATATTGGGGAAGTCTATTTTGAAGCCTTCCTGTCCCCTTGCTTTGAGATCACCACACTTCAATTTCACATAAAGTGTACATAGCAGGATCCTCCTTTGCTGGTCCTTGGATTCTGATCCAAAATGTATCGGATCTGGATCCCTATAAGATTCGCCCTGGATACGTCCAGGATCTTGTGGCGGACCTGTGGATTTGCCTAGATACTCCCCCAACACTGAGTCAGATCCGAAGGTCCCACGTAGAATCTTGGATGTATCCAGGTCAAATTGTGCAGGCAAGATGTCAATTTTTTTTCCAATTTTACTTTACGAAAAGGACAAATCCGAGTGGACCCGCAAGATCTTAGACATATCTAGGGTGAATCCTGCGGGCATGATGCTATAATTTTTTCAATTTCGCTTTATGAAAAGTCAAATATGGACTTTTAAAAACAATTAAAAATAAAATATAGGGGCAACTCTAAAAACAACTTTCGCACTCATTTTGTCAAAAGAAAACAACACATTTACCTTTCATTGCTTTTTTACCTCTCATTGCACATTTTTCTCTCACCTTCATTTTTTCAATTGTTTAGGGTTGGAACTCCTTCCTTTTCCTAATTTTATGCTATTGCAACTACCCTTTTGGTGCCAAGGAGTTTTAGGAACTTGCAACAAAGAGGATTGTTGATTTAAGGTAAATATTTAGTTTTGGGATTTTTTTTTTGAATTTATAAAATTAAAAATGTTTGTAAGTAGTTTTAACTCTTTTTTTGTTATTTTTTAAAACATTCTTTCGACAAATGCCAAATGCCTTAAATTTTAATAGCAATATTATTGTTTTTTAACCAGAGGCTATAGGGATTTGCCAGAATGTCTCTCTACAAGTGCTAGTTGGGTGGGCTAAGGGACAACCTTCAAATTCAATCTGCGAGCACCCTTTAGAAGTATGTAACTATGTTAGAGTAGGGGCTAGGTGGAGGGTGTTACATTTGGGTTTGCTTGGAGTGTAACATTAAATATAAGAGCTTGTATAGTTGGATGAAAGCCCATTTGTGTATGTTTCCTGTTTCTGGAATCAAAGCTTGTGGTGTGCCAAACATAAATGGAAAGCCAGAAAAGGGCTTGCCACATGCAAAGATCTTTGCATGCATTAGAGAGCAAGAAGAAGCAATTGCCTTTGTTGCCCTAAGATCGAAGCATCCTTTGGGAAAGAAAGGATCTATATCTCTACTGAGCCACTTCTTGTTTCATCTCATGCTAATGTCATGACCTCATTCTACCCATTTCTTTCTACATTCATCGCGGCCGTAGAGGAAGAGGTTTACCTCTTAGTCGCAAGAGAACAAAAGATGTAGGTGTATTGGAAAGAGCATTCCATAATGAATTCAGGGACATGGCAGAGCAAAACAGTGTGTTGTGTTTATACATGTGGGTTGCCATTTAATGTTGTTAGATCACCATATTGGTGGGATATGGTGACATCTATTAATGAAGCCCATAAAGGGTTTATCGGCCCAGAGTATGAAAATGTGCACACCACCTTGTTGGCAAAAGAAAGAAAACACGTTGAAGATGCATTGAAACCCATCACGGGTTTGTGGATCAAAACAAGGATGCCCAACATTTCCAATGGATGGAAAGATATGACAAATAGGCCATTGATTAATGTGGTTGCAATGTGCCTTAAAGGGGCAATGCTTTTGTGGGTCATTGATTGTGAAGGACAATTGAAAGATGCACGATTCATTGTTGACATCCTGATAGAGTGCATTGAGGCAGTGGGGCCTCAAAACGTTTTCTAAGTCATAACGGACAACACAAAATTTTGCAAAGCTGTCGGCATGTTGGTTGAGGCAAGGTATAGGCACATATTTTGGACACCATGCCCTGTTCATTCCCTCAAGCTTATGTTGCAATAATTGGGCACCAAAATTGACTAGATCAAATAAGTCTATGAGGAGGTGATCGAGATCCAAATGTTCATGATCAAGCATCACATGTCCCAAGGCATCTTCAGGTCCGTATCAAAGTTGCACTTGTTAAAAGTATTTCTTAAAAATCATTCATAAATAATTTAAATTTTTAATATAATTTTATAAGTTTGTAATTTGTATTTTTGAACATTTTTTTAATGTTATTTGTTTTAATTTCATATTAGGTTGCTGAGACTTAGTTTGCGTCACATGCACCCGTCTTGAGATGACTTGTCAAGGTGCATGAGGCATTAAGCAACATGGTTATCGACCACCTTTGGGTGTATAGGGCAGGGAAATACTAATAGGGCCACAAAGGTGAAAGTGTTGATTCTTGATGATGTGTGGTGGGAACGTGTGGAGTGTTTTCTTAGTTTTATCGAGCCCATTGTGAGTAAGTTAAGAGTTGTGAATATGGTTCATCCATGTTTGGGTGAGATTTATAATGAAATCGACTCAATGATTGAGAAGATAAAGTTCATTATAAATGCCAAAGAGCAAGATTCTATGGAGAGGTTCTTTAATGAAGTGCAATTAAATCTTATTGAAAGGTGGAACAAACCGACCACCCCATTGCATCTTCTTTCTTTTGCCTTGACTCTCAAATACTACAATGCAGATATCCTTTCTTTGCCTAGGAGGGTCTTGCCATATAGAGATATTCAGGTTAGTGAGGGATATAAGACAACATTCTTTAGACTCTTCTCCAATCCAGAAGTAGAAGACATTGTTACAAGAGAGTTTGGGCATTTCATAACTTCCACGGGTCACTCTCATGGCACTCTTCGTGACAATTAAAAAGAGGACACTCATATGTGGTGGTACCTCCATGGGAAAGCATCCTCCCACCTCTAGTCACTTGTTAAAAAAAAAAAAATCACTAGTAAGATTTTAATTTTTTTTAACTCTCTACCTTTCTTTTCGACGTTTTGATATAACTTTTTATTTTTATAAATTTTAATTGATTTTGTGGCTTGCCTCAATAGGTTGCAAGTTCCTCCTCAACTGATCGAAATTGGGATACTTACACCTTTATCCTCTCAGTTAAATGCAGCAAGTTGGCAGCAAACAAGGTGGAGGATTTGGTTTATGCACATTCCAACTTGTGTTTTCTCACACATAAGCAAGATGATTACAAGTAAGGGTTAACAAAGTGTTGGGGTGTGGATCCAAAGACTAATGACTTGGATGCCTTTGTTGCCTGCCTTTCATTGCTCAACATGGGGTTAGAGGGTGCTTCACACAACGTACATAGTGGAGTTAGTGGGAGTGGCACTGCTACTTCTTGTGGTTCTAATGAACCACATGATGCTTTCAATGAATACATTGAAGAATGATGTGAATATAGTGAATAATGAATCTACTGATTTGTCTTTATTTTTGTCCATTTATTGTTACATTTGCACTATATACTTGTTCTAAGACTAATCTAAGTTCGACCATTGAATATTATGACATTTGACATTGAATTATTAGTATATTTGTGGCTATTTGACTTATTTTGTTTACTCTATGCATATTATGTGGTTAATTTTATTTATATGGTTATGTTTCTAATGTTTTAGTTATATATATATATATATATATATATATATATATATATATATTTGTAGGTTTGTATCTAAAAAAGTATGCAGGACTCCCAAAAAATCAACGTAACCACGTATCCAAATCCTGTATCTGTGTGTAATGTCCCCTTTTCAATGCTAGCTCGTTAAGGAGACTTTTGACCCAATTTGACTTTTCGTGGGCTAAAAGGGAATACAAGGGAAACTTGGTTCTTTATTCAAGTTGCTAAAAAGTAACATGTCGGCAACTTCTTTCTAAATTGAGTTATAATAAAGAAAGAGACTTATCTAATTTGATATAAGTCAATCCTTAATTTAGAAAGTATATTGGAGGGAAAGGATATAAAAAGTGGAAGGAGGTTCCTTTTGAATCATTATGTCATTTTTCAATTGAAATTATAAGTTTGAGCACATTTTGTTTGACTTGCATCCATTGGAGATGAAACCCTTCATTGGAAGATTGAAGTAAGGACAAAAACCCTTAACTTTCAGTGGGGTAATTTTATTTCAAGGGTTACATTGAGCAAAAATTGGCAGTTTCAGACTTCTCGAGCAACTTTTGTGATAACACATCGATTGGAAGGGCTTGTGAGTGGGACGTAGATGTTGGATGCCCTTTTCTAGGGTAGTGAACCATCTTGTAAACCTTTGTGAGGGCAACGAATCCCTCAGAGACCTTCCCTAGGGCAGCGAACCTCTTGGAAGCATTAAATTTGCTGTTGGGATAGATTTGATGAGGGTTTGTGAAATTTGAACATTCATAATTTCAACTTGTACATTAGTGTAATTTTCAGTCATATATTTAATTCGGAAAAATACGATTTGGAGGTTCTATATTCGGCTGTAAAATTTATAATTTTTGGCAAGTGTTTTGGTGTAATATTTTATTTGTGCCCTAAAATTGGCATCTACAAAATTCCGAATTTTATTTGCTTAAGGTTTGAATCAGAAAATCAGAAATTGCATGTGTTTATATTAGGGTTTGTTGGAAAACCCAAATTGTTTTAATTCTACCCTAAAAGGGACATTTCAGTGGAATCAGAGCCATTTTTTGGCCAATTGTGGGTAGCGAGTTGTGTTCCTCATGCAGGGCAGCGATGAAAAGATGAAGACAACACTGGAAGCCATGGAAGAGATGTTGCAAACTATGCAAGAATCTCAGAAGGAACTAAGGGCAATGGGTCCCAAGACATGGATGAAGTTTGTAGGGTTAAGCCCTAGACCTCCAGAGTCTCTCTTAGAAGAAGAAACAGGACCAACATGAGTGATGAATACTTCATCACCACAAAGGATCAAGCTGCCCGTAGGGAATCTACCATGCAAATCAAAAATGAAGAGCCCTCCAAAGGGAAAGATATGGATTCGAATTTACAAAATGCTTGGGTAGAAGAAAAGAAAACGGAAAAGTTAAGGTCTGAATTTGAAAACCTTCCAAAGGAGCAAAGGAATGAGGAATCCAATGAGGAAATCTTGAAAAAGAAAATGCCATTGCCAGATTGCCCTAAGAGTTCAATAGAAAAGAAGGGCATCAATTACATGTGAGGCAGAATTTTGCGATTCACCATCATCAACAAAAGTGGATCCTATGATTGAAAGGAAACCAACTACCTTACCAACAAGCACAAAAGACGTGATAAGAACCCAAAGGAGGTGTGATGATTGGCTAAAAAGAGGCAAAGAAGCAAAGTTGATAGCCATTCAAGCAAGACAACACCTAAATCAATTTAAAGAGAAGGGTAAACAATTTGATTATCTTCATAGCAAGGATTTATTGTATCACCATCATACTATGTCCTTACAATATTATGATCATCATGAGAATCATTCTAACAATAAGGATAAGATGAAAGGTACCAAATGGAAAAATGATCTTTTCCAAGAAGGCCCTATCCATTTTTAGAGCATTCCAATGATTGAGCCATTGCCATATGAAATGGATTTTTAGGACAATTTTGGGAAGGTACTTGACAAGATTAATAGTGTGGAGGCAAATATATCAAAGACTCCTACTTCAGCCGAAGGATATGAGCATTCTCATTGTAGCATAATGAATGATGGTTATGCCCCATATTCAATGCTCCATACTAAAGCAGTTCCAGATTGTTGTCAAGAGGGTCAACACCCTTATAATTTCAGTTTTGGTTATGGTGGGGACAACAAAGATCTATTCCAGCGTTGCCATCATTCGGAGAATGGTAAAAGGATGAAGGTAGAACCTTGGGTTCTAAATTGTCCTAAGAAGCCACAATGGGATGAAACCAAGGCGGACAGGGCTTCACTTGTTAAATGCGAAGACCTCAAAGTCGAGGAATGTGCACATTCCTTCAAACTTCTTAAGAATGAGCCATTGATTGATTTTCAGAACAACATTTTGGAGAGGTGTGTTTGAAGAAAATATTGGGAATCACAAGGATAAAAGGGTTGGAGGTATCTCCACAAATCCCGCTTCACCAAAGGAGGATGAACTTGTTGGTAGCCCAAAGTATGATAAGGATAATCATATTTCAGATTTTTTTGCTCCCTCCTATGTTGCTGCAATATCTTTGTCATTATGAACATGTTAAATAGAATGATAAGGTAAAGGAGACTTCTTGTAATATAGAGCACATATATATTTTTGATCAAATTCAAAATTGTTTATGCATAATAGTGCCGGATCCCAGTGCTGTCTGAAGACCCATGAAGGTTGGAATTTCTGATTTCAGAACCATTATTGTTGATGATGTCACTATTATATGTTTTGGGATCGAAAAGGATCACACATCACCTTGGATGAACATATGAAATATGTGGTGAATACTAGCTGGATCATAAAACTTTGGTGTTTGCAACTCCTGGGACAAATGCAAAGTCCACCTCACATCCAAAGGTGCTTTTGAAGCGAGCAGCAATGAGACAACTCAGATTTGGGGTCAACAAATTCAGAATAATGTTGATGATTTCAGATTTAATGTCCAAGCTATGATTGCTTATGTGTTGGCGATTGGAGATAACTACCCTCTAGTCAAAATTCATGGTAGGACAAAAACATTCTTCCCTCATATTGTTGTTAATTAGGCTTATAAGCATTCTCCTAGGAGGTATTCTAAGATGTGTATTGAAGCCAAGAACACAATTTGCAGCTGCGAGCATGTAGATTCTCCGATTCAACTTCAAGGTTGTTTGTGCATATGGGATCCAAATTGTTTGGCAAGGATCAAAGTAAATGTCACCATTGAGTTCTCTATCTCTTGCACTTGTTATATAAGAAGAATTATTAGGAGTTATGTAATGTTTTTTTAATGTATTTTAACAACATGATGAAGGATGAGTCACTTCAAAGGGGCTTCATTATTCCTTACACCTGGAGATACAACAACTTTTCAATGCTTGGGGGGGAAACAAGGTAAATCCTGCATTTTCATTTTTAGAACAATAGTTATATCATAGAGGTTCTTAGCACCTAATCCATGCACATGCTCTTAGAAGAAATCTTCCAATAAAAGGGGATGTTGAGTTCATGAATTTTATATCTGGAAGTGAGCAAGATGGATGTTATCTTGCTACCCTGAGCATTCTAACCCAGTTGGAAATTGGTGGTATGATTGTAAGTAGTAGAAGTCACACATCACCTTGGATGAACATATGAAATATGTGGTGAATACTAGCTGGATCATAAAACTTTGGTGGTTGCAACTCCTAGGACAAATGCAAAGTCCACCTCACATCCAAAGGTGCTTTTGAAGCGAGCAACAATGAGACAACTCAGATTTGGGGTCAACAAATTCAGAATAATGTTGATGATTTCAGATTTAATGTCCAAGCTATGATTGCTTATGTGTTGGCGATTGGAGATAACTACCCTCTAGTCAAAATCCATGGTAGGACAAAAACATTCTTCCCTCATATTGTTGTTAATTCAGCTGATAAGCATTCTCCTAGGAGGTATTCTAAGATGTGTATTGAAGCCAAGAACACAATTTGCAGCTGCGAGCATGTAGATTCTCCAATTCAACTTCAAGGTTGTTTGTGCATATGGGATCCAAATTGTTTGGCGAGGATCAAAGTAAATGTCACCATTGAGTTCTCTATCTCTTGCACTTGTTATATAAGAAGAATTATTAGGAGTTATGTAATGTTTTTTTGTGTATTTTAACAACATGATGAAGGATGAGTCACTACAAAGGGGCTTCATTATTCCTTACACCTGGAGATACAACAACTTTTCAATGCTTGGTGGGGAAACAAGGTAAATCCTGCATTTTCATTTTTAGAACAATAGTTATATCATAGAGGTTCTTAGCACCTAATCCATGCACATGCTCTTAGAAGAAATCTTCCAATAAAAGGGGATGTTGAGTTCATTAATTTTATATTTGGAAGTGAGCAAGATGGATGTTATCTTGCTACCCCGAGCATTCTAACCCAGTTGGAAATTGGTGGTATGATTGTAAGTAGTAGAAGTCATGTTTTAGGGGTTTTAAGACATGTCATAAAAAATTGTACTGCTGTTATCAATATTTTCAGTTAGCCCAACACTTTGTTTGCCGCCACACAACTGAGGACAATCTTGAAATTTAACAATCTGCAGTTGTTGAGAGAATTTTCAGTTGATAATGGGATGCTTCCAGCGGCCATAACCTTGTCATTTTGGAATTTCATGAAGGGTTTTCAGTGGGACAGCTGCTGTACCATCCTTTCACCTGTTGCACGCAACTTTTCCAGCCCCCTTTGCACCTTGTTGACAGCTGTAGAAGAGTTTCCAGCCACTATCACTCTGATTTTGGAGAAGGAAATGCATGGTTACAACTGTGTTTGGGACAACGTGATTGAGTTTTCAGACATCCATAACTTGAGTGGAGTTTACGGGATGGTTGCAAGCAATGAGAGAGAGTTGGCTATCATGTCTATAAGGCATGAAGAAGTGATAATGAGAACCCTTGTTTTCCTTAATGACTTCGTTCCATGTGTAGGTACACGTATAAAAAAAGAAGAGTAATTGAGTTTGTTCCCCACCCAAATAAATGGTAGAGCATATGGGCTTGCAGCTGAAGATGGAGATGACACAATGAAGGTTGACAAGTTAGTGATTACAAAAGATCTCATTTTGCTTGGAAATAGAGACTTTCCAATGCTTGGATCGGAAAAGTATCAAAAACATTTGATTGAATGTACAACTCAACCAAGGACAGCAGTAAGAACGCAACCTAGAAACTCTTTATGGCAGTCTCAAATGGCAATTTTTGGACAGCCAAGAAGATTGCTACAGCAAGGTAACTCTCTCAAGTGGTCTACTTTGGGTTAGCTGTGCATAATGTTTCCGACTTTGCCATTGAGTGAAGAATGCCATCAAGAGTTGGATAATGGTTTGATATACATCCCTCCTAATGAAGAAACCAAAAGCACCAAAGGAAGATCCCAAGGGGCAACCCACTTGAATATCAGAGTAGCAAAACAAAAGCATGGTGAAAGAGCTCCTAACTTGAATCTTCATGCAAAGTGTTTTGAACAAGGAACGAAGGAAACACCGGATGCTATATTACTACCTCCAAATGCTAGAGAAAGTACTTCTATGACAGCCATGAGCCAAATTGCTACTATTAACGTTGTTGTCATCATCACTAGCAGCCACCATATTATTTCAGTCACACTCATATTTGTGAATATGGGATGTCCTTCCAGCATAGTTGACAAGGTCGGAATGAAGAATGAAGATGCCACCTTGGATTATGTTTTAACTTGTCAAGTTGTTGATTATTCATCAATTTCTTGTTCTAGGGCTGAAGTTATTGTAGCTTGGAAGGTTTTTAGTACAGCTGAGTATGCAAAGAATAAATTTGGTGATGCTGTTTTTGAAGGAGAAAATGAAGATGGTAGGTTTAAGGTAATGGCTGATTTTTGCTTCAAAGAAGTTTTAAAACTTCACAGGGTGCCAAAGAACATCATTAGGGAGAAAGACAACAGATATATGAGCTTGTTTTGGCAAGAGCTCCTTTATTTGATAGGTACAGGATGAAGATTATTGGAGCATTGCAACATATTTTTTCACTTTGGCATGATAGTACTTGGGCATGAGAGCTTGCATTTGCTTGAGGGCAAGCAAATTTGGGAAGGGAGGATTGTAATGTCCTCTTTTCAATGCTTGCGAATGAGACTTTTGGCCCAATTTGACTTTCCGTGGGCTAAAAGAGAATACAAGGGAAACTTGGTTTTTTGTTCAAGTTGCTAAAAAGTAACATATAGGCAACTTCTTTCTAAATTGAGTTTTAATAAGAAAGGGACTTATCCAATTTGATATAAGTTGGTCCTTAATTTAAAAAGCATATTGGAGGGAAATGATATAAAAAGTGGAAGGAGCTTCCTTTTGAATCATGTCATTTTTCAATTGAAATCATAAGTTTGAGCACGTTTTGCTTGACTTGCATCCATTTGAAACAAAGCCCTTCATTGAAAGACTGAAGTAAAGACGAAAACCCGTTAACTTTTAGCGGAGTAACTCTATTTCAAGGGTTACATTGAGCATAAATTGGTAATTTCAGACTTCTAGGGCAGCTTTTGTGGGGAGCACAATGATTGGAAGGGTTTGTGAGTGGGACATAGCTGTTGGAGGTCCTTTTCTAGGGCAGCGAACGACCTTGTAGACCTTTGTGAGGGCAGCAAACTCCTTGGAGACCTTCCCTAAGGCAGCAAACTTCTTGGAAGCATTAAATTTGCTGTTGGGATAGATTTGATGAGGGTTTGTGGAATTTGAACATTCATAATTTCCGCTGGTATTTTAGTGTAATTTTCAATCATATATTTAATTCAGAAAAATAAGATTTGGAGGTATTATATTCAACTGTAATATTTATAATTTTTGGCAAGTGTTTTGGTGAATGAAATATTGTATTTGTGCCCTAAAATCGACATCTACAGAATTCTGAATTTTATTTGCTTAGGTTTTGAATAAAAAAATCAAAATTTGCATGTGTTTATGTTAGGGTTTGTTGGAAAACCCAAATTGTTCTAATTCTGCTCTAAAAGGGACATTTCACTGCATTTGTACTTGTATCAGGGTTGGCTACTTAGCATAAAGCATCATGTCCAAAACAATGGCATAAAGCTTGGTAAATTTATGGCCATTCATAATAGTCATGTAGTTTGGCTATGAGATGTCTTCAATCTTATGAATGGGATTGATGATGTGCTATGATCAAATGGGTGGAACCCTCGAGCAAACAACTTGATTAAATAGATCTACCAATAAAAGGCTAGTATATCCACACCATATTTGAGAAACTCACATCAAAGCCCCTCACCAGCTTGCTGCCCTGCTAGTGCATAATTCTGTTCAGATCTCCTAATTTCACTTGGAAAGAGTAGGAGACCTGGAGGAGGAGAGGATACTTGAATGAATTGCTGATTTGGAGTATCACAGATGCTGCCATGGGAAACCCAGGTCTGGGGGTCAATGTCAAAAGCAAGAGTTTTTCTCCGGATGAGTGTATGCCAAACATGTCTTAGGGGAATGAAAGAGAGCATCAGCAAGCTTTTATGACTTAGATACAAAAAAATCTTATTCCTTACATCGTCACAAACAAATGATAATCTCTTCTTGCGAAGGGTGGGGAAGCAGGATCATGGGCCCTAGGACAAAACAAAGCCACGGATACATAAATTTCCACTTGTTATCATACTAAATTTGATAGCTTTGTGATATTCTATGGATTTTGCCATGGCCCAGATCCTGTTAGTTTTCTTGTTTGTGGAAGGCCTGTAATTGAGATCATAATTTTTTTTTGTGTATGTATTTTTTTATAATGATATAAACATATTTTCTTAACACAAAACAAGAAAGTGGTTTGACTCAATTTGTGTGGTTCTATTAATGTCAGAGTAGGTCAATGTATTTCTTGTTGTCCACATCCATGAATGGTGCTTTTATCTTTCTTATTTTAAAGGATTTTTCCATTTTTTATGACCATACAACCAAGAAGTTATTGCAGTTCATCTTTACATCAGTAGATGTTATTATGTTGCCCTTTATGATTGTGCACCCTGACAACTAAATCCGGCCCCTCACAAAAAGAGCACACAATTTTTGTTTTTATGTTAACTCAGATAATAAGTTTCTTTTGTTAGAAATGCAATGCGAGGATAAGGGAACTTCCATTATCTTCTTTTGTCTAGATCAGGAGAAGAGATGGAAAACAAAAGTTAGTTTGGATTTGGGAAAAAGTGTAATAACTGATAACATGGTTTGGAGAAATCGGTACATGGATTTTAATTGTAGAAGGCTGGTTTTGCATAAATGAAACAGGCATGGCTGCCAAATTTGAAGAGTGAGACCTGTGAAATTATCTATGAAAAAATAGAGGTAGAAATCTCAATGCCAAGAAAATGGGATTGAGAATTTAGGTCGACAGTGGATTATAATGTAGTAAAGAGGAGATGACAACAATAAAAGAGAGAGAAGGTTGATCATGCTGAAAAGGTAGGAGCAGTTATTAGCATAGTGGAAAATCATGGGAAGAGCCTATTGCAGTAGAAGATGCATTGAGGATATGCTTTGTGCTTACTGTCGTTTCCACAATGCCAAGAAATTAGGTCTAACATGTTAGTTAGAAATTGCTATTTGATGGTTGTAAAGAGAGATCAACAAGAAATAAAATATGGATCAAGTACATGCTATTTAGTCAGTGCTTCGATTCAGTCTTTCTAATATCAGTTTTATTGTCACTTTAGACTGGTGTCAATCCTTTTAATCTGATTGTGATATTCAATAATTAATTACTTGGTTGTAATCTTGGCAATGCACTCAAATTTTAGGATTAAGTACATGCTATTTAGTCAGTGCTTCGATTCGGTCTTTCTAATATCAGTTTTATTCTCACTTTAGACTGGTGTCAATCCTTAGAATCTGATTGTGATATTCAATAACTAATTACTTGGTTGTAATCTCCGCAATACACTCAAGTTTTAACTTTAATTGATTACAGTACTATTAAGTTCTCATCATGATCTGCTACTGAATGTAATTAGATAGACTTCGCTAAACCAGCCAAGGAGTTATATATAATGCATATCACACAAAACAATAACTGTGCAAATCAAATTTCATAGACATTGCATAATGACGTTGGGATTCTATTTTGTAATTTTGAGTGGGTTTCTTGTTGTTGTCATATAAGCTACTTCTAGCTGCTTCAATGGCCTTCTAAATTTCCTAGCTTCTTTTCCATTCCATGATATGGACTTTAAGCCGATGTGTGATGCTAGTCCTTAATTAGGTGACTATCATGTTCCCGTTTGTTGCAACAGACAATAATATCAAACACCTTAAAATAGTTTTCAATTTAAACCAGTTAGTGATTAATATGCAATGCAAATAATTGACAAATGGAGACATTCAAATCTAACATGTTTTGTAAATGGCTTCCATACAGATTTCTATTCTACAGATTGCTGCTGGGAAAAAAGTGCTAATATTTGACTTGATAGGTCTATTTGAGAGGGAACCTGATGCATTGGACACCTGCCTCAAAGTTGTTTTTCATTCTCCTAACATTTTGAAGTTAGGTATGATGCTCCTAATGTTGGGCAACTTTTTATTCTATACAAGAATGTAGTTGTTTTTTATGGGAATAATATTCTTGGTTTCCTAAATAGGATATTTGCATCTTGCTTATATATTGAATAATTGCTGGTTGAGTTTCTTCAAGGTTATGGTTTTCAACGCGATCTCGAGCAGCTTTTCGAGTCTTATACAGATCTAAAGTGTTTTCACTTCTGTGATGGTATTTTGGACCTTCAAGAGGTTAATGGAACCCCCAAGGGTGGACTTCCTGGCCTTACAAAGGTGCAAAAATTTAATATTACGAGTGTTCAATTCTATATTTTGTGTGAAGTACATCCTTTTGACCAGCTAAGGCACTGAGTTAAAATGGAAGACAACATATATTCACAGTATTCTCTCCACCTTCCATTAGTTATGAGGTTGACAACCACAAGGTTCTTTTTGAACCAGACTGTATTGGGACGTGATTTAAACAAAGGAAAACGGATGAGTAACTGGGAGTGGCGACCCTTGAGTCGTAGCCAGGTATATTGACTAGTATAGTCATTTTCTTGTGTTGGATGTTTCTGTTAATAATAGCATTTCATTGACGGCATATTTCCAAATCATTGCTAATTACTTGTTGGAATGCCCTTCAAAGATTTGTGATTCATGATTTCATCCAAAATGTCTTTAGAGAAACTCTAATCTAGAAACTAGTTGAGGCACTTATATTTTCTGTTAGGTTTGTTTTACATATAAGCTTGATTAGGGGTTGTTTCAATGGAAGTGTGTTGTGACTAAGTATGCCATGATTTCAGGACTTGGGTTTGTGAATTCATATATAAGCTTGACTAGGAGTTGTTTTATTGGAAGTGTTTTGTGACTAAGTATGCCATTATTTCATGACTTGGGTTTCATATGAGTAACTGAAAATTTCCAAATGTCATGTCAAGTTGCATGGAGTGGTGCTCATACCAAGGGCCTCCATGAAACATTTGTCAACATTATGACCATAAGTTTCCACTCTCCTAATACCATTGTTTTGTTTTGTTTGTAGTATTGTGTGTTATCAATATGCTAGTTGACCATTTCATATTTGTATTTATGTATGTGCATGCATGTGTGCCTTTTTTTGTGCGAGATTTTTGGTTCAATCAGTATTTGCAATTTCTTGTTGTCACTGGAGTAAGTTATAATTTGCAAAGTAAATTAGGATACAATTTTTTCTTAATCTTCTTTATCAATCATTAAATGAAATCCTTAAAATTCCAATAAATCCTACTAGGTTTTGGGAGAGATTGGTTCTTTAATTGCCTTATGAACGTGTTTTGAAAGGTGATATCGTGTGATTCTGATAATGTTACAATTTTTTATAAGATTTTTTTGCTTCATGCTTTTGCTACAAACTGGATAAATGGGAGTTTACCATAAATTTATGTTGGATGCTTTTACTTCATCCCCTCTACTACAGAGAAAATGGCCAAAATAATCCTCTATAGGAGTGGAAACAGAGATTATGCTCTCTATGGAGTCTTAGTTTTCTGCTACTCCTCATCTGGGGTCTCTTCTCCACCTTAAACCGCTCCTGCTCTTGCCCTTCCTCTGTCCCTCACATGAAGGCAGGAGAGTCTATGGATCATTATGGATGATTTCCTTCTCACCTCAGAAAGGATAAATTTAATGGCATGGGTGTTCATTCGAGTCTTCCTGTCTCCTGAACGTTTTGGAGTAATCTGGGCATTACCTCGACTCCTAATTGTCGACTGGCATTCTTGGGATCTTGTTTTGCATTTTCTGTGTGGTCATGTGTGTTCAAATCATGAATCTTCTGACTGGTGTGCAGGTTTCAAGACTTCTGAGGACTTTTCCACTTTTACTCCATTGCTGTTAAACAAAGATCTGCAGACTGATCTGCTAATGCTTGGCAGCTTCGCTTGTTACTGGATCAAAACCTTTCCAGATTTTTTCCAAAATTGTGGGATGGTTACCAATGCTGTTTTGTGCCCCTAAGTGATCCATTTTCAGATTATACCTTCTCATTGGGAAGGCTTTTTGCCCCTCAAAAGCTTCTGTATTGCGAAGATTAGGAATCTGTTTCTACCTTCTCTATGAGGTAGGATTTGCTTTATTTCTATATGGAAGTTTATCTTTGAAAACTACACCTGCTCAAACAGAGACCATACCTTTCTCATCACTGGCTCTCTTGCACTTTTTGACATCTTGGCTCTTTACCATATTGACTGTCTCAAGGTCTGCTCTTTCCATGGGTAGTTTGTCAAAACCCCCCACAAGGTCTGCCAAAGTGCTTTGATGCCAAGTCTGGTATAAAATTGCATGAATTACCGCTAGTGCATTCCAACAAGTAATTCGCAATGATTTGGAAATATGCCCTCAATGGCATGCTATCATTACTAGAAACATCCAACACAAGAAAATGACTATACTAGTCGATATACCTGGCTACAACTCGAGGAACGCCACTCTCAATTAGGATCACGGATTCTAAATTTACAATGTTTGGTGTAAGCCAAAATTGTTGACAATTCAAATTGAAATGGAGCAAAGCATTACAATAAATAAGCCAAGAAATGGCTGTTCACTTCACATTCCCAAATGATCCTTGCTATTGCTATGCGGATGGAAACCAACTTATTAGAATAAGACAAAAGCTACCTAAGACACCAAGGATTAATAACAAATATATTCAATATTGTTACATCCCTCCCTTAATTTGTAGGGGTCTTTGTTAGACCAAGCATTCCTCCGAACTTTTCAATTTTTCTCCAAGTGCTTTTGTTAGGATGTCTGTTGGGTGCTTTGTTGTAGGGCAATGTTGCAACTTGACATTGCCATCTTTCACATAGTGCCGAATCAAATGAAATTTGATATTGATATGGTTGGTTCGATTATGAAAGACGATTTTTAGCCGTTTGAATTGCAAAAGTGTTGTCAACCATGAGAGCTGTTGACGAAACATGTTCTTGCAAATTTGAAAGAACCCTTCTGAGCCACAAGATCTCTCTAGTTGCCTTTGAAGTGGCCATATATTCTACTTCTATCGAAGAAATTGACAACACTGATTGCTTCTTGGGTTTTCAACTGACAACAATTGTTCCCAAATTCATCAAAAAATCCGTAGTGGACTTTTCATCTTCATGATCACCAGCAGAGTTAGATTATGAATATCCAACTAGTTTAAAGTCTTTTGCATTGGAGATTTTGAGCCCAAAATTCTCTATTCCTTTGAAGTATCTAAGGACTCTTTTTGCTGCTTCCCAATGACTGTCTTTGGGCTGTTGCATGAATTTTGAAAGAACACCAACAACAAAGGATATATCTGGGCTAGTTGTGGTCACATAAACCAGAGTTCCAATGAGTTGTCTGTATTTAGTGGCATCGACCAAATCTATTGTATCTTTGGATGTCAATTCAAGATTCTGTTTTATCAACGTGTTGAGAGGCTTAGAATCTTTCATTCCAAACTTGCTCAGAATGGCACCAATATAATTCTACCGAGTGATGAAGAAATAATTTGGTTTTTGAATTACTTCAATACCCAAATAATAATGAACATAACCCAAATCAGTGATTTCAAAGCTTCTCATCAACTTTGATTTGAACTTTTCAGTGTACCATTCTTTGTTCCCTGTGATGAGCAAATCATCAACATACACCACAAATACAATTGTTTTGACGAAAAGAGTTGCATCTTCAAACTGAAAATATTTGAAGTTCATGTTCATGAGGTGCTCAGCGAGTTTGTCGTACCATGTTCGAGGGGCTTATTTCAAACCATACGAGTTTTCAAGTTTGCACACCTTGTGCTCCTGACCGTTTATTGCAAATCCTTCAGTTTGTGTCATGTACACCGTTTCCTCGATGCCACTATTTAGAAATGCAATTTTGATGTCCATTGGTGAACTGTCCATTCGTTGTGAGTTGCTAGAGCCAACATGTTTTGAATGGTAGTCCATTTTACTATAGGTTAAAAAGTATCATTGTAGTCAATTTCTTCCTTTTGAGCATATCCTTTTGCGACAAGCCTTTTTTTGTGCTTGTAAATTGCGCTGTCGGCCTTGTATTTGTTGCAGTAGACCCACTTCTAGCCAATAGGTTTGCAACCATATGGAAGATCAACCAATTTCTAAGTCCCATTTTTGATCAAAGCATTGTACTCATCTTTCATTGCTTTTCTCCAAGGTTCAAGCTTCTCAACCTGTTTGAAAGATATTGGTTCTAAATCCAATGCAACATTGAGTTCTTTTGGAGAATCATTCAAGTTGTGAGCTTTTCAATCCTATCTTGAATTTTTTCAAGGGACTTGTTGGATTGTGATGCAGTTGCATGTGCATTTCTAGTCCTTGTTTTTCCAACTTCATGTTTCACATCTTTCAATGTTTGAGTGGCACACTTAGGCATCTGTTTTTGTGTTTTAGGTGCTTCAAGTTCATCCTCTGAAGTTCCTTCACTTTTTGTCCTCTATTTTTGTGGCCCTTGTTCATTGTCTAATGAAGTGTCACTCTCTCCTTTCGAAAGATTACTAGTTATATGTCCCCTACTTACTGTTTGGCACCTCCAAATCACTCTCCTTGTAGACATCAAACTTTGCATATTTTTCAAGTCGACTCAATTGTCGATCAATGCTATCTTTGTCCTTTGTAGTTTTGCAAAAGATAACTTCTTTTGCGTCAAGAAACTTCTCTTTCTCATCATAGAGCCTGTATGCCGTGGAGGATTTTAGAATATCCCAAATGAATGCATTTGCGACTCCTATGGTCCAACTTATTCCTTGTCTTTTGGAATCAATGCATAGCAAGTGGATCTGAAAATCTGAAAATGTTGTATTGAATGAAGATGACTACACCACATCTCATATGGAGTCTTGAATTCAAGAGCTATTGATGATGATATGTTGCAGAGATATATTGTTGTTTTAACAACTTTGGCCCAAAAGTAAACATAACACGAACCATATTCATCAGAATTTTATTCATCATTTTTATAACTCCATTTTGTTGTGGAGTGTGAGGAATTGTGAGATGGTGTTTGATTCCATTTTGCTCGAGCTATGATTCACATTTTTTTGAAATGTATTCACCACCATTATCTGTCCTGAGTGTTTTGATGTGGGTTTGAGCTTCATTTTCCATCATAGTTCGAAACTTTTGAAAAGTCACGAAGGCTTCTGATTTTTTCTTTAGATAGTATATCCAAGTCATTTTATTGTCGTGATCAATGAACAACATGAAGTATTTATGGCCACCAGCTGAGAGAATTGGAGGAGAATACAAGTCCGAGTGAACCAATTGCAACTTTTTGTTTGCTTTCCATTGTGACTAGGAGATGGTTCTTTTGCGTGTTTGGCCAAAATGCAGGCTTTAAACTTTTCATTTGATTTTGCAGGCAATGTAGGCATGCCAACAACACCATTATTTTGCAATACACAAATGTTGTTATAGTGAGTGTGCTCGAATCTAGCATGCCACATGTTTGGAGGCATTCCATCTTCCATGAGATGACCATAATTCTTTGAATTTGATGGCTCACCCCTGAATTTGAGTAGTTTCCCTTCCACATATCTAGTCAAGACGATTGCATTGTCATTTTTTCCTTGATTGTGACATCCCCATTATCCAACAGAATGGAATAACCTTGTTGTCTAGTGAGCACTAGGGACAACAAGTTTCGTTTCAATTGAGGAAGTAGAGAACATTCTAGAGTTTGAAATCTGGAAGCTTGGGACACTTGAGTCGTATTGTACTTCTTCTTTGTGGTTGTAGGTTTGATCTATCCATGAGGTATATTGAACCACAACTTTCTTCATTGAACTCCTCAAAGAAGTCTTTTCGGAAAGTCATATGTAGAGTGGCACCAATATGAAGAATCCAAGCCTCAAACCATGAATAACTGAATGAGACACTCTTTGCTTAATCATCGGTATTGGAAAACACACATTCACTGGTGAATTGGGCAGAGTTTGACTCTTTTGTTTTCTTTGATTTTTATTTTTTTTTGTTACGATATGCTTCAATTTTCTCCCATGGAGTTTTGCATTCATGAGTCTCATGGCCTCCTTTTTTGTCACAATATTCGTAGTAGAAGTTTTGTTTATCATTTTATTTTTGACCACCTTGATTTTCATTTTTGCTGCCTTTTTCCTTGTACTTTTTCTTGTACTTGTATTGCCTTCTGTTTACATTTTTGCCCCCACAGGGCAAAATTGTCAACCCTACACTTCAGAACTTTGCTATGGTGCGAAGTTGGTCTTATGAATCAGTTTTGGGGTCCTCAAATGAGCATTTACAGCCATCCAAGTGGCCATCTACAGCTAGGTGAAGTTTAGCCATGCAGAGGTTTCCAAGGAGCTTGCTTGATTACAGCCAAACGTGCAAATACAACCAAGATATTCAAGCTGTAAGTTCATTTGTTTTGTCTTCCCAAGGAATTTTTGGGTATAAGAGGACTATTTCTTCAGACATTTTGTCCGACAGAAAGAGCTCTCAAAGGATTGACAAAAAGTCCGAAAAAATGACTAAGTGGCAGTCATTCAAGGCTTTTTCTTCGGATTTTTGTTCGAAAGAAAAGAGGAAGAGCATAGTTGAGAAGACAAGACAAAAGTCCGAAGGAATAAGGATGGTTCCAAAAAACCGAGGTGCCCTACAAAAAGCCCGGGTGCCTTCCAATTTTTCCGAAAACCCAGTTCTGAGAGACAGAAGCCCTTGCAGAGGGCACTTGGTCGGTGGTAGGACCCTTCTAAAGTTTCGAAGGGCATGAAAATATAGCCAAAGGAGACGAATTCTTTTGAACAAAAAGTTCGAAGAAATTTGGGAGAAAGAAAAAACCCGCGGAATGGAAGAATTCCGAAAGAATTCAAGAAGGGCAAGAAACAAAGAATTTCGAAAGAATTCAAGAGAGTAAACATAAAGCCCGCGGGAATTTGAAAACCAGAAAGCTCGAGGCATATAGAAGGAATAAATTCGGGAAAATTGGTAGGTAGAAATCCAAAGGAATTTGCAAATTGCAAAAAACCCGAGGAAATGAGAAACAAGGCAAAGAAAGAAAAGGAGGGAAGATATCCTTAGGACAAAAAGTCCGAAGGAATTCCTTCGGACTTTTTGTCTGAAGGAATACTTCGGAGAATTTGCAAACAAAAACCCACAGCCAACAAGGAAATAATAAAAGCTAAGGAGAGGCCGACAAAAATGCAGCCAACAAAAAGTAGAATTAGGCTAAGGGAAATCAGCAGATAACAAAAGAATATCCGAAAGAATTAGGCTAACGGGTTGAAACAGGATAATAGACCAAATATAGATAAGATTATCAGAAAATAGAATCCTGCCAAAAATAGACAAGCCACAAACAAGCTAGACCAAAATAAGAGAAAATACATGTAAGCAAAGGCTATTTTCGGTTGACTGGTCAAAGCTTTAGTTGATTGGTTGTTGAAGTCAAGCTCATCTTCGGGTCAAACTCGTGCTTTCAAACGTTCCAACTCAGCGTCAAACATTTCAATTCGAGTTCTAATTTTAGCATGGCGTGGATTTCATGCACGCTCTTGTTTATTTTGTGCTTTCAAACGATCAAACGACTCAAGAGGAAGTCCATATTTGGAGGTGGGCATAGCATTTTGTATGATAAGAGTTTGAATTTCAACAAACCCACCATCCATTTCCTCTAACGCCAAGGAGCTTCATGCAAGACAAATAGACATTTAGGCTAAGTTGGACGGATTTAGCCTCTCTCTTATTTTTCCAACACCAACTCTTGGCTGTTGTAATTTTCTATATAAGTTGTCTTTTCTGCCTTGAATTGTATCCCTCTCTTGGTAAGACCAGATTTTTCCATTGGTGAGTTGTATAACCTCTTCAATCAATATAAAGATTGTACTTTCAGATTTCAAGTGTTGTCATAGTGTACATTCATTCAACAATTTGCATACGTGGTAGATTTCTCTCTCTTCCCAAATTTTGATTCGTATCTAGTTGCTAGCTCATCATATTATGCAAGTCATGTTCAATGATCTATATGTCTTTTTCTGAAGCTATAAGTGGATGTTAGGTGGTTGCAAAGTGTCTTTTATCAGACCTCTCTCCATCGTTTTTCCTCATGTTTTGGTCATTGGATCGAACCTTCTCATGAAATATTTATGCATAGTGATCAATTGAAATTAAAGGTCTTCTTTTTCCCTTGTTTGATTCAGTGTTCAAGGTTCCAAGTAGAGTGGATAAACATTTTGGTGTATCACCGTCATTAGTTAGGATTTTCCTTTCAAGTTTTTTTTCTCCTTTTTTCATGGTAGATTCGTAACACAGAGTAGAGATCCATTGATACATCTTACAGGAACTAGTTTTCTCTGGAGGTTCTTTTCATCATTGAGGCATCCACCCTCGTGAGAAGATCCCATTGTTTCAATCAGAGAGAGGATTGGCCATTTTAGTACATCTTCGATTCAGGGTGCAACTCCAGGTTGACAACACCTTCATATTTGGAAGATGTGGCCTTGTTGAATGTTTTGGAAGGATTTGCTTTGACATAGCACACATGCTTTCATTAGTTGTGGATTTGGTTTTTCTTCCAAAGGCTTTTTTCCTTTCTGTCATCTTTTCAACCAATTGATCAAATGTAAGTCTTCAACTGATTGCTTGCTTGTAGAGAATCCAAGTAGGTTGAATAGTTGGGAAGAAAGACTTTATGAATGCGGTCTTATAGATGTCAATTTTGACACCGGTTGCATCCACATCATGTTTGATTGCGCATATCTTTGGAGTCAATCTCATTACATCAATCTTTCAATTCGAGACTGAAAAACTTCAACTACAACTGAAGGAATTCCAACTCTGAGTGGGAATCATATAGCTCATTCAGTTTGTGAAATGCTTCCCATGGAGTATTGCACCCCTAAATATAATGAAACACATCTCCGTCGATTGATGTCCTCATCAAGGCCAATGCTTCCTGGTTTTTCTGCTTCCATGTTTGAATATCCTTTGAATTCCTTGTTGGCTCAATCAGCTGTTTCTCTCGTTCGCAAATATAGAATCATAGATCATTGAAGATGAGTGTGTTCTCCACTTTTCAAGACCATTTTACCAACTGTCTTTGCGGGTCATTGTTGTGCCAATGATAGATTTGATTGAATGCTTTTTCTGGGTTTTTAGTTTTGAGTTGAGTTTAATCCCAATTGGTTCCTTATCACTCCAAAATAGTCCTCTTTTGTATATACCAGCAGACCTATATACCAAACCTCTTTATATACCTGTCGGTATGTGGAAGAAGTTAGTGCTTTCTATATACTCGGCAGTATGTGAAAGAGGCTTTAAGGTACGTGAGAGCAGAGTGGTACGTGGTACCTAGATGGTGCGTGAAAATGATTCTTTTTGTCTTTAACATCGACTTAACAAGAAAACCTCATACTTGACGATATACTTGGTTTTTCTTGATTTTTTGATTTATGTTTTTTGATAGATAGAAATGGGTGAAAGAGTAGCTCTCCTTGTTTCTCCTTGAATTTGCAAAATTTAGTTGTTTGCCAAATTTGTTTAGAGTAATTTGCTCAAGGCAATTTCAATGAAAAAATTGCTCCAAATTAATTGCTTTCAAATTTGAAATTTGGCATTTAAAAACTGAAAATGAAATTTTGTTTTTTAAATGAAAAAGTATGAAAGTATACGTCTCTCCAATTTTGTTTTATGTGAAAAATAACATTCCAATATTGGAAATGAAACACCAACTTTGAACAGAAATTACTCTCCAAAGTGTACGGCTCGCTGAAGACTTCTACGTGGAAATATTTGCAGACTATTATGAGAATAGATGAATGGACTTGCAAATTCCAACGCATGTATGAACAAAAAGAAACTCTGACTTGTGCTGGTCTGATAACGTCTTCACAGAAGACTCTCTGTCTTCCATCTTTCCATGCAGCGGATTGTGGCTCCACACGGGCCTCCCACGCAGCAAAGAAACTTCTACGCAGTTAGAATAACACAGTCCACCAGATGTTTCACCACAGTCAAAGAAAAAATACACCTAACGCAGTCAGAAAAGTGGTATGTTGTCCAATATCAGATCAGAATACGACCAAGATCAGAGAAAAATTGACTAAAACAGCCAATTCGTTCCTCTACGCGGTAAACAGCAGTAAAACACCTTCCTCTACTGGTTTGCTGCAAACAATCAACAATTATAGTGATGATTGATTAAAACTGCCAATTTCAGCTCAACCAGTTGCAATACCTGTGTGCAATTCAATCAAATACTGTCAAATGGCAGAACATATCAAATATTAGTTTTGACAGCAGATTTAATGGGCTGTACGGCTATGACAAAGGAGATAAAACTGGAAAACAAATAATAAAATTAATCCAAGCTTTGATACCAATGACAGGCTGGATCACGGAATGTCAATTTACAATGTTTGGTGGAAGCCAAAATTGTCTTCACAATTGAAATTGAAATGGAGCAAAGCATTAAAATAAATAAGCCAAGAAATGACTGTTCACTTAACATTCCACATGACCCTTGCTATTCCTACGGGAATGGAAACCAACTTATTAGAAAAAGACAAAAGCTACCTACGACGCCTAGGATTAATAACAAATATGTTCAATATTGTTACAATTGGTTCATTAATTGTCTTATGAACATGTTTTGAAAGGTGGTATCATGTGATTTTGATAATGTTACAATTTTTTATATGATTTTTTTGCTTCATGCTTTTGCTACAAACTGGATAAATGGGAATTTACCATAAATTTGCTTTTACTTCATCCCTTCTCTACAACAGAGAAATGGCCAAAATAATCCTCTATTCTCTCTATGGAGTCTTAGTTTTCTGCTACTCCTCATCTGGGGTCTCTTCGCCTTTTTAAACTGCTCTTGCTCTTTCCCTTCCTCTGTCCCTCACATGAAGGCAGGAGAGTCTATGAATCATAATGGATGATTTCCTTCTCGTCTCCGAAAGTATAAGTTTAATGGCATGGGTGTTCATTTGAGTCTTCCTGTCTCCTGAACGTTTTGGAGTAATCTGGGCATTACCTCGACTCCTAAGTGTTGACTGGCATTCTTGGGATCTTGTTTTGCATGCTGTGTGGTCATGTGTGTTCAAATTATGGAATCTGCTTACTGGTGTGCAGGTTTCAAGACTTCTGAGGACTTTTCACTTTTAATCCATTACTGTATAACAAAGATCTGCAGACTGATCTGCTAATGCTTGGCAGCTTCGCTTGTTACTGGATCAAAGCCTTTCCATATTTTTTCCAAAAATTGTGGAATGGTTACTAATGTTGTTTTACACCCCTAAGTGCTCCATTTTCAGATTATACCTTCTCATTGGGAAGGCTTTTTGTCCCTCAAAAGCTTCTGTATTACGAAGATTAGGAATCCATTTGTACCTTCTCTAAAAACTACACCTGCTCAAACAGAGACCATACCTTTCCCATCACAGGCTCTTGCACTTTTTGGCATCTTGGCTCTTTACCATGTTGACTGTCTCAAGGTCTGCTTTTTGCATGGGTAGTTTGTCAAAACCCTCCACAAGGTCTGCAAAAGTGCTTTGATGCCAAGTCTGGTATAGAATCACAGGAAGTACTGCTGATGTAAATCTCTACACATGGTTTAATTTAGATGCCACTGATTTCAATGTCTATGCTACTGAAAACGACATACATATAGCAGAAATCCATGAAAATTGGAGCTCAATTGATAACCTCTTCCTCCTATGAAATAAATAATGGAAATGGATTGCAAAGAAATACAATACATCATTACACACGATAAAGAAGTGGATTTATGTGGAAAAATTACTCACGAGGTAAAAAACTACACAGGAAGATATAGGTTTTCTTATTCATTTAGACATGGAATCTTACTGGTGCATACAGAGATATATTGCTCTCTTTGGAGCATGAAGACACCTGCCATCTACTTAAACCAACTGCCACAGCTCCTCGTTCTCACTTTTCCCTGCTCTTCCTTGCTTCACCCCTTTTCTATTCTGTGGAAAATGGCCCAGACAAATCTCTTTTAGTAGTGGACAGAGTCTTAGTTTGTTGAACTACTTATCTGGAGTGCTTCTCTCTCTGGAGTGACTTCAGCATCTTACCCTGCTCCTGCTCTTCCTCTATCCGTCACAGGAAGGGGAATAGTCTATGGATCCATGTATAGACGATTCCCCTTACCTTGCAAAGGATGGATTTAATATTGTGGATGTCAATTCTACTCTTCCTTGTCTTGTGAATGTTTTTGACTTGGCTGGGCATTCCCTTTTGAATATCTTGTTTCATGCGTTGTGTGGTGATGTGGGGTCAAATCATGTATCTGCAGAATGTTTTCCCTATTTCATGATGCTCAAGGCCTCTTCCATGTTGGTCTTCTACTGTTCAGCCAAGTTCTGCTGACTGGTCTCCTACCACTCAACGGCTTCACCATTGCTTGCTATTACTTGGCCAAACCTTCCAGATTTCCTCCAAACTATGTGGGATGTTTCCTGATGATGTTGAACATCCCTAGGCAATAAATGTTGTAAAGATAACCTATAAAAAATTATATTGATGGCACACTCAGTTTGTCTTACATCTTGAGCAAAGCTCTGTCAAGATGATATGGATATTACCTGTTATGTCTTGTATACTGCACATCGCATTACATCAGATAGGCTGGGAGACATCTTAGGTCCTAGATTTTGAAATTTGTACTTGAGCTTTTTCTTTTCCCTCTCTTAGATCAGATTTGATTCAAAGTCTGATATATAGCTTAAGCATTTATTTGTTGCTATTCTGAATTATCTACCATTATGTGTTGTCTTGTTACTCCAATAGGTATAACCTACAATGGCAGCTGGAGCTGGTGGTGGAGTGCAATAGTGTGAGATGTCAATAAATATGACCAACCTTAAATTTGACATCCATTTGACAGTCAGAGGGCAGTTTCAACCCTTAAATTTGATATCCATTTGACCATTACTTACACAGAAGTTTTTCTAGTTTTGCTTGAAGAAGGCAATTGAAAACTTGTGATATCTTAGGCATGTTGTGGAGTTTGGAGCCCACCTTTTTTCCACAGATTTTTTAATCTTTCGAATCCGACGTAGTGGTGCAGCTAGATTGAGGCCGTCTATCACCAGTCATCGAAAAAGTTGTGGAGAAGGCAATACAGTCGTTAATCAGTGTCGTATATGACAAATCCAAGATAGGCACCACAAATTTGATATCTTGTGGCATTTTGAGATAAACACATTTAAGATATCTGTACTAGTTTATCATTGTGGTTATGTGTGGACATGTCTGCAATGCCTTCGTTTTTTCTTTTGGTTATTATGGAAATTGATTGCTAGGTTGTGAACATTAATTGTTTTTGCTAATTTATTTGCTTTTTCATCTCTGAGATCAGATTTAACTCATATACCTTATGCGCATGTCTTATTTATCATTGTGGTTGTACACACATTTATCATTGTGGTTGTTTGTGTACATACCTGCTATTTCTTTGTTTATTATCTTTGTTATACTGGTAATTGATTGCATATTTTGATATCTATATTTTGGTATAGCTGCACTATGCAGCTCTTGATGCAGCTGTCCTCATCAAAATATTCGATATTTTGTGTTGTGAGCCTTCATCACATGGAACTGCAGAGACCCAGCACACATCTCACTGGAAATCGCTAGTTGTAAGTTTATTATTTTATAAAAAAGGTCTTTTTGCTTACACCAGTATATTGTTCATCTTCAAGATGCACAGTGTGATCAGGGAAGCATTCTAGAGTAGCAGATTCATTAAAATTTTATCTTGGATTTAAAACATAAAATTTCTATTTGTGATTTCAGAAATGTTGCAAACCTTACGTTAAAAAAAAAAGGGAATCCTGGAGTGCTTTATCAGAAAACTGATTTAGCTGGTGCTTCCATGGGCGAAGAACTTGCAGATAACCAGGTTTGTAATCACTTATTATTTTCTTGATGAACTTTACTTTCTATAGCAGTTGGGTTGATTTATACTCTGATTAGATATGAAAAGTCTTGGGAGCTCTGCAACAGTTACTTTAATATCTAATGGAGCTAGATTATATAGCATAACAAAGCTTGGGATTTTTGTTGCACTAAACCTTCTTTTCTGACTTAATGTCTGGATGCATGCTTCTAGTATTTATTTTCTGGTCCCTGGTAGATTTTAAGAATATCAAGGGAGCAGATTGATGGTGTGCCACTCACAGACTGTAAATCTCAATCTATGGTTGCTTCTGAATCATATCTGCATAGACCCATATGATGCAATTCAAATACAAAACTTGTATTAGAGGGGATCTTGGGAACCTGAATCTATGGTTGCTTCTGGATTGTATCTGCATGGACCTATATGATGCAATTCAGATACAAAACTTGTATTAAAGGGGACCTAGTAAGTCTATTTTAGCATCAAAGCCTATCAGCTCATACAATTTTAATAGTTGAAGACATTGTTTTCATGATGGTAGTTTTGTTAGACCTATTATTTGTCAACTCTTTCGTGACACTGGTCTCCCGATCTTATTTGCAAAAGCAGCAAGAAGTGCAAATGATAGACAAAAATGTTTTGATCTCAGATAATTGTCCCAAATCAATATGCTTTACAGCTCGAGTGAAAATATTATCATATCCACTTTACTAGATTTCTCAAAAGCAAGGACCGGAAGAACTTTTTGACTAGTAATTTTGGCTTTCTTGGTCATTGCGATGGGACAGACTTTTTTTTTAATGTAGTGCAAATGGACTTACACACAACAGAGTATGTTCGAGAAGCTGGTACATGGACATGGCAAATGACAGCTGTCAGTTTTGTGGATTTTACTATCTAGTTTTAGACTAGTCACTGCATGATGAATTCCATCTATGGTTGGTGGTTTTGGCATTATACAGACCGAGAGCATATTATTTGTAGGTATTTGTCGGTGAGATGATACATTGAAGGGTTGCTATGCTAGAATCTAGTCAATCAACCTTTTTGGAGACGACATACATTCTGATGTTGGTCAAGACAGTAATGACCTGCTGTAGAAAATCTTATGTACTCATTTTGCTTACATTAATGAAATCTATGTCGGATTCAACATTAGCCTTCATTTATTTTTTGTGTGAATGTTATTTTTCTGCTTTAAATCATCATTATCTTTTGATTGTGAATGTATGTTTATGTTGTTTAAGTCCATCTTTCATGGAGATATCTTACAACTGAGGCTCTACCTCTTCTGTGCACCTTGGATGGTGCATCTGGCATTATGCTAGCATACAAGGATATTTTTTGGTTGATTGTCGGGGTTTAATTGCACATGACTAAAACCCAATGCACATAACCCCCACACGTGCTTCAATATTGCAAACTTGTGTTTTTGCGCATGCTTTTGAATGATATTTAAAAGTCTCTTGCAAGTAGGTTTTTTTCTTTTATTTTCACATATTGTTTCTCAATGTTGATCATACATGAGATCGTCCCAATAGTAAGGTGCCATTTAGAAGCAAGAATGAGCTTGGTACTTCAGGAGAATGTGGAGCTTCAATTAAATGGTCATTAGCTAATTTTGGGTGGATCTGCTAAAAATGTTGTATTCAAAACTCCTAGAAAATTACAAAATTCCACTTCTTATAAATGTTTCAAGAGCATGATCTAATTCTATTCAAGTTGCGAATTGTTGCGCCTTGCAAAGGCATGTCCTTGATAGAGTGAGCTACAACATTAATGGTCAGCATGCAGATCCATCTGAAGAGCGTCAATGATCACTTTTGTATTTATAACATCACTCAGTTGTTTGATTTACCAAATTTATTTTGTAAGAACGTCTAAATATGCAGACCTAAGACCCCCACCAGAAATCCCATCATATATGCCATGTACAAGGGGAACTTGAGTGTTGAAATTTAATGAGTTTCAAAGGATTTTTCTAGGTAGAAAAAAGGATAATTCTTTATGGAAATATTTGTTTATGTTTCAAATAACACGTCTCCAGAAAAGGAGGGGGGTCCTTTAGGCTGGTTGAAGTTCCACCAAACAGCCTTTCAATGCTTAACCCTTAAACCATAGATGTCACTCTCTTGATACAATTTATGCAAGCAGATTGTAAGTTCAAAAAAATCAAGAGCATGCCTTGCAAGTTGGACTTCATGCTCCATCAAAAAATGTCCTTTGTGTCTAGAGGAGTTTGAAAATTGTGAGACCTTGAGGTTGAGAATAGCCTAATGATTGTGATTGTTGGCATGAATAACGATAACTGCGAAATCACACTCCGAGAAAAAATGGACATCTGCATCCAAGCATCTTAAAGAGAAAGAAGGTTGTCTCTTCAAGACATCAATTTTTAACTGCGAGAATGTGATGTGAGAAGGTTTTTGTGCATAGGAGTGTTTCCAAAGGCACATTGAGAGACAATTGTTCCCACCAATTGGCCTCATTTTGAATGTGTAGTTTAAAAGGAGTGAATATCTGAACAGGGAAGGGTAATTAAGTAACATTTTAAAAATAAATCCTTGAAATTACTCATCAACTATTCATATAAATCGGGTTTTTAATCTTTAAACATAACACAAGGCATAGGTTTGATTTTAATTTGGTGAAAATAATCTTTGCATTGACGAAACACAGGTCCTACTCCCAAGGAGATGAGCTCAATTCACTGAAGGGGCTACCCAAGATATGCTACAAATAGAGATAAAACTAATCCATTTTTTTTTATGTAGTCTTTTAGCACCTTGTTGGAGTTGGATGCACGGAAAATTGGATCTCTTTGGCTTAGTGCCAAGGCTTGAGGGGTATCCATTCTATGAAAGTCACGTAGGACTTGAGTATGGCCTCATACCTTATAGTGTTGGCGCTTTGCACTTAGCGGAAATTGATCACTAGTGGACTCTTTGTGCAACCAAGCAATTTTACTAATGGACCAACAACTTTTTGACAACTAACCCATTTTTCAGAACCACTATTTTAAATTGATGTGTGTCAGAGAGTTGAGTAATAATTTTTAGCAACAATGCATCAACTTGCTTTGCATCCCCATAGACAAGAAAATAATTATGTTCTTTGGACACTAAGGACAAGCATCAATTTTGCCTTTGTTATTGTGATCCACAGATTCATAAAATGCCCAATTCAACTAATGTGGTAGAATGAGTGTTCATAGCATAACTAAGGGTGTGATTCATGTTAACTTCGAGGGGATTTGGATAACATGGACTCTCTATTTACAAAGTACAAGTGAATTTGTAGAAGACATGATTCATGTTATAACTACTAAGGAATTTGGATAACATGACCTCTCTATTTACAAAGTATAAGTGAATTTGTGGAAGCTATGAAACTCATCGAGGGTAAGGGGAGGGGCCGTTATTGAGGAGTCAACTACCAATGGCAATGAAGACTTGAACCTTCGAACAATATGTATGCACACAAAATTTACATGGTGCGATATTTTTGATACGAATTCAATAACGATACAATGATCTCTTGTTTTGTGCTCCACATGGAACTCTCTAGTTCTTTCTCCTCTCTCTACCTTTCTATTACTCCCTTGACACCTTTTGGTCCCCTTGGTTTTGAATCTCCTAATTACTTTCAACTTGTTTCAAAAACTAATCATAGGTGATACAATTTTGGTTCCAGGTGACAAAACCGCCTCTCCGTTACAAAATTGCCCCTTATGTTACACAACGGCCACGACGATTGTGCAACTTAGGCGGCAATTTTTAAGACAAAACGGTGGTCTTGTATTAAAACCGCGTTGGTCACATAATTTATAATGGCAGTTTTATCATTTTAAGCGGTAGTTTTGCAACTGCCCTTTACATAAAGAGATGGTTCTAACATAGTTCAAACATCTTCCAGAATCAACTCTCGTGACTCCAATTTTGATGCGTGTTTTATGACTAACATCGCATTTCTTATTTTTATATCTGTATTCCAATCAGTTCTCCCTCTTTTATTTTTGGTCATCTTTAGTTCCTCTTAAGTTGAACTCCCCGTTGGATTTAGTTGAACTTCACACAAGCTCTCAACGCTTTTTCCAAGAAGGCTAATTCTGACTTGATTTCAGATCCAAAAATTACCATTAAAAGTTGCTATTGTGAAGCTTTTGAAGCGACAACCCTGCTACACTTAAAAATTTAACCTCTATTGTTTTTCAAGTCAACTACACAGTTGCAAGTGAAGAAGTGTTGGTGAAAACAATTCAGAGTTTGCAAGCCAAGACATTAACTACCCTTAGTTCAATGACTCTCCATTTGTGGTTGTCTCCTCTCTTCCCATTCTGTTCTATAGTTTGTGCATCTTTCAGCTAGAGAGTTTCTAGAATTTATACAAAAACATACAGAGATAACATATTGAGGATTCTTCTATCAAAACATCACATGCATTTCAACTGATTTATGGCTTAATCACAATGGAGTCCTCTTGACTTCCAATGTTTTTTTCTTTATTAAATTATATTTAGTGTAGTTTGTTGTGATAGATTAGTTTCCATAATCAGAAAAAAGAGTAAATTTGATAGTGAAAGAGGTTTGTTTCTTTTCATTTGTCTTTGCTACAAAAATAAGATAGTTTTGATTGGTGTTTGCATTTCAGTATATCGATTTTCTTCCCAATTAACAATACATTTTATCAATCATTCTAGAAAAGATCTTACTAAAATTTCAGGTTATTTACAATCAAGACAACTTTCCCTTTTCAAGATCTAAACAAGTCTCTTACATCACACACAATCATCTAGGTAATCATAAAAACTTAAACAACCATAGGTGCATGCACAAGGAAAGTATTACGCTGATTGTATTTGTTTTGAAGAGTTAAAAGTATTATCAAATTTTCTACTTTAAAATAGAGAATCACAACTTGCATATCTTGTTTCCATCTTAGCAATTTGTTTAAAAAATGTTTGTTTGTAGCAAATTTGAGAAGTTGAAAAACTAGTCTAGTTTACTTGTGAACATATAAAATTCGGATTTTTTTTTTTTTGTTTTGTTGTTGTTTCAAATCAGATTTCTTTTCACATTGCTTGCATATATAGATTTGATTTACATACCTAGTTCATCTCATATAAAACAATCAAAACAAACAAAAACATTGTCATTTAGTTTGCATACAAGCAGAGCTAAGAAAATTCTGCATTTTGTACAATAGTGTAGTTTCCTTTTCATCTTCTTTGCATACATTATAAACGTTGGAAAAAGATAAAAAAAAGAGTTTTGCTTTTCATTTACTTCCAGCTTTGTTATTCTTGTACCTTCAACATTTCATTTTTAGCAAATAAGTATTTATTTCCATAGAACCAAGAAAACCCGGAAACAATACAAACTTAAAAGAATAATGTCAAAAGTTTTGCTGACACATGCAAGTCATATCAAAAGCCTTGCCAACATGTGCAAACAACCACATCCTACATAAGCCTTGTCCATCTGTGCAAGCATTGTACACAAAGCCTTGTTTCAACATTCCAATAAACACACATTACAAGCCATTCCCTGAACAAACTTGTATGTTTTTCCGTAGCTTTCGTCTAGTCTCCTTCGGATGACCCTTTCCAAGACACCAAGGCTTGTCTGACATGATGTATTCCCTAGAGTTAGAGTACCTGGTATGACTATTGTTGCACAATCTGATATTAGCATTAAGACATGAGGTCTTTCGCTATACCCCTATTCTCCATCTCATTGTGGACTCCTTAGCCTCTTTAGAAGAACATGAATGTATCCCCAATCCACCTATCATTGTCCTCTTGTAGAACGAAAGATGTCAGTACAATGTCATCCAGGGCTAGCATCCTATTTACATCTAGTTATTCTCCTTGTGTCTAGCCTCGTCGTACATCATTCACTCAGTAGATGACATTGATCGGGTAGAGTCAACCAAACTGATTAGACGTTTTCCCACGAGTCTTCCAACCCTATCTCCCTCATTTTGTTGATTGTAGTACTGACCAAGAGTTTCACTTTCTTGTGATATCAAAGATCGAGGGGCCTTGGAGCTTTGTTTCTGCATAGCTTGACATTCTCAACGAGCATCGAGATGCTGTTGAGGTCTTTTGGTTCCATCACGAGAACCCATTACCATCACCTATCTCAAATCCCATTCCATCGAACAACCAACCAAACTCCTAGCCCATCCATTATGTCGACTGTCATGACCAGGTCTTTGGGAGTCAAGTGCATAGTTTAGCAGGTGCTATTCACGTGCATACAAAATTGTGAACCCGACGTGAAGGACTTCATCCTTTCTATATCCCTTTCTTCCTCTTTTCCTTTCCTTTCTCCATCTTTCCTCCTTCCATTTATTATGCGAGTATCCATGTACCCCCAGAATATGTCTAAATAGGACATTGGCAGATCTCTTGGCCTATAGGGCTATATGATAAGCCAACTCAACTCAAACGAGCCTTCATTAATGAGTTGAAACAATCCAACCTTTGACACTAACATAGATTACCAACCTTACGACTACTCCCTTCCCAACGTTCAGAAACAGAGCGAGGTTGTCATTCAAGAGATACATAATGTATTTGAAACTACAAGCATCCATCTGGACTCCATGACCCTTACGAGTGGAGGTTCGATCACCTCTCGTATGGCCACAAGGCCATCCATTAGCTTGTGGAGCCTAGACATGGAAAGCGTCACCAAAAACAATCACTACCTAGGAAGGATCCGTCACTTAGAGGATGAGGTCAACCACATGCAAGCTATTGCACTTTCTCCCAATAGGAATTAGGATGCCTTTGACCCACCAACATCAACTATGAACATCACTCCTGGGATTATCGCCTTGAACCAACCTCCCCCCACTACCCCATCTCATGCATCTACCCCTCCTACATTGGAGGCCCATGGGCCCAATACCAACAGTGGCCCAAACCAACTCATTAGCACCCTAGTGGGTCACATTCGTGACCTAGAGAGTAATCAACAAGCTTTGGGTCAAATAATGGGCCCAAACCCTCTTACACTAGCTCACTCCCTTTTCTCTCCCATTTAAACGATGACTTACCCAACATCCCAACAACAAACCTACATACTTACACCACCACATAATCACATCTCTCGCCAACCATTTGGGGATATCCTCACTCATGGGGTCCATAACCTCAACACCTCCAAAACCCATTTGTCTTACCAAGTACCCATTCAAACTCCAACAGGGAGTGGATACACATATTCTCCAATGCTATAAAACAACACGGTACCAAGTAATATGTTGTTCTTTACACTTCTAGGCCATGTGCCTCCCACGTACAATCCCCCTCTACAAACACGCCATGTCCCGCTCTATGCAACGCCAAGTTACACACAAATTACATTTACACCACCACAACAAACCACATGCACTCTATCACAACATACCACGATGCCCTCTGCATCTCACTTCCCTCCATATTTCCATATGTATTCAAAATCCACGTAGCGAGATAATTATTTGTCAGCCTACTTCATTCCACCTTATCAAGTTTCTTCTATCCCTTCTAGTGGCTATCAGGGCAACCCATATACGACCCTGCCTCCTCATCCCAATCTTACTACGATGACGATAGCTTTTCGAAGTTTGACTTGAGGTTTCGATATCATCAAATCTGTATAAAGGAAGAAAATATTCCTAAGACAAGCGTCCGATGGCCTCACCAATGCTCCATAAACATTTTAGGGCATAATGAACAAGATTTTTGGCCATTTCTCAGAAGGTTCAGCCTCATCTTCTTTGATGACATCCTAGTGTATAGTCGAACATGAGAAGAGCATCTGATACATCTAGAACAAACCTTCTAAATCCCTTCTAAGAACGAGTTATGTGCCAAATGATTAAAGTGCTCTTTTGGTCAAAAATAAATTGAGTATCCAGGGCACATCATCTTTGAAGAAAGCATCAAAGTGGATCCATACAACATTGAGGCTATGGAAATTTGGCGTAAACCCAAAGTATTTAAGGGCATAAACATACTTTTGGTCCTTATAGGATATTATTTCAAGTGCATCAATGAATATGGGAAAATTTCATCGCCACTAATAACCATGTTGAAAAAGGATTCCTTTCATTTTTAGAGGTGGTATAAATAGCCTTCAAACTTCTAAACTAGGTCATCTTTACTACGCTAGTAATTGTTATGCTTGAATTCTCTAAACCCTTTGTCATTGAAAGTGATGCCTCATGAAGTGGAATTAACAGTGTCCTAATGTATGATGGTAGACCCCTCAGATTCACCAAAAATGCACTTACAGGGAAAAACTTCACCTACTCAACATATGAGAAGAAAATGTTAGCCATACTTCATGCAATAGATAAGTGGCACCCATACTTGATAAGTAGACATTTCTACGTCAAAATAGATCATCATGGTCTTAAGTATATCTTCGAGCAAAGAGTCTCTTCTCTCGAGCAACATAAGTGGTTAATCAAGTTGATGGGCTATGACTATGAGATTACCTATAAGAAAGGTAAGGGCAATGTTGTCGAAAATGAGTTGTCTTGCAAGTATGAAGAACCAAAAACCCTATGCACACTACCTTCCCTATTTTGAAGTGGTTGTATGAGGTCCAACAAAAATGGCACCAAGACACCTAAATTCAACAATTCATCCAACAAGTGACCACTAATCTTTCATCTTAGTTGAATTACTCTTGGGATGGTCACTATTTGTGACACAAAGATCATCTCGTACTGGTGCCCAAATTAGAATTGAGAGATATTATTTTTCTCAAATGCGTGCATCACCATTAATTGGATATTTAGGGTTTTTAAAAACATATGTAAGGGTCCACATGAATGTTTTTTAGAAGGGCATAAAAAATGACATCAAATAATTTGTGGCAGAATGTGAGACTTGTCAGTGCAACAAAGGTGAAACGATCATGTCCCCAAGAACACTCCAGCCTTTACCTATTCCCATCATGGTATGGAAAAAATTTTCCCTGGAAGTTGTTGAAGGGATGCCAAATTAAATAAGTAAATCGTCTATTATGGTGGTGGTGGATCACCTCTCCAGGTATACCTAGATGTGTGCCCTCGCCCCAATTTTTACATCCTCCACCATCTCCCAAAATTTTATTGATAAGATCTTCTAGATCCATGGGGTACTTCACTCCTTCCATTGTTTGTGACCATGATTCCATTTTTAATAACAACTTATTGTGTGAACTTTTCCACCACTATGACAACCAACTATAAATGAGATTTGCCTACCATCTGCAAATATGGTCAAACACAAATTGTCAACAAATGCTTGGAGACCAATCTATGTCACTTCAGCTTAGATCAACATCACTAGGTCAAATGGTTAACTTTCATGGAATCATAGTATAACTCCATATACCACACTCCCACTAAGATGACAACATACAACGATGTCTATAGTCAACCACCATTGTCTCTTCAAACCTACTTTCTAAGAATTTTTAAGGTACAAATAGTGGATTCCACACTCAACATGTGTGAAAACATCTTTCAAAATTTCAAGGATAACATCCATATATCACAAAACCACACAAAGCAACTAACCAATAAACACCACTCTAAATGTGGGTTTGAGATAGTGGACATGGTTTTTCTCCAGCTACAACCTTATAAGTAGTCCTCCTTGAAGAGAAGGGTCATAAGAAACTAACACCCAAATTTTATGGTCCTTATAATTTTTTAATTTATTTTTGATAAAATAAATAAAGATTGTAATGTTCTAATAGGTGTAAAACCATAAAATATTAGAATATTAAAGATGTACAATAATTAACAATTCTGATTTTGACAAGATGTTAAATATGAAAAGTTATTATTTTTGGAAAACACTAGGAAGAAAAATACTTAGCTTGCACACTGATTTTTGTTGACTGTTTTGACATTTTGTCCGAAGAAATTATGCCTTTTCTTTTCCTTCTATCTTTGCCTTGCAAAAATTTCCTTCAGACAGAAAGTCTGAAGGAATTCTTTGCCTTTGTCTTTCTTCCCTTTCAGTGCTTTCCTGCGCGCCGCAAACGCTGTTTGGCCTCTAAAATTGCCTTTCAGAAAAGTTGCAAAGGTCCTTTTGTCGCCTAAGTGTTGGGAACTTGTTTCTTTCTTGCAGAGTCCGTAGAAATGAAGCCTGCAGAGTCCGTAGAAATCAAGCCTACAAAGTCCGTGGAACCAGCCTGTAGAGTCTGTAGAAACAAGCCTGCGGAGTCTGTAGAAACAAGACTTGTGCAAAATCAAAATTGTACTAGCTCAGAAAAATAGGGGAAAAAAAGGGGGGATGGATTTTGGCCTGCAGGACCAAAATGGTCAACAAGAAGCACCGAGATGATGCATGGAAGCAACAAAGTCAGAGAACCAAGTGCCCGTGGAGGTTGAATAGCTACCAAGTGGTAAAATAAGTTTACATGTCAACAAAGCCAATAGGGAAGTAATGGATAAGGTGAGGTTTAACACAAGGATAACATGTAGCAATGATGACATCGACAATACATTAACTTGAAATTGGTGACCCATTGGACCGTCAAAATTGTTAAAAGACAAGGATCAACTCTGTAACTAAATTGATTCATAGAATCAATCACAAAGCGGAATATGAACAAGGAATTCAACCTATGGTAGTTATGTTAGAGGCCAGGGATACGATATTAAAGTAGTTGGGAGCTAGACCTATGCAGTTGCCTCTACGTATCAACTAAATGGTCCCCCATGGATCTTTTTGTGGGCTTGAGAGGATTTTTTGTTTGTTTTAAATTTTGAATTATAGTTGCAATTGTCATGAGTGACTGTCATGGCCCATGATATAAATCTCATGCTATTTGGAGGTGAATCCCATCCTCATCTATATAAGGCAAAGTTGTATTGTAATATAGGGGTCGACAAAAACTTGTTCAAAAGTGTTGTTGGATTATAGCCAGAATTTTGCCTGCTTTTTATTTCATCTCTTTGAACTATAGAGTTGGCCATGATTGATTGTTTTAACAACACCTACTTCCTTTTAATGAATACAATTCCCATTTTTTTGCAAAGGGCTTGCTCTACCTCTCAATTATCTTTTATCTCCTTTTTGGATGCCTGCCAATGCTAGATTAATTAGATTAATACTTTGATGCAATTTTTGCTATGTTTATGATGTGCTTTGCTATTAAATCACTATGCGATCTCTCTTGTTTCTCTTTTACAAAACTATTAATCTGTTTGTTAATCTACAAGCTTACCATTGGGTGTTTATGTGTACTTTACTATAAACTCCTACTACTTATATTTAGTGAGGGTTCATATTTGAGGCATAATCCCCTATTTCCTTAGACTTTTCCCACCGTGTGTTCTTGGAGTTATAGTATTAGTGAAACTCAATCTACAATGGTATAACTATGGCAAGGGCACTTGGTTCAATGGTTGATGCATTGAACTCGTTTTAGACCTAGAGGTTCCCTTTTTTGCCTTACTCTCTTCTCTATTTTTGTGTTTGTTTTATAAGACTGAACTACCCTCTTCCCTTATATTTAGAAACAAAAGAGAATAATTCATGAACCCCAATAACAACCTTTGATAATTAGATATGTGTGCAAGAACTTCATATTGAATTTTCAGTGGTGACACTACATTTATTGGAGACTATTCATGTAGACTCCATTATGAAGTGAAATACCCAAAGCCATGCTCTGGGATGATCCTAGATCAGTTATAAAGTGGAGGATGAAAGCTTATAGTTGTTCCCATCTTCCCTTTTAAGGAATACCCAATCTTATGTGTATTTCATGAATCGAAGTTTGGACCGAACAATAGCTGGTGTTAGGAAGGACTAAACCCATGTATTTTATACTTGTCATTGGTTTATGGGTGTGTCGAGATTATGATTATTGATAATAAAGTACTAGCTACTGTTTGATTGTGAAGCTTCCTAGAGACTAGTTTGCTGGTTACTAGGGCTGGGTCCCACCACGATTGATTAATAATTTCCCCTCTGCTTTTCCACATAAAACCTAGGTTCAACCAACCTAGACCTATTATGATTCTAATTAGTTTGTCTCCACAACATCTCTCAAAATTTTAGCCTAAGATGGCTCGATTATCTATCTCTATTATTAACATCCTAAGAGTTATCCATGATTTACCTAGGAACCCTGAGAGGTATCTTCCCCATTACACCCCTAGCATGGGACAAACTGCTGAAGATCACTTAACTTCCTATAAAACTATCATGAGTCTTATAAATGTTGAACACGAGGATGTGGTGTGTAGGATTTTTCCCTTCTTGATAATGAAATCAACATATCATTGATTCCTCAACCTCCTTGAAAACTCTATTATAAATTGGGACCATTTTAGTATTGCTTTCCTCACCCAAATCAGGGAAGTGATAGACCCCAATTTATTATACAAGTAGTTTGTTTGTATCAAAAGAGATCCCAATTATCTTATCACAAAATTTAATTCTAGGTTTCAAAATATGTACATTTGGGTCATCATGCTTTATCAACCTAACACCCAAATGATGCTTGAAATATATAGGAATGTGTTAGACCCTTGAACAAACATGTTCTTAAGGAGAGATGCAACAATAATAGACATATCCTCAGCTTATGAAGGGGTCCTCAAGGTAGATAGGCAACTAAAACCTCAAGGCCACATGATGTCCCCCACTCCTAGTGTGCTATCACAGATGCCCACGTTGAGCTTCTTGTCTGATGTTAATCAAAATGCCCTAATGTTTTAGCCGCTCCCTGTAATGCATCAACTTCCACTAGGTCATTCCACTTCAAACCAATAACTAAGTTTCCTTAACCCAAGGGGCCACGAATTGATCCCTTTGACACAAGACCATGTAATGTTGGAAATAACTAACAATACCCAAACCACACCTTAGGAGTCCATCAAGAATGAGTTGGATGACATTCAACGAATGGTACAAAAACTAACCAATGATTTCCTTGGGCTACAAAGGCAGGTGAGTAACTCTAACATATAAAGTTCCAACAAAAACTTCACATATCAAAGACCAAGCATGAACTATAACCATCCTCACAATCCCCTAGAACTCTCACCCAATAGGCTACCCAAAATTAATATCTTTGAGATAGCCTTACCTAACTAGTGTGAGTGCATAACATGGTATCCCATGGGAAACTAGATTACATGGAATTAGGATTTGCTTTTTATATCTTCTAGAAGGAAATGGAAGAATACAAAGTGGTCCCCAATCACCCTAAATCCTCCAACACGGGTAAAGCCACTAGTACTGTTATGGTGTTAGAGACCATGGATTTCCCTAGCTAAGAAGAAAATGAGCCAAGGGAGGGTATTGTGAGGTGAAAGCATTTCATAAATTCGAGAGGAGCAACTACACCCTCAAGAATAGACAACAAAAATAACCCTTTACTACCATGATTCCCCCTAATAATAGTGCAACCCCACCATACCAAAATGCTAGGAATGATCCCCCACCTCTGAGACCTCAAGAACCTAAGGCACCTGCAAAAACCTTGCCATTCCAAATTAAATGGGGTTATAACATAGTCAAATATATTAAAAATATCAAGTCTAACATCAACTTTATGAGCTTTCTCAAATCACTGAACAACGAGATCTCCTACTAAAATCCTTGACTCAGAAGCCGACCCCACCGACCTAGACAAAACCAAGGAAACACACACCAATGTGCTCATTTAGAAAAAGGAAATGGATGTGTGTCCTTTCCTCTTAACCATCCATTTTTTTGGAAAGAATCTACATAACTGCTTAGTATATTTAGGAGCCTCAACCAAAATGATGCCAACAAGCATATGTGAGAAGATTGGGGTTGTCCCCAAAAAGCTAGACAAGGTAGTGGTCCAACTAGATAAGTCAGAAGTAAAAGTGATAGGTGAATTGCTTAATGTATACATCCAGTTGGACTCTGAGCCTAGGATTAATCACTTCATAGACATACAAGTAGTGGAGATCCCCAAAGCTTACGACATGTTCCTCAATAGAGATTGGTCTAAAGCCCTAAATGGGTATGTGGCCACAATTTCTCCCATATGTGGCTATCATTGAGAGGAGTAGCCAACCAAATTTGGGTAGATAGAGAACCCTGAATGAAACACATGATAACCAAGTACAATGCCATTAATGGGAAGGTAAACCTAGTTTCCTCACATAGTCACAACCCAAAACTACCTGGATAATGGTCTCTGTATATAGATGGAGCAAGTTCATTCCAAACAAGGCAGTGGGGCCGCTGTTATACTTATAGATCCCCTAGGGAGAAAACATTTAGAATCATATAGGTTACAATTTCCATGCACAAATAATTTGGCAGACCATGAGCTCTAATTCTAGAATTGTAATTTGTATTGAAATATAAGGCAAATAAACTGAGAATATTTAGTGACTTTGAGCTAGTGGTCAATTAGATCAAAACTAAATTTCAATACAAGCTATCATATCTCATGAGATAAACATAGGGATTGTGACCTAATAGAGATGTTTAACAGATTTAATATCATCTCTATCTCAAGGAGGAAAATCTAGTAGCTGACTCACTAGCATTTGTGGCAGCAAACCTAATTCCCCTAGATGACACTGAGTTGAAAGAGTTCTATGTGAAACTTGTCCCATGTACCTCCATCCCTAAAAATGTGACAAAATTACAAGTCTTCAAGGATTATTAGTAGATCATCCAATTTCTTAGCAATGAGGGAATATTTGAGACCCAAGTTATAGATGAGAAAGACAGAGACAACCCTAGGAATGATCTGGATAATGATGGGATCCTAAATATTCATGGGAATTGGATCTCAGAAGGGATGATATCTTTGGAAAGGGAATTCGAAGATCTAGACCCCACCTTCCAAGAGAAAAATCTTGAGTTTGAAGACCAAAGGTGCCAACTCATCAACCTTGGTTTTATAGAAAATCCCCAGATGGTTAACGTGGGTCCTAAATAGATGGACTATGAATTAGAATAGTTATGAAGGTTACTACTTAGATATAAGGATGTGATTTCCTGGGCCTATGGAGACCTTAAGGTATTTTACTTGAGTGTGATCACTCACACTATCCCCTTAAAACCCAATAAAAAACCATTTAGGTAAAGATAGATGTCGGTAAACCCAATCATGGAACCCTTTATACACAAAGAAGTCTATAAGTTACTTTTTACAGTGATAATTTTCTCAGTTCACCACTCCACCTAGGTGGCCAACCTGGTACCTATGTGAAATAAAAATAGAGAAATCCACTTGTGTGTGGAATTCCAAAACTTTAATTGAGCCTCATATAAATACAATTATCCATTGCCTTCCCTTGATGAGATGATCCAAATGGTGAGAGGATCTCAAATGCTGTCTTTTTTGGATGACTTCTTTGAATACAACTAGGTCTTGGTTATCTTTGAAGATAGGATTAAGATTTATTTCACCACCGAGTGGGACACATTTACTTATAAACGAATGCCCTCTTAGTTGATCAATGCTGGTGCAAGTTTCCAAAATGCAATGAAATTTTCTTTTTGAGGACTGATAGGTAAATGTATAATAATCTATATGGATGAGCTAATAGGTTAGATCATGTGCACCACTTGGAAAAAGTATTTTAAAGATGCAAAAGGTATGAAAATTTTCTAAACCCAAAGAAGAGCATGTTCAGTGTCATTGAAGGTAAGCTTCTTGGTCACATTGTCACAAAATAAGGTATTGTTATTGATGTCAAAAGGGCGGATGTAATTTTGAAACTACCTTTACCTAATAGTAATAAATAATTGAAATCTTTCTTTGAGAAAATTAACTTTGGGAGTAAACTTATTTATATATTTTCTAAAATAGTAAAACCCTTGAATGCAATGTCGAAATAAGATGCAAGGGTGGAATGGCATGCAAAATCAAAGAAGGCTTTTTATGATATTAAGGATGCCATTATGCAAGCCCTAGTTCTCATCAGCCCAAACTATACACAAGATTTCTATATCTACCCCTTTGCTTCAAAACACACCATTGATGCTTGCCTCACCCAAATATTAGAGGGAAAAGAGCACCCTTTTGCTTTCATAAGCACCAATTATAAGGATGTCGTGCTAATATATTCTACCCTAGACAAGCATGCCTATGCCTTGGTCAAGGTGATGAATAAATTCAGACATTACATTCTCTATAATAAAGTACATGCAATTTTCCTAGACTCGACTATAAATTAGATGTTGGGGTAGAATGAGTTGTGAAAATAAAGAGGTCAATGAGTGCCAAAATTACAAGAGTATGACTTGGAAATCAAACCAACAAAACTGGTTACAAGACATGGCCTTATTCAGCTAATAATGGGAATAAATCTGAGGATTACGGTACACCAAGTGGACCAAAATAAAACGATACAATTAGAACGATATGCCTCGGTCATGCATTTCCTACTTATAGAAACACACCTCTGGGACTCAACCACATATAAAAGAGGGCCCTCCATTTGAAGGCTACATAATTTATGCTGAAGAAGGGAGTTCTTTTTAGAAGGAACCATGAAGGAACACACGTCTGGTGCATGTCACAAGAAGAGGCCAAATAAATAACGACAAGTTTCCATGAAATATTGGGAGCCAACCACTCTACAACAAACAGCATGGCCCATAAAGTTCTCCAAGTAGACTAATATTGTCCCACACTGTTCAAAGATATTCACACCCATGTTAACTTTTACCATCAGTGTCAGACCTTTTTTAAAAGAAAAACCCATGAAATAATGCCACTGCAGTCTGTCGTAGAGTCTACACCATTTTCACAATGGGGGATAGATTTCATGGGGGTCATCAATCCTAATTCATCAAATGATCATAAGTTTGTCCTCATGGGTATGGACTATTACATGAGGTGATTTGAGGTAGTTATATCTAAAAGAAGCACCACTACTGAAGTCATCAAGTTCTTAAAAAACACCATAACCATCCATTTTGGGGTTCCCATATCTTTGGTATGTGATAATGATCCTACCTTTTAATCTGTAGAATTCACAGAGTGGGCCTATGATAATGGAATCACACTAAGATTCTCATCCAATCACTACCCAAAAGGGAATGGATTGGCAGAATTTAGTAACAAGATTTCAATAGACACCATCAAGAAATTAGTTGGAGATAAGCCCCAAGAGTGGCACTTATTACTAAAGTTCCCCATATGGGTAGATTGCACTAGGTATAAAAAAAGCCCTCAAAATATCTCCTTTCATTATAGTTTATGGATTGGATCCAATCATGCCGGTCATGCTTAGGCTACCAATTTATAAATATATGCAATGATTCATGGAGCCAGATGATAGGGTGAATTTTAGACTCTTGGACCTAATTCAGTTAAAGGAAGCCCAAGATGAAACTCTATTAAGCTTTAGTAAACATTATGATATAGTCAAAAGGTGGTTTGATAAAAGATCTAATATCAAGACCTTTAGAATCTCTGACCTAGTCCTAATGTGGGACAAGACTCACAAGAAGAAAGGCCAACACTCAAAATTTGATCCCCCTTGAATTGGTCCATACCAAATAGCTGAAATCCTAGGTCAAAGTACCTTCCATCTCGAGGATCTTAAGGGAAATGAGCTACTACTTACAGTAAATGGGTAGTTCTTGAAGCACTATTTGTCAACTGTCTCCTCCAACATAATTTATGAGTAATCAAACGAGGTTGGTAATGTATATATTAGATAGGTTTGCTTTCATTGTGTTTTTGCTTTCATTGTGTGTTTCCTTTTTATTTTGTGATTTGTCCCTCTAATTTGCTCTTTGTTTTGTGGTGTTCCTATGACACCTAACCCTGTTAGTAGCTACTCTAGGTGATGGCCGGAGCTCGAGAAGGGTTGTTGAGAAGAAAGAAGACCCAAGTTGAATACTTCGATCCGAGTAAGTTAGGGATGGTAATTAAATTTTTTAACATTTCAAATTTATGAGGCCAATGATTCTAGGAGAAACATGTAGATTTTAGAACAACTCACATCCTAATAGAGCCACTAAACTGCACATAATACATCTCAAGAAAATACTAAATTATCCAAGCAAATTAAAGACTAACTGAGTATTCAAGGATTCTATTGTGGCCAACATGCCCCCTTTTCAAAGAAATGGGGGACCCTTCTAAAAATATTATGAACCAGAGATTCAAGGTCCTTTTATTTTGTTCTTATCAGTGACGCCTACTCAAATATTCTAAATATGCATCGCCTTGATTTCTCTCCAAATAGAAATAGGGCTATTTAATTTCTCTCTAGAATTAAGGAGTGTTTGTTCCTTTTATAAATCATGGTCCTAACATTGAAAGTTAATTTTCACTTAAATCTCTTAGAGTCTAGTTCCCTTCTTGAAATAATAGACCCGTTGTCCTTCTTGGTAAATTGAGATCTTCGTATCTGACAAGTAAGTTTTAATGTATCACATTCCTTTTATTTTCTTACTTGGTCATTTTGTGGATTTTTTAGAGCTTGGCCAAATGGGAAGGCACCACGTCATCTTGAGTCAGAGTGGCTAGTCCCCTAGACCTGTTAGAGCTCGAAAGACCCTGGTCAAATAGGAAAGTACCACATCATATTGAGTCAGAGCATCTAGTCCCCCAAACCTATCAGAGATGTCAGATCTCAGTTGAGCTCGAATGAATGGGAATGTGCCACATCATTTTGAGTCAAAGCAACTAGTCGTTCAGACTTGTTAGAGATGTGAGAGCCTAGGAGAGCTTGGCTAAATGAGAAATCACTGTGTCATTTTGAGTCAAAACGGGCAGTCCCCCGAACCTATTAGAGATGTCTAAGCTTGGGAGATCCCAACTAAATAGGAAGGTGCCACATCATCTTGAGTCAGAGTGGCTTGTCCCCTAGGCTTGTCAGATCCCAGGAGAGCCTGACTAAATGGGAAGGTGCCATGTTATCTTGAGTCAGATCACCCAGACCCCCAGACCTGTCAGAGATGTCAGAGCTTGGGAGATCCTGGTCAAATGGGAAGGAAACACATCATCTTGAGTCAGAGTGACCAGTTCCCCAAATCTATTAGAGATGTCAGATCTTGGGAGAGCTTGATCGAATGGGAAGGTGCCATGTCATCTTAAATGAGAGCATCTAGTACCTAAGACATGTTAGAGATGTTAGAGCCTGACTGAATGGGAAGATTCCATGTCATCTTAAGATAAATCATTCAATCCCTTGGACCTATCAGAGATGATAGAGCGTAGGAGATCTCCTCTGTTTGGAAAGGTGCCATGCCATTTTAAGTCAGAGCAATCAGTCCCGTAGACCTGTTAGGGATGTCAAGGCCCAGAAGACCTTGACCAAATGGGAAGGCACCACATCATCTTGAGTCATAACATCCAATATCCTAGACCCATCATATATGTTAGGGACCAGAAAAGCCTGGATGAATGAGAAGGTGCCAGATCATATTGAGTACATAGATAAACTATTTTCCACCTAAGACCCCAAGAATCTTAGAATGAAGTGGATATGAGGCTCGAAGGCTAATTAAGGTGTGTCATGTGTTTCTAGGTGACACATTACCTAGCCTAGGGAATGACATGGAGTACGAAACCATGCCTACTTGTCGAATGTTAAAAAGGGACCAATGAGTCGATGACACGTGTCAAAAATAGGAGATAGTTGAGAAACCTCTAAGAGATGTGAATGCATGCTTACCATACACTAGGCATTAACAAAATATGAAGTTGAACTTGATTGGATAGTTTTAAAACATTACATCACCATTACTATATCCAGATGGCGACAAAGGATCATGGGCTCCAAAGTTAATTCTAGATTTAGAAGTAAAGGGAGAAAATCTAGCCACCAACTTAAATTTCAATTCACATCAAGTGTGCTGCCAAATTACCTTAATCCAAAGGATCTATGCATGTGTTTATAAATCCTAGGGGAAGCCCATTAACATTTATCATTATTGACTTTGAATAAATATCTAAATCTTTGCTTTCAAAATTACACAGAGCCCTTGTATCCCATGCCTCTTACACTCAAAGCTTCCCAATTGGTCCTCTATCCTACTCTAATGGCTGCTAGATCCTCAAATCCAAATGTTGAACCTAAGTACCAAGACACTATCTTCCCTATTGGATTAACTAAGTATAAACACTACAATGATATATTTAAAGCAATTAAGTAGGTTCCAAAGGATTTTGACGATGCATACATCCAAGTAGCCAAATATGAGGATGCCCTTAGGTCCTATAAGAAGTGCAAACCCCATAGAGAAGTATCCAAATATGAGGCATTTCCTTGCACTGACCTATTGGGTGACATCCTCCACAAGGCCATCTACGTGCAAGACATTGTTAATGATTGAGAATGCTCATCCAACTCTTGACATAGGATTTTTGATATATCTGGGAAGACCTTCAAGGCATATTACTGCCTCCCAGAATTGTGTTTCTCCTATGATACAATTATAATGTCAGTTTGGATGAGCACCTACCAGATCTATGACATCCTCCATGATTGGGCTGATAACCCCGACTCCAAGTGGGTCAAGAAAGAAAAATAAACGCTTACACAGTTTTCACCTTCTAGGAGGAGGTATGAGTAGGTATGATCCTACTGAACTGGTTGTTTGAGGACCTATATTTCCAGCATGTCAATGAGCTACAAGTGCCTCTCCTGCATATGATTCTAACATGCTCATACATCCCAAACATAGGAGGTTTGATCAACTTCAAGTTGGTTTTCATGATTACATATGCTTGAGCTAGAAGTGACTCATACATGATGAGCTATTTACTAGATGCAATCTATGGGACACTGTTGTTCAACCCTTCAACCTCTCCTACATGGGTTCTTAGAGGCCCAACAATCCATGTGGTATTTTAAAAGATATATGTCCATTGGTTCCACTATCACATCTAGGATGTTTGTGAGCACTTCTACCTAGTGGTGTACTAGGTTGTCAATGAAGCTCTGATGCCCCCATTCTCAAAGACAATTTAGGATTCCATCAAAGTCATCAAAGACTTTTGGATGTAAAAGAATGACACGATGATCCGGATCATAGGATTTATAAAATACCCAATCTGTGTGCCATATTATGTCCCTGATCCCTTAGCGAAATTGAAGATCACCTTTCAATTTTTGGAGGGCATATTTAGATTTTGCATACAACATCAGTAGAAGGCATTCCCATAGCTCTCGATCACCATATGGAACCACTCTAACAACATTATCCATTTGTGGAGGACCCAACTCCAATAGCTCTAGCCATTTCCTAAAGAATCCTGTAGGGCATCTCACCACCTTCTTCCCCTCGAGCCCCAACCCTAGCTCCAAATTTACTTTCACCAATAGATTTTACTCTCCCAGATCCAGATCTGACTCCACTTCCTCTAATTTATCCTTGAGATCCACCTCCACCTCCTTTGGTAGTGTTATTAACTAGGCTACAATAACACTGACCCTAAATTACATGATGCCATGAAGCCCAAGTGTAGCTTGCTTAGCCATTAGCACAACATCCCATAAGATTTAATGTGGCCTACAACTCGAGAGTGAGCCTGGGTAAGATAACCAACAAGCACCCATCCAGGTTCCCCCACTCACTCCTCCATCTCCTCCTATTTCCATTCCACCCCTCACTCCCGCCTCATTCCAACTCCCAATTTAGGCACCCACTAGTTTCCTTCCATCCCAAGTGGTGCCTCCTCTATTTCCCATTGATCTCCCTCTATATTTTGCCCAAGTACCTTTGGCCTTGGTCCTCCCAAGCATCCTTACTTATTCACTCCATTTTGCTCCTCCCATCTCATAAATTAGAGTCCTTTTGGTGCCACCCTTAGGTATGCCTCTAACAAAAATCATGACTACAACCTTTAGGAGCATGCCACTTCTAGTACGGACCCTCGTGGTCCCACTAGACCTAACCCAACTCTCCATTTCATAGTCCAAGTGCTCCATCATCAGCGCCTGTGGCCCCTGACATCCCAGTCGGACCATTCACCACAACACTCAATACTAACCTAGGAAAGAGGTTGAAGAAGAAATAAATGGTGACCTAATAGCTGGAAGGCCTTTTGCTCCAACTCCACCTCCTCTATAGGTCTCAATGAAAACTCTAGCCCCGGTAGCAATAGCTCAATGATTAGATCTTTGGCCCCTTGTCTCCTTTACCCAAGGCTCCACGAGACTTACATTCAACAACCCATATCTTCTCTATTGTTCCATGACCCGTTCCTTAGGGAAATTACACCCCAGGTGAACCTCACTTAGGAACAATGATGGGATCAAATGTTCCCCTAGGCTTCCTATTTTTTTCTCCCTACTTTAGCTCCCATGCCCCCTTCACCTCCACTCCTTTCCTCTTTGACTCCTTCCACTTCCTCCATCTCCCATCTACCTCATCCTTTGCCCATTACCACCATTTCAGCCACACCTCTTACATCCCTTGTAGCCTGAGAGATAGTCTTGGGGTCACAAGCACTATAGATGGATGTCTATGATAACCCAAATATTCAGTGGAGTTTTGAAAGGGCCTCTAGGAGCATGTAAAGGATATTCACTTAGAGATTTATTTAGGAGGGGAACCTAGTGATATAATAGACCCATTAGGATCTATTTTCCCTCATTAAGGTGAAGACTACCACTAGAGAGGAGAAGATTGAGGATCCATTTTTCATCCTCTACATTGCCCACAACATGTATGAGAAGCTCCTTGAGGACATGCATAACTAAGTCTAGAATCTTGAATCTTAAGTGGAAAACATGTTCCTAATCGGTCTAATTAAGTAGGTCAAGGATGCCCTACTAGTACTTTTCCCAATCCTTGGAAAAGTAGTAGAGGATTGGGTCAAGACCAACTCACTTATACAACTGATGCAGGCCTACATGGGGAGGATTGCAAAAATTGATGGGAAATACCAAAATTTGTAGGTAGTGGTAAATAAATAAAAATTCTTGGAGCTTAAAATCATGCCAACCTCAGACTTAGGCTTGTACCAAACATATGTTGAGAATATGAGAACAACAATGGAGGAGTGGTTAGCCTTGGGCCACACTGCAAAAGGTCCATTAGAAGAGGGTGAGAAGAATATATTGACCTACTTTAAAGAGGTCAATATCTCTATGCTATTCCATTTAGATGGTAGCTTACTCGACCAAGGGGAATTTAGATTCCACCTAGGTCAATTCAACCAGGTGATGAGGGATAAAGTGGGCAAGGCAAATCAAGGAGTTTGTATGGTGTTCAATCTATCAACTCAATCCACAGTGAGCATCAACTAGGTATTCGATGTCCAAGCATCAATTTAAACAACCTTCCAAATTTATTAGAGTTTGGTAGCTCAGGCTTAAGGGAATATTCAGGGATCCCCCAATAAACTTGGCCAAGATGGACAAGGAGTTTAACCTCGTGGTGGTTTCATTGGAAGTTGGAGAGCCTAGTCAAAGCAGTTATGATTCAGTCCCTCTTAGTTTCCTCCTTGTGTCAACTAGTGGCCCACTAGAAATATGTTGTGTGTTTGTAGGGATTGTTTTTGTTAAAATTTTGAAATATGGTTATAACTGTAATGAGTAGCCATCATGGCACAAGATGGGATCCTCATGATTTTTGGAGGTGAGCCCTTATCCTTATCTATTTAAATAAGAGTCGTATGGTATTATATGAGTCAACTAAAATTACTTGAAAGTGTTGTTAGATTACTGCTAGGACTTCACCTACATTTCTTTCACCACTTTAGACTGTAAAATTAGCCTAGATCGATTATTATAACAACATTTTACACTTTTAATGAATACAATCTCTTTTTTCTACAAGAGGGTCTATTTTATGTTTCAATTTTCTTTCCTCTCTATGTTTGAATGATTATCAGTGCCAGGTTAATTGGATTAACACTTTACTACTTTAGGTATGTCATGGTTATGATGTGATTAGCTATTATAATCTCCCTATGATTTTTTCATTTCTCTTTTGGTAGTGATAATAATTTATGTGCCGAGCTACAAATTATCATATGGCATTTATGTTTTTTTGACAATAAACCCTTGGTACTTATCATTTGTAAGAATGCACTTTGAAGACATATTCCTAGTTCCCTTAGACTCATCCCATTGTATGTTCTTGGAGGTATAACTCTAGTGAAACTCAGTCTATAATGGTATATTTGTGGTAAAATCACTTGGTTTAGTGACCAACGCATTGAGTTTGTTTTAAACCTGGAGGCTTTCTTTATCTGTGTTACCCTTCCCTCTCTTTTGTGTTTGTTTAGTGGATTTGAAATGCCCTTTCTCCTTGTGTTTATAGATAATATGCCCAATACTCAAATATTTATAACCATCTTTAACATGTGTGAAGTATATTGTATTGAACTTTCGATGGTGATAGTGCATCTATTGAAGACTATTCATGCATAATCCACTTGTGAAGTCCAATACCCACAACCATGCCTTGAGCTGATCCTATATCAGTCCTTAAATGGATGATGAAAGTTCATAATTTTCCACACCTCCTTTTCAAGGAATGCTTGATAACATGGGCATTTTGTGATAAAGAGCATATTGGAAAGAACAATAACTGGTGCTAAAAGGAGGGAAATTTAACTACTTCATACTTTTTATTAGTTCAGTTTATGAATGTGTTGAGATTGACTTACTGGTAATAATGTGCTAACTATTGTGTGATTGTGAAGCATCTTAGAGACTAGCTCGCCTATTACCAGGGCTAGGTCATACCAAGGTATATTGGTGATTTCTCCTACTTTTCCATAGTAAGCCCAGGTCTAATCCACCTAGGCCTACTGTGATTACTATCAATTCATCCCCATAATCTATCTCAAATTTATAGCCTAAGATGGCCTAGTTAGCTGGCCTAGCCATTAATATCCCAAGAGTCATCCATGATCTACCCAAGAATATTGAGAGGTATCTTCCTTGTTTCACCCCTAGTATGGGATGATCATGAAGGAAAATATAACCTCCTACAAGACTACCTTGAGACTCCTAAATTTAGAACATGAGGATGTAGCATGCAGGTTGTTCACTCTTACATTGATGGACTCTGCCTAAAATTGGTTCCTAAACCTTTCTAAATACTCTATATCGAGTTGGGACTATTTTAGTTCTACTTTCCTAACCCAATTTGACCAAGTAATAAATCCCAATGTCCTGTACTAGTAGTTTTCTTGCATCAACAGGGATTCGAATGAACTTATTATAAATTTCAATGCTAGATTTCAAAATATGTATAGTCGAGTAACCATGCTTTACCAACCCAACCTTCAACTAACACTTGAAATTTATAAAAATGCACTAGACCCTTGGATGACCATGTTCCTAAGAAGGGACATAGCTATAACAGATCTATCCTCAACGTATGCAAGGGCCATCAAAGTAGATAAGCAACTAAATCCCCAGGGTCACATAATGATCCCCACTCTAGGTATGCTACCATAAATACTTGCATTGAACTTCTTATGTAGTGTTAATAAGAATACATCAATGCCCCAACTACTCCCTATAATGCATCAACTCCCACTGGGTTAGCCCACTTTAAACCAACAAATGGGTTTCCTAAATCTGGGAGGTCAAGATCTGATTCACTAGACTCAACATCAAGTGATGTTAGCGATAACTAACAACACTTAGACCACTTCTTAAGAGTCCACTAAGACTGATCTAGATGCCATTCAATGGATAGTACAAAAATTTAGTAATGACTTCCTATGGATACAAAGAGAGGTGAATAACTCTAACATAGATATCTCCAACAAGAAATTCACATATTAAAGACCTAACAAGAGCTATAATCATCCTCACAATCCCCTAGAACCTTCACCCAATAGGTTGCATGATATTAATGTCTTCTAGATAGCCTTATTTAACTAGTGTCGAGTGCATAACATAGAAACACATGGGGAACATGATTGCATGGAGTTTGATTCTATTTTTGAGATCTTCCAAAAGGAAATGGAAGAGTACAAGGTGGTCCCCAATCATCCATAATCCTCTAACTTAGGTAAAGTCCCTAATACTGCTATGGTTTGGAAACTTGGATTTAATTAGCCAAAAATAAAATAAGCTAGAGGAAGGTATTAGTAAGGTACAAGAATTTCAATAGTTTTAAAGGAGTAACTATACCCTTAGGAGTAGGCAACAACAACAAATCCTTACTACCTCAACACCCCCAAGCAATGGTGCAACTCCACCAAATAAAATGCTAGGAATGATCTACCACCTCTAAGACCTCAAGACTCTAAGGCACCTATGGAAACCCCACCAGTATAGAATAAAGGAGGTTAAAACATAGTCAAGGATATGACGAAGATCAAAGCTAACATTATCTTTCAGGATCTTGCTCAAATCATAGATCAATGAGATCTCTTACTAAAATATTTGACTCAAAAAAAAACTCCACAAGCTCAGCCAAAACTGATAGTAACACACACCAACGTGCTCATTCACAATAATAAGATGGAGGTGCCCCCTTTTCCTTTAACCATACAATTTTTAGAGAAGAATATGCATAACTGCTTAGTAGATTCAGGGGATTTAGCTAATGTGATGCCGACAAGCATATGTAATAAACTCGATCTAGCACTCATAAAGTTGGAAAATGTAATGGTCTAGTTAGATAAGTTAGAGGTGAAAGTGATAAGTGAATTGATAAATGTCCATATCCAATTGGAATCTGAGCCCATGACTCAACACTTTATAGACATTCAAGTGGTTATATCCTAGAGGCCTACGACATGCTCCTAAATAGAGATTAGTCCAAAGCCTTGAATGGGTATATGGCCATAAATTTATCCCAAATGTGGTTTCCATGGAGAGGAATAGCCAACCAAATATGGGTAGACAGGGAACTATGCATGAAGCATATGATCACTAAATGTATTTCCATTAATGAGAAGATAAATCTGGTTTCTTTAGACCTAGGCATCTACGTGCTAAGCACCAGCCTAAAAAAAACCAAACCAATCACATCCCAAGTCTACTCGACTTGTGGTCTCTTTATATAGATGGAGTTTGCTCCAAGTAAGGCAGTAGATCCAATATTATAATCTTATATCCCTTAGGGTGGAAACACTTAGCATCCTATAGGCTTCAGTTTATTTGTATGAACAACCTGGTGGAGTATGAGGCTCTTATCTTGCGATTGTAATTTGCATTGAGACATGAGGCAAATTAACTAAGAGTATTCAACAACTCTGAATTGGTAGTCAATTAGATCAAAACTAAGTTTCAATGCAAACTATCATACCTTATAAGGTATAAACATAGAGATTAGGATCTAATTGAAATGTTCAATGCATTCATTATCATCCCTATTCCCTGGGAGGAAAACCAAGTAGCAAACTGGCTATCATCCATGGTAGCAAACCTAATCCCTCTAGATGACACTGAGCTACAAGAGTTCTCTATGGAACTCATCCTCTATCCTTCTGTCTTAGACAACATGATTAACTTCCATGTATTTTAAGATGACCAATAAATCATCTAGTTCTTTAGCAACGAGGGGATATTCAAGGCTTAAATCATAGATGAGAAAATAGAGACAACCTGGGAATGAGTTGGATAAGGATGGGATCATGAATATTCATGAAAACTGGATCCCAAAGGGGATGATTTCACTAGAAAGAGTGTTTCAAATGTTAGACCCCACCTTTTAAGCTCAAAGGCCTAAGTTCAAAGACTAAAAGTGTTGACTCATTAATCTCGACCATGCAGAGAATCCCCAGATAGTTAATGTGGGTCTAGATTAGATGGATAATGAATTAGAGTAGTTACAAAGGTTACTATTAAAATATAAGGACATGATGGCCTAGGCCTATGGAGACATTAAGGTCTTATACCCGAGAGTAATTACCCATACCATCCTCTTGAAACCTAGCCAAAAACCCTTCAGACAAAGGTAAAGGCTAGTAAACCCAATCCTGGAGCCCTTGATTCATAAGGAAGTCCACAAGTTACTTTTTATGGGGATAATTTTATCAATCTAACACTCCACCTAGCTGGCTAACCTGGTCCTAGTCTAAAATAAAAATGGTGAAATATGCCTTTGCATGGACTTCCAAAACTTAAACCAAGTCTATGATAAAGATGACTACCCATTGCCCTCATTAGACGAGGTGATTCAAATGGTGAGTGGGTTTCAGATGATGTCCTTCTTGGATGGATTCTCAAGCTACAATTAAGTCTTGGTCAACCTTAAAGATAGAACTAAGACTAATTTCACCACCAAGTGGTGACACTCACTTATAAACAAATGCCTTTTTGGCTAATCAACATCAGTGTAATCTTTCAAAGGGTGATAGACTTATTGTTTGAAGATGTGATAGGTAAGTGCATAATAATATATATGGATGATCTAACTGTATTTTCCAAACATAGGTCAGATCACATGCACCACCTAAAAAGGGTATTTGAAATATGTAGAAGGTATGTCATCTCTTTAAACCCAAAGAAGAGAATGTTTGGTGTCACCAAACATAAGTTTCTCAGTCACTTTGTCATGAAAGAAGATATTGCTATTGACCTCAAAAGGGAAGATGTAATTTCTAAATTAATTTTACTTAATAATGAGATGAAACTAAAATATTTCTTTGAGAAAATAATTTAGGAGATCCCAATCGAATGGGAAGGCACCATGTCATTTTGAGTCAGAGCGGCTAGTCCCCTGGACCTATTAGAAATATCAGAGTCTGGGAGAGCCCAATCAAATAGAAAGGTTCCATGTCATCTTGAGTCAGATTGGCCAGTCTCTCAGACTTATTAGAGATGTCAGAGCCTAGCTGAATGTGAAGGTGCCACATCATCTTGAGTCAGAGTGTTCGATCCCTCAGACTTGTTAGAGATGTCAGAGCCCAGGAAATCCTAACTAAATGAGAAGGCACCATGCCATCTTGAGTTAGATCAGTTTATCCCCTAGACCTGTCAGATATGTCAAAGCCTAAGAGAGCCTGAATGAATGAGAAGGCACCATTTCATCTTGAGTTAGAGTGACTAGTCCCCTGGACCTATCAGATATGTCAGATCCCAAGAGATCCCAGTTGAATGAGAAGACACCATGTCATATTGAGTCAGAGTGGCCAATCCTTCAAATCTATCAAAGATGTCATAGCTTGGGAGAGCCCAAATGAATGTGAAATGCCACATCATCTTGAGGTAGAGAGGTAAGTCCCTCAGACTTGTCATAAATGTCAGAGCCTGGGAGAGCTCGACCAAATGAGAAGGTGCCATGTCATCTGGAGTCAGAGCGATCAACCTCTCAGACCTATTAGAGATGTCAGATCTTGATAGAGCTTGGATGAATGGGAATGTGCCACATCATCTTGAGTCACAGTGTCCAATCCCCCAGACTTGTAAGAGATATCAGAGCTGAGGAGAGCCAGGATGAATGGGAAGGTGCCACATCATCTTGAGTCAGAGCATCTAGTCTCTTGAACCTATCATAGATTTTAGAGCCCATGAGAGTTCAATTGAATGGGAAGGAACCATGTCATATTGATTCAAAGCGGCCAATCCCCTAGACTTTTTAGAGATGTTAGGTCCCTTAAGAGCCTGACCGAATGAGAAGGCATTGTTATCACTCAAACTTGCACCCTTTTGAAGGTTTCTCAAGACTTCATAGTTTGGAGTAACATGGAGACAATCTTAGCATGTGGGTGGCTTAATAGGTGGATTAAATCTCTAGATCATAGGGATATCTCCCCTTGATGTATCAGTTAGACTCTTTACACTACACTACTATCTTGAAAGGGGAAATAGAGGAAAATAACATGGAATAAAATCTACCTAAGGAGGTGATACACCAAAATATCTCCTTCACCTCTCTAATTGCACTAAGAAGTTAAATTATGACATGAACCTAACTGCACTACTCAAATAAAAAGTCTCCAAACATAAATGTTTCACCTATAGGTTATTATCTTGATGCATGATCTAAGGTAGTTGATCAATAGGTCATTTAAGGACATTAACGAAGAGTTACACTTACCATACATACACGACTATTCAATCACACTATGTAACCTCTAAGGATTATTAACCACCTACAAATAGGTAAATAAGATAGGACAAATGTAAGGAAACATTCACTATCATTGACATTAATCTACAAACCATAAATCATACACTAATCACAAGCATTGAGAAGGCTAAAATTTAGTCTTATTCAATTCAAAGGGACAAGTACAAATGTTTATCTCATCAGGGCTTCACCAAAACTCAGGTTAAGGATCCTTATAAATTTCAAAACTAGGCATAATTAAAGAGAAAGTGGGAAGAAAGAGATAGAGATAAAGTAGCCCAAAACTAGGGATGAGTAATCCACTTGGTCATCCTTCAACTCCTATGTAGTACTTCCTAGTTTTTCTCTTTTTCCTCTTTGAAAAATGGTGTATAGGTAGAGATAAGCTTGTTTGAAATGATTTAAGATGTCTTAGGATTGTTTCTTGGAGCTTGAACCATACATGTACCTATATTTTATTTGCATGCACCTATATCCTTGCTTGCATACCCTATATCCTTGCTTGCATGTCCTCCCTTATGAAGAAATCACCTCCTTGAAAATAGGCCTTTAATTCATATTCGAGTCCTTAATTTAATCCTAAAATTCTCTTATTTATGATGCCTTTGTACTAAGTTATAGTTGTTAGAAGGCTCTTAATGTTCTTTTGACTTTTTCTTCATGACTAGGAGAGGAAAGGTTTCTTTAAGGTTATTGAAGACTCCCTATAACATTTGAATCCTTATTGAAAACCAACTCTTGTCTTCTTCTTGCTCACCAAGTGGTTGGCCTAACAAGGTCTGTTGAATAGTTTCATGCGTTGATTGGGTTGGTTGATGAGCTTGGACCTCTCTTTATCCAACTTGGCATAGACCTATAATCTTGCTTCTGTTCTTATGGATGCAATCTCTCTCCATGAAAGGTCTCTCTCTACCTAAACAAATCTGCAACAATCCCCTTATATGCCTCAAACATTATTTAAAAAATCACTTCCCACCTAAAGTCCATATTTGCGTTCATATCCTTGTAGCCCTTAAGACACAAAATTTTCCTTGTTCAAAACATTATAGAGATGATCCTAGAAAAATAAACATAGTTTTGAGTACCCATTTGGCTCTTCTTACTCTTTATAGAATTACATGATCAATCACTCATTTTAGGTGTACTTACTCTGCTCCTTTTCTATTAGCCCTCAATTAGAACTCTAGGCATATGAAATGGATATTTGGATCTAGTCATTGTTCACACATGTAAAACTCTAGGATGATGCTTGTTTAAATTTAGGGAGCTTCTCAACATGGTTTAGATCTAATTTGAGCGTCTAACACAACTTTTCATGCTTCCAAATAGCCTATAACAGTCACTTTAGCCCTTTTTCATACACTATGTATCTTGCATGCGCCATCCAATGGCCGATTCATGTGCTCATGATACCTAAGAAAGTCATACTTTTCATTTCATAGATAAATCAATTCATCTAAAGCCATTTGAGAAGAAATCCCAGTCATTGGGTCATTTGCAGGGTTTAGGGAGGCCTATCATCTTAATTATGATTCATAAAGTACATGGGATTAATCCAAGAAATAATGCCACTAAGTTTTAGTGAAAAAAGGTCCCCAAATATTCCTAGGATATTTAGGTCCCATGTAGTTTCTCATACAAATCCAAGTAGAAAAAAATGCCTCTTGGGCTAGGTAAACTATGTATGAAGATCGTGAAATGTCTTTTTAAGCCTCAAAACCTCAATAATGCATTTCAATGGCTATGAACGCATTTATTATGTATGATAAAATTTATATTATGCCTCTCAATGATCTAAATGGGAAATAACCTTCACATAAAGATGTGCAACGTGGTTAGATACTATGAGGATTTGTAAGTCATAAGGCTACGTTGACCCTAATTGCTTTTATTTGATCATTTCTTCTTCTTTCGTCTGGGTCTAAAGATTGTGAGAGTATCTACATAGGCTATTGAAACATTTAAAACCTATTTAATCTTGATATCCAACTTAAAGATTATAACTTCCTTCAAGTTTCATACAAAGACCTATATGGTATTCATGAGGTCTCTTATCTGCGTTCTTGAGAGTCTTCTATTTTGGATGGTTCTAGTCTTGCAACACGTAGTATTCACCTTTTAATATTCCCTAGGGCCTTCATGATCTACATTAGCTACCAAATTTCCATTCTCACTACAAGAAAGACACACCATATCCCAACTCTTAGAGGTAGGCTTGAAGCTCTTCTTAGGTTATCCAGGCTTCACCTAGTTATCTTCACGATCATTTTACCCATGTTGAAGCCATTCATTATTTTTAGCGAGTGTGTCATATACATGTGACTCATACCAATTTTAAAAAGGAAAGGAGTGATTTGAGATATCCAACAACACTTCATCCATTCAATATTTTGATCTTCTTTTGGTCAAGAGTGAGGACGTATATATCTGTAGACCTGTAAATTTGCATGCACCTTTATATGAACCATTTTTAATATGTCTCCTAGACTCATGATCAAGATAAATGGGTTTCATAATGCTTTGATAAACTATTAAACCCTCTCATATTCATTCAAACTCTTAACCCAATACCAATTTTTTCCATTTTCTTAAATTCTTGAGAGTAAACTCACCTTCTCAAGTAGGTCTATAGGTAAGTATGTAAGATAGAGTTATGGAATACAAAACTTATGGCCTCCATTATTGATTGAAAAATATTCATCACAACCTCATATAATCTTAGTCATGGTGTGAAGATAACCTTATCATGCATTCATGCTTCCACATGCCCATGATTAAGTTACTATAACTTGACTTAGGCCTATGCAATCTACCAAATTAGGCCATTTCCATACTTTATCTATCACATGTGCCATCATTTTTGGTTTACAAAGTGCCTATAAAGTGTGAATATGTATCTTAAATGTTTTCAAGGCCAAACAAGTGAGATTGAGTTATTTAGGGGTCATTTGCAACCATCAAGCTCCTTATTAAGGGTTTGTAAGGGTTTATAGTGTCTCATCTTGTTAACAATGATTCAAAAAGGAGAGGACTTGGATGAAAGACTCAATGCCTCAAAATTTTAGTGAATTGACTTATTTATCCTCCTATAATGGATGTTATCACCATACATATACTTGTATGATATCTAAGCAAGGTTTGAATCTTCTTGAGTAGTCTCTAGGCAGTCTGTGAGTGACATGAACTCTTAACGATCATTTGTAACATACAAGTATTCTGAATGAAAACTAGTGAAAAAAATTTCAAGTATGCTTACCCTCCATCATCAACTAATATAAATCTAGACCATGCAAAAGTTAAACTAAGTTCTAAGCGAAAACCTATGCTTCCTCAAGCTCTTCTTGAGGCAAAAATAGGATTTAGAGTGACCCTCTGTCTTAAGGATTGTTCTTACCAATATGGCGCTGAAATAAAGAATCAATGTTATGGGTTTGGGGTAGGATATCCCACTCACCACATCTAATAATAATTTTTACTAAGCTTCATAAGATGACCTCTTAGCTTAGTAGACTAGGTGCTTAGACCGAGAAATGTCTTTTTTTTTGGTCTAAAAGGTCTTCAACCTGCATACCTTTATTTTAGATCATCCTCATAATATCTATGATACCTATGATCATGAGATGCCATTATAACCAAGACTTGACCACTCTGCCTATAACTTATCTATTAAGGGTTTTAGGCATGTAGGTGTCTAAATGCCTCTAATTAAGTTTCTTATATTTGCCCTACCCATGTGGTTCTTAATAGAATTAGAAACTTTGGAAACAACTCTCCTTGACTCTATAAACCTTATTCACATATCTAATGCACTTTACTTCATAAGCCTTTAAGTGTTTGTATGCCTAATCTAGGATAAGTGCTTTTAGAGGAAAATAAACATGTAGTGCTTGTTTGTCATTCCAAAGGGTTTCATGAGCATTGACACTTGGTCCAAAATTTTGTAGAGATTTTTTAAGGTTCTCAAGTTTTTCATTATCATTAACCAACCTCTTGTGTATACATACACTTAGTGTAATGTTTGCACTTGGTTACACTTCTCAATCTCTTCTATCATGTTATCTAATGGATCTCCCTTTTTATGAAGAGTCTGAGTGTTATTACCACTTCATAAAATGATTTTTAAACTCAAACAAGCCCCTTATACTCTGTTAAATCACAAAATAACATTTACCATAGCCTTGATGCCTGTAAACCATGAAGACACATTCATGCAAGATGGTCATGGTTAAAATTTGAAACTTGGTAGGAGTTGGGAAACTTCTTGAAGACATTGTAGAAGATGGAGTAGGTATAGATACATTGTTAAGAGCCATCACAAACACTTTTGAATATCAAAACTCTTGGAAAACTCAAAACCTTTTATGCAAACCCACAACCTAATCATTCTTGTCACTAGATACCATCACACAGGCCTGTTTTCATCCTTCACTTATCTAATGTGGATATATTGCTCTATCATCTTGTATATTATATTGATATGACTTTAAATAGGTCTCACATCCATCCATTTGCCTTATTGAAACTGCAACATGCAGTCAATGAGAGAAAACCATGAAGATTGGATTTTTCAAGCAGTTTAGAGGCATCTATAGTCTTAAGGATTATTCATAGAGGTATGCTCCTCATTCTGATGAATAATTCCAAGGATCAAAAGGTCATTAAGATTCCTTCCTCTTTCCAAGAGCTCAGGTCACCATTATCTCTCCTCCATAAGGATTGAAATAAAACTGTTTGGCCTTCCAAGAATGCCAAGAAAAATGATAAAAAGTATATGATGATTTTTTCCCTCTTTGGGCCTATACCTACATTTAAAACCTAATTTTGATAATGGAGGGAGCTAAGGGAGGCCTGTATGGATCTTGGAAATATTTTGACACTTGAAAAACCATGCTAGTCTCCTTTTGGCATTCTAAATTGACCAATACACCTTTCAAAAGGCTTACAACATTAGAGAGGAAAATAACACCCTTTTGAAAATTTATAGACTAAGGAAGGAGGTAAGATGACCATGACATGTGTTAAATGACATATAAAATACCTTCAAAACCTTTGACACCTTGGAACCTATTTGATCAAGTCATGGAAAAACTAGATAAACACAAACCCACATACGACTAATACCTTAAACTTATCAAATTTACCTTAAACTCTCTGAAAGACCTCATTTGAACTTGAAAAGATCATGTTTTGAAGTATAGGGGTGAAAATTTGACCTTCAACATATTTGGTGATTCAATTGGGTAGCATGCCTACTATGTTAATGGACCGATAGCCTTGTAAGTCCATTGGGCTATGGAATATTTTGCTCTCTAAAATAAACATGATCAGACCTTGACACCTTCTTGCAAAAACCTAACAAGATAGTTGACTTGAACTCTAACAACACATACAAAAAGAATATAACAAGACACAAAGCAAGGGAAACACACATTGTGCTACAAGCACTTATGGAAAATAAAATGTAAGAAACATATTATGTACAATTGACCAGCAATGAATCCTCCTCCAGGATCAAAAGGAAAGCTTCTTAGATAAATTTATCCATGAGATGAGACATTATAAAACAAGCTTCCATTTGACTGTAACATTTGATAAACCATGCTTCTTGTTTGCATACCTGATTGGAAAGCTCTCATGTGGATCATCAACAAACATGTCTCCAATGTAAACATACTCATCTTGTGGTTTAAAATATATTTCATGTTGCTGACCACCTTTGGCAATGTTTACCAAGTTGATCTTACTTTGGTTGATAGGAGCAGTGATGAAAATCTATTGAGGAGAAGTCATCATAACCATCAATACTTGGTTTCCAATCCAATTAGTCACAATTTACTTCCTGGTTAGATCTTTAAGATTCCTTCTTGATACCAATCTCTTCCTTGCTCTATGGCTTAATATCCTCAGTTGATTGTACCTATGCCTTATAACCTATAGATACACTTCTTTATAACTTCATACCTCTATCCAAATCAAACACTTTCACTCTTACCTCATTTCTCATCACTGGTTTCCTTTGAGCAAACACTTTTGCACTAGGGCTTCTCCTAGCACACTTCTTAGGTATCAAAAACTATATCATGAATTAGGATTCATAATCTCAATCTCTTGTTTAATATAGTCTTAAATGTGCTTATCATATATGGTTTAACTCCCTTCAACCACTCAAACAAACTTAGACTCTCATTCAACACCCTTTGGACACAATGCTTCTCTAAGGCTTGTATAGGCTAGTAGCCCTTCTTTACACATTTCTCTTAGATCATTATATCCAAACACTTTTCCTAATATGTATTTGATTTTATAGGCATGTTCTAAGTCCTTTCACCTCCTCATAAAGATTCATGGCCTTGCTCTTCCTTCATCTACCACTTCCTTTGGAAAACCACCCCCTTTTAGGCCTAATTAGGCCTAGTTGAAACACGTATTCAAATCCATACTTGTATGGTATGTACAACTATAAAATATCATTAATCAGCTAGGGCATATTGAATTTGACTATATTACAAATTTACATCACATTTGGACAATGGAATCTCATTTTAAATGCCAAAACATAATCCTAGGGTTTCCCTAGTCTGTACGAGGCCAAGAGCCTTCTTAAATCACTTTATTGAGTTAGACAAAACATAAAGAACCCAAATTACATTTGAAATTTATGTTTCTCCATCCTCTACTTTCCCCAATGGATTTTGGGATTAATTCAATCCATTAAGTATTTAAACATCACAAAATACAGTCAACTGTCTATGCATTTTCTGATTATGCAGGGGTTTCCATTAGTTTTTCACCTTTCAACTATTTCAATCTGACTTGGGTTATTCACATGACTCATAAAAACTCCTCCATGTTGGTATTGAACTTATACCACATCTATATATTTAACATAACCCTTTATTCTACTATTTGTTCATTGATTGTGTAAGTCAATACATCTTATATAGAGAATAGGGATCTATGATAGCAGGGTATTCACTTTCATAAGTTTCATTGACACTGTTTAAATATTTTACAACCTCCACACCTTCCTTGGACCATCTATCACAATCCCCTACAAGTCCTTAGATCCAAAATCAAATGTATTCTTATAAGAAATATCAATATTCTCTTACTTGACTGTGCACAACCATGTGACCTTCAGGTCTGTTGGCAGAAGCAGGTCTTTTTGTGTTTGTTTTATGGTATTTCACAATGATTTAAGGATCTCAAAATTTCCTTCCATAGGAGACCATCAAACTATTTCGCACTTTCAATGATTCATGTTACTAGGTCATTGAAACAAGTCTTTCACCATTTGCAATCTAACAATTCACCCAAATGGGGATGGCAGAGTTTGTAACCTTTAGGTTTTCAAGTGATCAATGAATATATCACTCCCACATAGACCATAATAGATATTAGTTTGAACTACACACCAATGTGGATACTTTTATTAATACTTTAGAACTCTAAATATTCATATCAACCCTCATTAGCAATTCTGCCATCCAATCATATACAGACTCCTCCCATACTGAGTTGTTTCCCATGAATTGTACACTTTTAGATGTCCCTAATGACATATAAAATGTTATATGGGTTAGTTACAGACCCAAATTTAAATATTAAACCTTTTTATTGTATTTACCTTATCCAAATACAAATGGTGATCTCCTTAATGAGACTGTCAGCTTCTTTTCAAATTTCTGCCGTGCAATGTCTACAAGAATGTCTATACATGAAAACATATAGTTATGAAATCCATATCAAAGACAATAATACATTAATACCTCAAAATACTCAATCCGAAACAATAAAAACTTCTCTTTTATTCATATTGTCGATCTTGATTACAAAATTCAGTCCAGGAGAGGACTTATCAATCTTCATTGAGAGGTGTATCAATATTCCCCATGGCTCCCTATTTTCTACTTCTTGGAGCTTTTCCAACCTCACTCTCACCTCTCTCTAAAACTTGTGCATAACTTTCTCCTTTTCAGCCAATTTCAAGGTTGGTTGAGGTAGTTACAAAACACAACCTCCTTCATTGCCACTTCAACGTGAGGGTTTGATGTCAATCACTTGAATATGACCTTTAATGTGATGTTTTAGACTTATGTCCCTTCTAACACCTTTTTTCATGATATCATTAGACTTATTAACTCTATATTACTCATCTAAACACTACAAACATGCGAATGACCCTTCTAGATTGATTTGAAATATTTGAATTTTCAAATTTTTATTTTTGGAGGGAAAACTTATAAAGACCAAATAACACAACTTCATGACTCCAAATGGATTTCTAAGGCACAAATGGACCTAATAAGGTCCCTTACACTCATTGACTTTCAACTTTGACCATCTTGATCTTCCTATTGACAAAATCACTAAAATAAGATTACTTAGCTTGATGCTCCTGCATCATACTCTCTAGGAGGGAGAAAACTCGTGCCACCAGATTTATTTCTCATCTTCCAATTTGTACTTTGATGGTCCTTCATACTTGCTTGACTACTAGTTATCCTTTCTTGTTCCCTTATCTTTGCCAAATGCTTGCATTTCTTCCTTGTAGCTTTGTCTAATCTTTGTGTCCATGCATCCTCCACCTCAATGAGGTATTCCCACTACCGTAGCTTTGTATTTGTTACATATTCGACATTTTTCAAGTCATCTTGGTCTCCATCATACTCAACTGCAATCAAATAGACCTTATTCTCTTTCCTCATACTTGTTTCATAACTTGTCTCATCTTTGTTTTCACTTGATCTTTGCTTGTTTAATGATTCTTGCTTCTTATTCATGTTATCATATTTTTAAGGCTCTTATGACCCCTCATGCATCTCACCCTTTGTAATTTTCTCATCTACACTTTTTTTTGCTTCTTCTTCTTTAATTTTCTTCACATTTTGATGCCTTTGCCTCTCATTTTTCTCACTATGCAAGATCAACCTTTTGTTCTTTTCATCCTCACCATAGTACAACAGGATTTAAATAATCCTTGGCTGTCCATATCCATGATTATTAATTTTAAACTCAACATTATCTTGCCTAAATGAATAACTCACCTTGTTCACTTTGTCATACTCCATTTGCTTGCTTGCTTGCATCTTTGTGTGCACAACTCTTTGTGCTTTCTTTTGATGATCCTCTCTTATTGTTTCTTGGAGTTCTTGCTTGAATTTTACTTGATGTACCTCACCTATTTAAAGCCTCTTTAATGGACTGAATACCTCTTCCAACATCTGTAACTCTTCTTGCAACTTTTGTGCATCAATCTCCTTAAGATCCTCATCAAACTTTGGTCCTTATTGCTCTTCATTGTCTTGGAAAGCTTGTTATTTGACTTCTCCTTGGATTCCCTCATTTATGAGAGTCATATCAACCTTTCCTTTTTGAATATCATACTTCTCAAGTAATCTTTTGTGTACTTTATCTCCATCTTAATTTGCTACACATCCATTCATCAATGTCATGGTTTCCATATACAAGTCATCTTCACTATTGGAGTCAACTTCAAACATATCATTATAAACAACATTTGAAAACATATCTATCAAAAATTTATCTTCTTTGCACTCATATGGCTTTACCTTCCCTTCTTTGGTTTAGTTTTCATGCACCATCACTTTTTCTTGCTTTGTAGGCTTATTATCTTCTTCATTCGTCACGTCATGTTTTCTTGGAGTATACTTGAAATATGTTCTTCTTGTGCTCTTACCATACTTTTTACAACCCACTTGTTGACTTGTACCTTCTTTAGCTACCACTTGTTCTTCATCTCATCTTTGACACGCTTCATACCTTTGTTCTCTACCATGATAACTTGGTATACTCTGCCATTTGTGATTTGTCTCTATACTTGTACTTATTTTCCAACCATGATTTTGCTTTGTTTGACCTCTTGTTTGAGGTTCTCCTCTTTATTATCTTCACATGTTTATTTAATCCACTTAATATATACATATCCATGCCTTTGTTGTCCTTTTGAGGGATGCAATTTGTCCTTTTTCTCAACCTGCATATCATCATTTTCTTCATCATAGATGCAATCAAAATCAATATTTAGGCATTCATTTACCTCCAATGATAACTTATTCAAGTTTATATCTTATTTTATGTCTTCATGAATGACCTTCATGTCTTCTTGGGTGACCTTATTATCTTCTTAGTGTACCATCTCTTTTGTTTCAGTTGCTGTGCATGGCAATGCATCATAGTATTCCTCTTTCTCATCAATTTCATCATGTGGAATTTCTTCAATCTCCTTCACTTTAGTTTCTTCAAGAGATTATTTTCCTTTATCATCCTTTTGACACTAGATAGGTGACATTCTTGACCCACTCTTCATCAAATTTGAGGCCTCATGCCTGGCCTTATTCAATTTCTTCTTCATATTTGCAAACAAAAACTTAAAATCAATGCTAGCATACAAAATGAGAGACCATATAGTCTCTTTGAATGTATTTGGCACATACATCTTCTATCTCTTTTTCTTGTCTTTAACCTCATGTGCTCTTCTTGAAACTTCAATATTCATCTTGTTCTCCTCAATTAGAACTCTCTTCTCAACCTCTATTTATTTGTTGCTCACTTGGAAACATATCTCTTCTCATGCCTCTTTGGGCTGCCTTCTCTCTTCTTCTCATTCTTCAAGACACCTTTCTTGTGCCTTCTTCTTCTCACAAGTGACTGTAATGGTCACTTCACTCTTTTCCTCATATGCCAATCAATCCATTGGCTTTCTTGTTCTCTAATGAGCTTCATCATAAGCTCTATTCTCTCTATAACTTTCCCTAATTTTTTTATTATGTCCTCTATTTCTCTTTCTATGTCCATATTCTCCATTCCTTTCATTTTCTTAGCCTATTTAGACCTTCCTCTTAACAAACCTTTCAATATTTATTCTTAGACCTATTTTGGGCCTTTCCTCTTCTTGAGTCCTCTCTCTAGGATCTCTTCTTAACCCTCTTGACTCTCTTTTGGAGTCTTCTTTCTTCCCTTTTCTCTCTTGGTGCTTCAATGCTCTCTTTTCCTCTCTCTCTTTTCTAGTCTTCTCTTGACTAGTTTCTTGTCCTTATCAAAGGACTTTGGGGATTTTCTATTTCCTCAATATGATATTCTTCTATGCTAACATCAATGGATTATAATTTCAACCTCCTCTTCTCCCTCAAGACCTTAAAATTATCATATCCCATGCATATCTCATGGCATTGTGCATTTAACTCAAATCATCAAGTTATAAGAAAATCAAAACAAAATTTTACCCAAGCATACCTTGTCTTGCTATGATACCAAATGATGCAGAGGTGTTGAGGATAATTCATCATAACCATCAATAATTGGTTCCCAATCCAATTGGTCACAATTTACTTCCTGGTTAGATCTTCAAGATTCCTTCTTGATACCAATCTCTTCCTTGCTCTATGGCTTAATAGCCTTAGTTGATTGTACCTATGCCTTATACCTTGTAGAGACACTTGTTTATAACTTTAGACCTCTATCCAAATCAAACACATTCAATCTTACCTCATATCTCATCACTAGTCTCCTTTGAGGAAACACTTTTGCACTAGTTCTTCTCTTAACACACTTCTTAGGTCTCAAAGACTAAATCATGGATTAGGATTCATAATCTCAATATCTTGTCTAATATAGCCTTAAATGTGATTATCATATTTGGTTCAACCCCATTCAACCACTCAAACAAGCTTAGACTCTCATTCGACACCCTTTGGGCACAATGATTCTCTAAGGCTTGTCTATGCTAATATCCCTTCTTTACGAATTTATCTTATATAATTATATCCATACACTTTTACCAATATTTATTCACTTTTATAGGCATGTTATAATTCCTTTTACCTCCTCCTAAAGTTTCATGGCCTTACTCTTCCTTCATCTACCTCTTCCTTTGGAAAACCACCCTCTTTTAGGCCTAGTTGAAACAAATCTGTTCAAATCCATACTTGTACGGTCCATACAAATCTGAAACCTCATTAATAAGTTATGGAATATCTAATTTAAATATATTACAAATTTTCATGAAATTTGGATGGTGGAATCTCATTTTACATGCCAAATCGTAATCGTAGGGTTTCCCTAGTCTGTATAAGGCTAATAACCTTCTTAAATCACTTTATTGAGTTAGAAAAAACATCAAAAACACAAATTACCTTTAAAATTTTTGTTTCTCCATCCTCTAATTTCCCCCATATATTTTGGGCTTGATTAAATCCATTAAGTATTCAAACATCACAAAATACAGTCAACTGTCTATGCATTTTCTGACAGTGCAAGGGTTTCTATTAGTTTTTTACCTTTCAACTATTTCAATCTCACTTGGGTTATTCCTATGACTCATAAAAACTCCTCCATGTTTGTATTTAACTTTTACCACATGTATATCTTTGCCATAACCCTTTATTCTACTCTTTGTTCATTGACTGCGTAAGTCAATATACCTTATATAGAGAACATGGATCTGTGATAGTAGGGTATTCACTTTCTTGATTTTCATTGACACCTTTTAAATATTGTACAAACTACACACATTCCTTGGACCATATATAATAATCACCTACAAGTCCTTAAAACCAAAAGCAAATGTATTCTTATAAGAAATATCAATATTCTCTTACTTGACTGTGCACAACCATGTGACCTTCAGGGGTGTTGATAGAAGGTCTTTTTATGTTTTTTTTAGGGTATTTCACAATTGTTTAAGGATCCAAAATCTACCTTCCATATGATACCACCAAACTAAATCACACTTTCAATGATTCATGTTACTAGGTCAATGAAACAAGTCTTTCATCATTTGCAATCTAACAGTTCACCCAAATAGGGGATGGCAGAGTTTGTAACCTTTAGGTTTTCAAGTGATTAATGAATTTATCAATCCCACATAGACCATACTATAGATTCCTTTGAACTACACACCAATGTGTATACTTTTCTTAAGAATTTAGAACTCTAAATATTCATATCAACCCTCATTGGCAATTCTGACATCCAATCGTATACAAACTCCTCCCATACTGAGTTGTTTCCCATGAATTGTACACTTTAAGATGTCCCTAAGGACATATAAAAATTTATATGGGTTAATTATAGACCAATGTTAAATATTAAACATTCCCATTGTATTTACCTTCTCCAAATACAAATGGTTCTCTTCTTAATGAGACTCTCAACTTCTTTTCAAATTTATGCCCTGCAATGTTTATACCTGAAAACATAGAGTTATGAAATCCATATCAAAGACAATAATACATTAACACCTCAAAATATTCAATCCACAACAATAAAAACTTCTCGTTTATTCATATTGTCAATCTTGATTACAAAATTCAGTCCATGAGAGGACTTATCAATCTTCATTGAGAGGTGTATCAACCTTCCCCATGGCTCCCTATTTTCTACTTCTTGGAGCTTCTCCAACCTCACTCTCACCCTCTCTCTAAAAATTACATACAAATTTCTCCTTTTCAACCAATTTCAAGGTTGGTTGAGGTAGTTACAAAACACAACCTCCTTCATTGCCACTTCAACATGAGGGTTTGATGTCAATCACTTGAATATGACCTCTAATGTGATGATTTAGACTTATTTCCATTCTAACACCTTTTTTCATGACCTCATTAGAATTATTAACCCTATATTACTCATCTAAACACTACAAATATTAAAATGAACCTTTTAGATTCATTTGAAATATTTGAATTTTCAAATTCTTGTTTTTGGAGGGAAAACTCCTAGACACCACATAACACAACTTCATGACTCAAAATGGATTTATAAGGTACAAATGGAGCTAAGAAGGTCCCTTACACTCATTTATTGTCAAATTTGACCACCTTGAACTTCCTATTGATAAAAACAATAAAACAAGATTGCTTAGCTTGATGCTTTTACATCAAACAATTGTACTCTTATCCTCTAATGGCTCTTTGAAGGCCTAATTATTGGTCTTGAGTGCCCTATCAAAGAGTATCATCCATTTTTTCTACTGATAATATTTGATCCAATTATTCGTGGGGCTTCAAATATGGCTTATAATCCTCATCACGGTATTATTGAGATATGATTTGATTGTAATCCTTTTGAATAGATTCTTCATACTTGACAACCATCTTAGCAGTCTCCTTATGAATTGTAGGTTTACTATCTAAACTAGAGAATTTTTTTTCTAGATCTTCCCAGAAAATAGCCTCTTCTTTAGGACTTTAAATCAATGCAAGTTCAAATTTAACCTTGCCAATCTCTTCAGAAGCAACAAGCTGGTTAGATGCTTCAAATGCTTGAATATAGTCATGAGAAGGATGCAATTTATCTTATTAAAGTTCTATTCTTTTCTTATGAGATTCGACAAAGGTAATAAGTAATGTATCATCAAGAAAACCTACCTCATGTTTAGTTTTAACCTGCTCAACTATTGCATAGTGACCTTTCTCTTCATCAAGGCTCAATCCATGAGGACTAGATTGATCTTCTTCTTCTTCCATGAAGAATGGAAGCTTATCTGTCTAAGAAAGAGTTAATTCATCATGCTTTTTAAACTCCATGTCCGATTTGATTTATTTTCCCTCATGGAGATGACTACCAATGATGAATTATTCATCATATTCACTCAAAACATCTTCATTAGGGGTCTCTTGAGTCTCTTTTATAGTTGCAACCTCATCAAGCCTCTCAAAGACTAATAGTTTCTCTATCTTGCTTAAAAAACTCTCATTTCCCGTTGGATTTTCATCTTCTACCCTCAAAGCAACATGTTTTCTTAGACAAAAAAAGAGGGTGGGAGGGAAAGAGAGCTCATTGGTTGGCTTGAGACTTCAAAGAGTGTCCTTTCAACTTGAGATTTTGAGTTTAAGCTTAGTGAAGAATTCTTTGGGAGGTTCTTGGAGAAGGAGAGAATTCTGATTTTAATTCTTCCACTCAACAATCAACTTATCAACTTCCAAGGTGCTTTAAGACTCATAGGAAAATAAGACTCGAGGAGTAGATGAAATATTTGGCAAGCTTGAGAACTCCCTTGGATTGAATTCTAACACTCTTTTTCCCTCTTGGTCTTGAGCTTGTCCATGAAGAGTCTCTTTATAACTTGGGAATTTATTTGGTATGGCTTCAACAACTTATTATTTCACTTTATCTAGGCATGGTTCATTTTTCTTTCCCCATGACTCAACCACTTGTTTCCAACTTGGACCCTTGGACTTAGGAGCCTATTCTAGAAGATGCATTGTAACTTGAGGGGTGAATACAGGATTTGATAAGCTTACAATATGCCTTAGAGACTCATAATTTTTTTTATTTTGGATAGGCATGAGGGAAGAATCTTGAAGAAAGGCAAATTGAGATTGAGAAATGATGAATGAAGCTCTCATAGAATTAAGCTTTCTTTGATGATTTATTTCAAGGTGAAGTAAATTAGGAGTACAATAAGATTGATGTGAAATAAGAGAAGGTAATTTAAGTTGATTAATATTGGATTTTTAACCTTTACCATCTTTTCAACCTATTCTCCATGCATCTAATCAAGTCTCTTATGTAAAAAATCTCATTGGTTATGGCATGCTAGTTTTCTTTCTCAAAAGTTGCTCACTTACTCCTTGGAAGTGGTAATGTGTCCCTTAGCTTCTGAATGAGGTAGATAGGGACAAATCAATTAAGCTCCACTTCACTAACAATATCTCTCATGATCATTTCATTCTTTAGCATCATTGGTTTGAGATTCAATAATGATGAAGTAATAATGTGACTATATAGACTACGAGAAACACAGCGTTGACAAGGATGCTTAAAGGAATGAAAAGGTTGCCAAAGAGGTTGATAGTAAGGCTGGTCATGTAGATAACTAAATCCATGTGGAGAATGAGTAGGATCATTGTAGGATGGATATGGCTCATCAGGAGGATAAGGATCAACATGATACTGATAAGAACCAACATATAATTTATATGTTGTTGGAGGGTTACTTGAGGAGAATCCATAAACATCATTAGCTTGATAAGATTAACATGAAGGTACACAAACTACATTTTGATCAAACGAGTAAGGATACATACCAATTTTATGATTTTTAGACACTTGGGCTGCCTAAATCAGCTAAGATTCACTTATAGTCACCATTTATGTTTGTTTGAAATCCCCTAAAGGTTGATATGTTGAAGGACAACACCAACAATCCTTCAACCACTTTGGTACTAATCCCATTGGGGATGCCATAAATTGTTATCACTTAACCTTACATCTTTGTGAAGGTTACTCAAGCCTTCACAATTTGGAGTAACATGGAGATAATCCTAGACTGTGGGTGGTCTAATAGGTGGATTGAATCTTTAGATTATAGGGCTAACTTCCCTTAATGTACTAGTTAGACTCTTTACACTACACTACTAGATTGTAAGGGAAAAGAGAGGAAGAGAACATGAAAGAAAATCTACCTATGGAGGTGATACACCAAAATATCTCCTTCACCTCTCTAATATGCACTAAGACGCTAAATTATGATATGAACCTGAATGCACTACTCAAATAAAGAGCTTTCAAACATAAGCATTTTATAGATAGGTTATTAGCTTGATGCATGATCCAAGGTAGTTGATCAATAGGTCTCTCAAGGACACTAATGAAGGATTAGACTTACTATACATACAAGGCTATTCAATCACATTGTGTAACCTGCAAGGATGATTAACCACTTGAAAATAGGTAAATAAGAGAAGACAAATGCAAGGAAGCATTCAATATCATTGACATTCATCTACAAATAATAAATCATACGCTAATAAAAAGCATTGAGGAGGCTAAAATTTAGTCTTATTCAATTCAAAGAGCCAAGTACAAGTGTTTTTCTTAGCAGGGATGTGCCACAACTCAGGTTAAGGATCCTTAAAAATGCCAAAACCAAGCATACTTAAAGAGAAAATGAGAAAAAAAGGAGATGAAAAGTAGCCCAAAACTAGAGATGAGTCATCTACTTGATCATCCTTTAACTCCTACATAGTACTTCCTAGATTTTCTCTTGTTCTTCTTTGAAAAATGACATAGAGGTAGAGATAAGCTTGTTTGAAATGTTTGAATAAGTCTTATGATTATCTCTTGGAATTTGACCCATAAATGCACCTATATCATTTCTTGCATACTCTATATCTGTTAGGATAAATGCAAAAGTAGAATATTTATCCTCTTATTAAGTTGAAATAAAAACTGTGAAGACTATGAAAATAGAAAGAAATTTACTTGCAAATAAAACTACAACATTGAAATGGAAATGCAAAATAAGAAGATGTTGACACTGAGGTTACATGGTTCACCTAACTTGGGCCATGCCTATGGATAATTTTGCAGCGCTTTTTTTATTGCAGCAAAATCATGAGAATACAACCATGACATAAACATGTCACTCACACTATCCTCACTCTCTCTTAAAACCTCCTTATTCAATGCTCCAAGATTAAACCAAGCTTTTAAAATGCAATATCATGTATAAAAATGAACCTTAAAAATGGCTGTAATATCTCATACTTAAATCCTAATACAAAATGAGAAGAAAGAAAATCTAAGGAGAAAACACATGTGAGAGAAAAAATTCGACCCACTTCTCATGACATCACTATTGAGAAATAGTGTAAAGGTGGGATCATCATGTGAGGTCAAACATGGGAAGGGAATTTCATGATGTATTTTGGAATTCCCTATATGCACTAAAAAATTATGCCCCCACAATATTTCAAGCTCCTTTTTGACTGTTTCCATATGCATCCAAAAGTAACCTACCCCGCTTACCCATGTGTATAATCCAAGGTTCAAATGTACCCCAAACCAATCAAACACTTCCAACAAAGAAGCCCCATACTCACATGGCCAAAGTGAATGATTAAAAGTACCCACTAGTCAAGGATCAAAAGTTGGTGTCCCACATGCTCCCCATATGTGTCCTCAAAAACAAATCACATGCTCAAGTGGAGAAATTTGACCCATTTCTCCCACCAACCTTTTTACAATATGGAAATGTACCTTGTAGCTGATGCCACATCACCAAAGATCTACCTTACTACCTAGTCACATGCCAACTCACTACTGTCACCTCATCATATGAATGTGACCAGTGAATTAGTGAATAAGGTTTGTGTGAATATTAAATTCACACCTAACAATTATCCCACATTAAGTTAGTATTCATGACTTCTCGTTGCTGCATCCACTACACAATCTTCTCATGCCAATCTTCTTCATCCATGAAGACCAATTGAAGTTGAAAAAATTTCAACTTCACTTTTGTGACCACCTTGGTCAACATATTCGCAGGGTTCTCATCTGTATGTATCTTCTTTAATTTTAGTTTCTCCTCCTACAACACTGACCGAATGAAGTGATACCTCAACTAAATGTGTTTCATTTTAGAGTGAAATGCTGAGATCTTAGCTAAGTGAATGGCACTCTATCACTAAAATGTACCCCTTTTTCTTGTTAGTGTTTTAACTCCTTTATCAATCTCTATAGCCATATCATCTCATTACTCACCTTTGTAGTCAAAACATACTCATCCTCTATGGTATAAAGTGCCACCACTTTCTGTAGACGTGAGATCCAACTCACCACTATACCACCCACAGTAAAAACATACATGGTAGTGCTCCTCCTACTATCTAAATCCCTTATCATGTATGAATCAACATATCCTCATAGTATAACATTCAATCCACCATATCACAACACTGAATTCATAGTCCCTCTCAGATACTGACGAATCTAGTTCACTATTTTCTAGTGCTACTTTCCTGAATTGCTCATGAAGCTGCTCACCACTCCCACTTCATATACAATGTTAGGTCTCAAACACACCATATCATACATCAAACTATCCACTACTGATGAGTAAAGGATATTACTCATGTGATTCCTTTCTTCTTCTATCTTGGGACTCTGCTCCTTTGTCAAATTGAAGTGGCCTACCAAAGGAGTCCCAATAGGTTTTGCATTCTGCATACTAAATCTCTCTAATACCTTCTTGATGTACTCCTCTTGTGACAGTGTCAATGTTTGATTCTTTCTATCTCTTGATATCCTCATCCCACGGATCTTCTTAACAACACCAAGATCCTTCATAATGAAATAATCACCCAACTATCTCTTGAGTGCATAAATATCCTACATGTTAGATCCTTCCACTAACATTTCATCTACATATAAAACTAGAATAATATAACTGCTATCATCAAATCTTCTGCAGTAAACATAATGGATATAATGACATCTAGAATAACCTTGTTCTAGCATAAAACTATTAAACTTAAGGTACCATTGTCTTAGATCTTGTTTCAGGCCATACAAGCTCTTCATCAATTTTTACACTAAGTTCTCTTTACCATTGACTTAAAAACCTTGTAGTTGATGCATGTATATCTCCTCCTCTTAATAACTATGAAGGAATTCAGTCTTCACACCCAACTATTCTAGATGTAAATCTTCTGCTGCAACTTTTTTTTGTGCAAACCCTTTTACCACCAATCTAGATTTGTAATTCTTCTTGTCACCATCCTCTTTCAACTTGTAAACCCATTTTTTATACAATGATCTCTTTCCCCTCAGAGCTCAACCAAATCTCATGTTTGGTTTTTCATGAGAGAGCCATACTTCTCATCCATAGCCTATTCCCACTTCTCTTTGGCAACTACCTGCACTACTTCAAATATTTCTAGCTCACCAATGTCAGTAAGTAATAAATAATTGAATGAAGGAGAAAAAACATTCAGGTGGTCTACTTATTCTTGTATATCTCCTCACAATAAGAGTTTTGTGTTCTTGTTGTTTTCACACATTCTGCTCTAGTGCCTTTGGAACATTTTCATTCGTGATGTCTTCCAACATTATGTATTTTTTCTTGGCTTCCTCTTGCTTATTCTCCTACAACTGATCCCTGTACATGAATTTTTCATTGAATACCACATCCCTACTCTAGATGATATTCCTATCTTCTTCATTCCATAACCGAAATCTAAAGTCATTAGTACCATAGCCAATAAAGGTCCATTTCTGAGATTTTGACTCTAACTTGGTCCTATTCTTTTTGTCAATATAAACAAAAGCTTTACAACCAAAAACTTGTAGAAAATAATAGTCAACCTTCTTACCACTCCATTCCTCCTCTAGTATCCCACTATCAAAGGCTATATAAGGTCCTTTATTAATTAGGTACATGGACGTATCAACAATATTTTCCCAAAATTATAATGGTAGCCCTGCATGCAACCTCTTCCTAACATGCTCTATGATTTTTATGTTCATTCTCTATGACACACCATTCTACTGCAGTGTTTTTGAAACCATTCTGTACCTTTAGATTGCATTATATGAACAATAATCATTAAACATTTTGATGTAGTATTCCCCACCATTATCTAACCTGAGGCACTTAAGCTTTAATCCTGTTTCATTCTCTACCAAATCTCTCTATCTCTTAAAAGTTTCAAATACATCAGATTTTATTTTGATGCAATAAAATGAAAATTTTCTAGTTGCATCATCAATGAATGTGACATAATATAATGAACCACCAAGAGCAGATACCTGAGTGGGTCCCCATATATCCATATGCACAAGCTCTAACTTCTTCATCTTTTTGGCTAGTCTAACTTTTAAAAACTACACCTATTTATATTTTTTCATATATGCAGTTCTCACATAGGTCCAAGTCTATCTCTTTGAGACCTAGTAATATCTCATTTGAATGAAGAATCTTCATTCCTTTCTCACTCATGTGGTCGAGTCTGTAATGCCATATAGTTGCATCTGCACTTGAAGTAGCAAGATCACAAGATTAGTTAGAACTAACTGTAGATAAATATGAAGTACCCACCTTCTCACCTTTGGACACCAATAGAGCACCCTTGGTAACTTTCCATGAGTTACTAGTAAAAGTGACCACACAACCATCACTTCTTAGTTGTCTTGCAAAAATTAGATTAGTCTTCAAACTAGAAATGTGCCTTACATCTTTGAGCACCCAAGTGTTTCCATTCTATAGTTTCATACCCATGTTGCCTTTTCAATAATAATGAAAGGTTTATTATCATCAAGATACACATGTATAAAATCATCTTGAACATAATCTCTAAATTAGTTTTTGTTAGGAGTAATATGAAATGAAGCCCCTGAATCTAAAACCAAAGATTCATGAATATTGTCTAAAGAAAGAATCAAGACATCTTGTAGTGTCTCACCTACTACATTTCCCTCATTGTTACCTTCATGTTGCTCCTTTCTCAATTTTATATGAAGAGCCTAATATTCTTTCTTTGTGTGACCCAGCTTCCCACAATGCCGACACTCCATTCTTCTGGTGGATTTTAACTTTGAACCTTTCCTTGATTTTCAATGGTTTTCTCTTCCTCTAGTCTTTGACCTCCCTTGTGTCTCCATGGATAAATAATTTATTGATGTGGATGTTTCACCCATGATTATCCTCTACATTTACTTGATAAATATAACACCCACCACATCCTCAAACTTGAGCTTTGTGTTGTTTGAGACTGAGTTGATAACTACCATAACTAAGTTATTCCACCTTTCAGACAAAGAATACAAGATAAGAAGATCTCTAACTTAATCATCAACGTTAAATTTAACATAATCTAACTGAATAGTAATCATATTGAAATCATTTATATCGTTAGTAACATAACTATTTTCATATTAAATAATTTTTTCATTAAAAATATCTTGTTGGAGGCAGAAGGTTTTTTGTATAACTTTCCCAAAATTGTCATAATACTTTCTGTAGTCTTTTCTTGGGATATGTTGAATGCCATCATTGAAGAAAGACACAATTAGATAGTCTCGAGTGCATTTTTGTTCAGAAACTCCCATTGCTCATCCGTCATGATTTTTTGTTGTTTTGTCTTTCCTACCAACGGTAATTAGAGGTCATTCTGATAAAGGTAGTCCTCCATTTGCATCTTTCACAAATCAAAATTCAGTTCATTAAACTTCTCCACCTTTGATTTTCCATCTCCTACCATAGCTCCCACTCAAGCTAAAATCCATTTAGTTTCCTACAACTTAACCTCAACAAAAAACACCTTACTTTGATACCACTTGTTAGGATAAATACAAATGCTAAATATTTATCTTCCTATTAAGTTGCAATAAAAAATATAGAGACTATGGAAACATAAATAAAATTTAAATGCAAATCAAAATACAAAATTGAAATGGAAATGCAAACCAAGAAGATGTGGACATCGTGGTTACATTGTTCAACCAACTTGGGCTACATCCACAAAGAAGTTTGACACTCTTTATTTATTGAAGCAAAATCTTGAGAATACAACCGTGACATAAACTTGTCACTCACACTATCCTCACTCTCTCTTACAACCTCCTTATTATTCAATGCTCCAAGATTAAACCAAGCTTTTACAATGCAATCTCATGCATAAAAATAAACCTTATAAATAGATAAGTAATATTCCATATTAAAAAACAAAATGAGAAGAAATAAAAACTAATGAGAAAACACATGTGAGAGGAAATTTTTTGACCCACTCCTCATGGTATCACTATTGAGCAGTAGTGTAAAGGTGGGATTATCATGTGAGGTCAAACATGGGAAGAAAATCTCATGATGCATTTTAGACTTCCCCATGCAAAATAGAAAATTATACCCCACTTCACATGGGCTCCTCAATCTGGAAAAGTGTATTGTCGCCACTATCCATGTACATAAAACTTTTTTCTAAAAGATTCCAAGCTCCTTTTTGACTATTTCTATGTGCATCCAAAATTAACATGACCCAATTACCCATGTGAATAATATAAGGGTTAAAGATATACCAAAACACTCAAACACTTCCAACAAGGAATCCCCACAGTCACATGGCCAAAGTGAATGATTAAAAGCATCCACTAGTCAAGGGTCAAAAGTTGTTGTCCCACATGCTTCCTACATGTATCCTCAAAAGCAAATCACATGATCAATTGGAAAAATTCAACCCATTTCTCCCACCAACCATTTTTTAACATGAAAATTTATCTTGTGGCCCATGCCACATTACCAAGGATCCACCTCACTGCCTAGTCACATGTCAACTCATTACTGCCACCTCATCACATGAATAGTGACTAGTGATTTCATGAATAGTGTTTATGTGAATAATTTCACACTTAATAGTATCTTTCCTTGCATGTACTCCTTGATGAATAAGACACCTCCTTGAAAATAGGCCTTTAAGTCACATTTGAGTTCTCAATTGACTCCTTCAATCCTCTCATTTATGATGCTTCTCTATTAAGCTGGGGATATTAGAAGGCTCCTAATGTTCTTTTGACTTTTTATTCATGACTTGGCATAGGAGGGAGGAAAAGTATCTTTAAGGTTTTTGAATACTCAATCCATTTGAATCCTTATTGAAAACTAACTCTTGACTTCTTATTGCTCACTAAGTGGCAATGAACATGAGTGGTTAGCTTAACAAGGTATGTTGAATAGTTTCATGCATTGATTGGGTTGGTTAACGAGCTTGAACCTCTCTTTCTCCAACTTGGCGTAAACTTATAATCTTGATTATTTTATTATGTATGCAATCTCTCTCCATGAAAGGTCTCTCTGCCTAAAAATACCTACTACAATCCCCTCAGATGCCTCAAACATTCTTTAACAACTCATTTCCCACCTAAAGTCCATATTTTCATTCATATCCTTGTCGCCCTCAAGACACACAAAAATTATTATTCATAACATTACAAAAATTATCCCAGAAAACTACACTTAGTTTTGTGTACCTGTTTGGATCTTATTGCTCTATACAAAATTTCATGATCATGCACTCAATGCACATGTACTCACTCCACTCCTCTCCTTTTTTATTAGCCTTCCATTAGGCCTCTAGGCTTAGGAAATGGATATTTAGTTCTAATCACTATTCACACGTGAAAATCTAGGATGATGATTTAATCACTTTAGGTACCTTCTCAACATTATCCACATCTAATTTGAGGGTTTGACAGAACTTTCCATGCTTCCAAATAAATTGCAACAATCATTTTTAGCCCTTTTCCATACACTGTGTACCTTGCACGTGCCATACAATAGACCATTTAGGTGACCATGAGACATATGAAATTAATCTTGGTCATTTCATAGCTAAATAAATCCATATGAATCCATGTGAGAAGAAAATCCAATCATTAGGTCATTTATAGGGTTTAGAGAGGCATATCATCTTAATGATGATTCATAAAGTATAGGGTATTAATAAAATAACTAATGCCACTAATTTTTAGTTCAAAAAGGTCCCCAAATATTCCTAGTATCTTGAGGTCCCATGCAACTGCTTAGTACAAATCCAAGTAGAAGAAAATGCCTTTTGGGTTAGGCAGACTATGTATAAAGACTGAGAAAGGTCTTTTAAAGCCTAAAAACCTCAAAAATGGATTTCAATGGATATGAAGGTATATATTAGGTATGATAAAACCTATATTATGTATCTAAATGTTATTAATGGGCAATAACCTTTACATAAAGCTCTGCAACCTGGTTAGATGCTATGAGGGTTTGTAAGTCATAAGGCTAGTCTGACCCTAATTGCTTTTCTTTGATCATTTATTCTTATTTCCCATGGGTTTGAAGCTTGTGAGATTATATACCTAGGATATATAAACATTTAAAACCTATTTAATCTTCATATCCAACTCAAAGATTATAACTTCCTTCAAGTTTCATAGAAAGACCTATATGGTATTCATGAGGTCTCTTCTCTGCATTCTTGAGAGTCTTTTATTTTAGATGGTTATTGTTGACCATTTTTTGCCCAACAGGGCAAAAAAAAATCGGTCCCCTTCTTCCCCTGCTGTTTAAGGCCAATTCATTTTTTAATTTTGCACAAGTCCAGGAATTTCTACGAACTCTGTATGTCCATTTCTATGGACTCTGCAGAGCAAGTTTTTCTATGGACTCAGCAAGTGTAATCCTTGGCAGATGAGAAATCAGTTTAGAAAGTGCTGGGGTTTACAAGGATCTTTTGGGTCTTCGTCTGAAGAAAATTTTCAAGGAAGGTTGGCATCTTCGAACCATTGAACCATCGCTTCAGTTCACAGCTTTGGTTCAATCAGTAGTTCAATCAGATTTGATTCAAAGCTTTGGTTCAACACAGAGTTCAATCGACAAAGTTCAACAGACTGGTTCAATGGTTTAATTCAATTCATAGTTCAATCGGCCTTGTTTCAGGCTTTGGCTCATCATTTCAAGTCTATCGCTTCAACTTCAAGCCTTGGTTCAATCTTTAAGTTCATCGCTTGGTTTAGAAAAAAATTCAACGATCTTGGCTCAACAGTGATGAACCGTTGAACCATTGAACCGGTTCAATGGGTTGGTTCAATGCCTTCAGTTCAATGTGCAGGTTCAACGACAGAAGCGAACAAGGAAAGTTCAAAGGCTTGGTTCAATCAGCTCGGTGCGCAGTGTTGAACCATTGAACCGGTTCAACGCTTTGGTTCAACACGATTGGTTCAAAGGGTCGGTTCAACGAGGTGCCCCAAAAGCCGAGGGATAGGAGCCCTTGTGGAGGGTAGTCCAGGTTCAATAAGCCCTTACGGAGGGCAAAGACACTTCAAGGAGACCACAAAGCAGGAAAACCCAAAGGAAATAGCCAAGGATGGTGACGTCCTGAAAGCTGTCAACTTTAAGAGGGCGAACTAGCCGTTGGTTTTCAAGCGATGACGGGTGTGAGAATGTCAAATTTAAGCTAGCAAAAAGGGTATTTTTTTAAAACACCCAAGCGCTAACCATGAAAGGAGCCCAAGCAATGCAGCGACCCGCCCAGAGATAGCCCTGAGGGCCGAAGGAGCTAGAAGAGACAAGGCAAGGAAAAGACAAAAGCGCCAAGAGCATGGAGTAGGCAGATAGTCCAAGTGGCGAAGGGAGGCGCCAATTCAAAAAGTTACTCCAGCAGGTGAAATAGTGTCCACGAATTGACCATTAGAAGGCGTGAACGGCGAACTGTGCGACCTATTTTTTTTCATTTTACATTTATGAGCGGACAAATTGCGTAGGTGCATTCAAGGAGCAATCTCGATTAATGGGGAAATGATGCGGCCTATGTCAAAAAATACCTGAAGTCAGAGCTAGGGCCAACACAACATTGATGTTTAAGCGGCCTGCTTTTCCAATGCTCGTAAGGCACATGGGTCACTTGTAAAAAGGGTGCCAAAAGGCCTCCTTTCTTCTTCTATATATTGGAGACTTGTCATTTTTGTAATCATCTGCCACATTTGTAAGGCGTAGCGCTGGCAAAATTTCACCTGAATCAATAAACGCATTTTTTACTTCTATCTTGGTTAGATATCTATGTGTATGTCTGAGTGTTAGTTTGTGTTTAGTCATTGTTTCTTGATGCTTTCACAGGTTCAACACCAACATATCTGGTGTCTATAAGGTGCCATTTCTGTAGCTGACAAAGAGAGCTGTATTTAGAAGTGCAGAAATAGAAAAAATTACTATACAGTGTGCATTTCATAGCACCTTTGGTGAATCTCTATTTTCTGTATTTTCCATTAAAGCCTCCCTGCCAAGTTTCTTGCAGCCTGGTCCTTCTGTCAGTTTGAAGTGTATGTATGTGTTTGTTTGATTTTAAGTGTGAGTGTGAGAAGGTCGGTTTATTTTGGTGCATCACTCTTTTTAGAGTAGATTTATTTTCCTGCAATCTTTCTCCCTTTTCATTCTCCCTCATTATATATATATATATATATATATATATATATATATATATATGTTAGCACTTACTGGAACAAATCAGATGCATTAAAGGGAGCTAGCCCTTATCTAAAGACTCTACCCTCCAGCTTCACCGGTCCCATAGGCAAGAGGGGAGTTTCCATTGTTGCATGTGGAAAGGCAAGAGCTCAACCTCCTTGCCCCTGGTGCAATCCACTGCATTAACAATTTTTGGCACGCTCTGTGGGACCAACTAGGACAAGTTGTGTCCACAGAGTTGAATTTTTTTTTGGTGGGTTCTTCAACCAACCAGCCTTTGGAGGCTTTTGCATCAACGCCAATGGCGACTCTGAGTTAAATCAACTGGTTAAGCAGTTCTGGTGCCATCAAGAAACAATATTCTGGTATGTATAATTCCATCGTTTAGAATCATGGACCCTATTTTCCTTGGCCAGTATGGCTATGATCCCTACCAACCTTATGTTGACCCTTATCAGGTCCAATATGACCAGTTCTAGCCCTATCATGGGCTATATCAGTGTTATGCCCAGTCTTCTCAATGTGTCACTTCTCCTACTCAACCCAGTCTCTTTACCAATCAACCCGTCTCCACCTTCAAACGAGCACTGCTGGGATACAAAAAATATGTAATAGATCTGGACACCAGAAGGGGATGTGGCCAAGAAATTCCTGATCATATCATCCATCAAGTGAGGAATGCACTGGATCAGGTTAAGAAGGAATGGGCTCCTATTGAAAGAGCCAATTGGCATCGGCTTACAAGTGAGATGTTGGATGTGGGTGGTTTGATTGCATCTTTTGGAAGAGAAGCTGAGTATTCATGAGAGACAGCCTTACCAAGTCTATCAACCTACATACTCGCTGCCTCAAGCATCATATCAGTCATATACAACCCCTGCTTATAAGCCACGTCAAGCCTGTCAAAGTCCTTTCCCTAATTATGTTGAGGAGAGTTCTGAAACAACAAACCTTGTGTTTAAGGCTAATCTTGATAGACATATCGAATTGGTAAATCTTCAGATGCATCAGTCCATTTTGGCAGCAAGGGAAGTGGAATCTAAATCTTCACTACCCTCTCACATTGTGGCCCCACAACCCCGAAAGGAGATGCCCACTCCGAATATCTTGAGCTGGAATAAAGTGGTTGAGTCATGGAACAACAAGGGGGAGAAAGACATTGTCCAAGAGTGTGGGGTACAAGATGAGGTTAGTCCTTTTCAAGTCCCTCCCACCCTTCCTCAAGAAGCTCCTTGCATTTCATGGCAATCTTCATGCACTCCCCATCTCTATGATGACTCCCACGAGCTCCAAGAGGTACAAAATGAGGATGATTTGGCCAAGCGGATTGAGGATTTACAAAGGAAGATGAGACTACCAGGCGAAAGAGAGGAGTTTTCAGACTTTGTAGAGGAGCCGATGCCAAAAGACACCCCTTCCACCAATCCACAAGCTAATTTCAATATTGATGGAGTGTTGGTAAAGTGGAGGGGCAAAAATCAAGAAATCTTGGCCCAAGGTCTGCCCTCTCCTATTCTAGAGAAAACTCCCTCTTGTATGCCAAATCTTTTTTATCAGATGGCACTTGCTTATTCTAACTCATCTAATGCATCAATCAATCCTACCCTCAATGCCATGCACCTAGATTTTTAGCATGCCTTTTTTCAGACAGCTCTTCCTGTACATGAGCAGACCCTCCCAAATCTTCCCCAGCCTCCTTAAGTCTTTCAACATGACCTCCAAATTCCGAACTAGAAGAAAGAACATCATGAACCAGCTCAGGACATTGAAGAGGGTAAAGTTGCTACCTGTTCATAGGAGCAAGATTCCAATCCCAAGATCATGAGTTGGAAGCAAACAGTGGAATCTTTGGGTAGAAAGGAAGAAGAAGAGAGGTTTTGCTCAAAACCTTGAAGAAGATGGGGCTGCTCTTGCTCTCGACGATGATTGTGACTTCTGAGAAAGGCTTTTCTAGAAAGATACAGATAGGCAGATTGCAGAATTGGAGTCCAGAGTAGGTTTTCTCAGTGAACGTGTGACAGATGTTTCAGACCAAATAACAGATTTCGTGTCTGAATACACTCCATCCATACACCTCCAAAAAAGCTATCAGGCCTTCCCTAATATAGAGTATGCTCAGTTTATGACTAACCAGGGAGACTTCATGAGTACGGATGAGGAGGAGATCACCTTAGGTGACATGGAGGAGCATGGATAATCTCTTGTTCATGCTTTGAATGATTCATTTGAAGTCATTGAGGCAGGCTGCACTGTTCTTCAATGAGGCTATGAGCTGGATAAGAGTGGAGAAGGCAACATTGGGGTTCAAACAAGCATGCAAAGAGGCTGCAGTTTTTCAGATTTACCCCTTCAGGAGGTTAGTGAATCTGAAGATATCTTCTTTGAAATCATCAAGGAAGATGGTCATACCATGGAACCCGAGCATGAGGCAGAGGAGAGCAAGCCAGTCAAGGGTGCATATCAAGGGGCTTACAGTGATGAACTGATAACAATTGATTTCTTGATGAGATACACTAGTCTCAAGAACCAACAGGAGGCAAGCTTCCAAGAACAAACAGAGTACACATACATTGGAAGCATGTTTGAATCTCCACTCGAGTACAAGCCAAATCAGGTGACAGGCAAGAGGAGCAGGTCACCAGCTCTCTTTTTCATTCAGCTACTTACCTAGCACCATAAGTCTTCTTGCCAGGAAGGAGATGTTAGAAGCTTTCCCTTTGATCCAGGAGGGAATCAAAAATACCTGGTTAGCTACATATAATAGGTTGCTTTCAGTTTTCTTTCCCTGTTTTCCCTAAGTGCTATTTGCACAAGTAGTTTTCTTAGCCTTGTGTGTGTTTTTCTTTTCCTTTTGAGGTGAATCTGCGTGATTGGTTCTAGATTTATCAGAGCTATTGATAATCTTTAAGTTACAATCTGACCCCATGCCCAATGGATTTTTAAGGCAACTGGATTCTAAGCATAACATGCATGCTTCCCCTGGGAGTCGCCAATTTGTTGACCATTTTTTGCCCAATAGGGCAAAAAAAATCGGTCCCCTTCTTCCCCTGCTGTTTAAGGCCAATTCATTTTTTGATTTTGCGCAAGTCTAGGAATTTCTATGGACTCTATAAGTCCATTTCTATGGACTCTGCAGAGCAGGTTTTTCTACGGACTCAGCAGGTGTAATCCTTTGCGGATGAGAAATCAGTTCAGAAAGTGCTGGGGTTTACAAGGCTCCTTTGGGCCTTCATCTGAAGAAAATTTGCAAGGAAGGTTGGCATCTTCGAACCATTGAACCATCGCTTCAGTTCATAGCCTTGGTTCAATCGGCAGTTCAATCGGCTTTGATTCAAAGCTTTGGTTCAATGCAGAGTTCAATCGGCAAAGTTCAACAGACTGGTTCAATGGTTTAATTCAATCGACAGTTCAATCAGCCTTGTTTTAGGCCTTGGCTCATCATTTCAAGTCTATCGCTTCAACTTCAAGCCTTGGTTCAATCTTTATGTTCATCGCTTGTTTTAGAAAAAAGTTTAATGATCTTGGCTCAGTAGTGATGAACCGTTGAACCGGTTCAACGCCTCCAGTTCAACATGCAGGTTCAACGGCAAAAGCGAACAAGAAAAGTTCAAAGGCTTGGTTCAATCAGCTCAGCGCACAACGTTGAATCGTTGAACCGGTTCAACACTTTGGTTCAATGCGATTGGTTCAAAGGGTTGGTTCAATGAGGTGCCTCAAAAGTCGAGGGGCAGGAGCCCTTGTAGAGGGTAGTCTAGGTTCAATAAGCCCTTGCAGAGGGCAAAGGCACTTCAAGGAGACCACAAAGTAGGAAAACCTGAAGGAAATAGCCAAAGACGGTGACGTCCCAAAAGCCGTCAACTTTAAGAGGGTGAACTAGCCGTTGGTTTTCAAGCAATGACAAGTGCGCGAATGTCAAATTTAAGCTGTCAAAAAGGCCATTTTTTTTTAAATGCCCAAGTGCTAACCATGAAAGGAGCCCAAGCAATGCAACGACTCGCCCAGAGATAGCCCCGAGGGCCGAAGGAGCCAGAAGAGACAAGGCAGGAAAAAGACAAAAGCGCCAAGAGCATGGAGCAGGCATATAGTCCAAGTGGCGAAGGGAGGCGCCAATTCAAGAAGTTACTCCAGCAGGTGAAATAGTGTCTACGAATTGACCATTAGAAGGCACGAACGGCTAACCGTGCGACCCATTTTTCTTCATTTTACATTTATGAGCAGACAAATTGTGTAGGTACATTCAAGGACCAATCTCGGTTAATGGAGAAACGATGCAGTCTGTGTCAAAAAATGCCTGAAGTAAGAGCCAGGGCAGACACAACATTGATGTTTAAGTGGCCTGCTTTTCCCAATGCTCATAAGGCACATGGGTCACTTGTAAAAAAGGTGCCAAAAGTCCTTTCTTCTTCTATATATTAGAGACTTGTCATTTTTGTAATCATCTTCCACATTTGTAAGGCGTAGCCCTGGCAAAATTTCACTTGAATTAATAAATGCATTTTTTACCTCTATCTTGGTTAGATATCTCTGTGTATGAGTGTTAGTTTGTGTTTAGTCATTATTGCTTGATGCTTTCACAGGTTCAACACCAACATAGTTGGTGTCTATAAGGTGCCATTTCTGCAGCTGACAAGGATAGCTATATTTGGAAGTGCAGAAATAGAAGAAATTACTATACAGTGTGCATTTCACAGCACCTTTGGTGAATCTCTATTTTTTGTATTTTTCATTAAAGCCTCTCTGCCAAGTTTCTTACAGCCTGGTCCTTCTGCCAGTTTGAAGTGTATGTATGTGTTTGTCTGATTTTAAGTATGAGTGTGAGAAGGTCGGTTTATTTTGGTGCATCACCCCTTTTAGAGTAGATTTGTTTTCCTGCAATCTCTCCCTTTTCATCCCCACCATTATATATATATATATATATATATATATATATATATATATATATATATATATATATATATATATATATATGTTAGCACTTACTAGAACAAATCAGATGCATCAAAAGGAGCTATCCCTTAACTAGAGACTCTCCCCTCTAGCTTCGCCGGTCCCATAGATGAGAGGGGAGTTTCCATTGTTGCGTGTGGAAGGCAAGAGCTCAGCCTCCTGCCAAGGGTGCAATCTTCTGCGTCAACAGTTATAGTCTTGAAACACCCATGTCTTCACCTTTTAAGATTCCTTAGGGGCTTCATGACATCCCTTAACTACCAAATTTAAACTATCACTACAAGAAACACAAACCATATCCCAACTCTTAGAGGCAGGGTTGAAGCTCTTCTTAGGTCTATTGAGGCTTCACCTAACTGTCTTCATGATCATTTCACCCATGTTTAAGACATTCATTCTTCTTAGTGAGTGTGTCCTATACATTTTACTCATATTAGTTTTAAAGAGGCAAGGAGTGATTTGAGAGATCCAACAACACTTCATCCATCAATATTATGATCTTCTTTTGGTCAAGAGTGAGGACTTACATGTCTGCAAACCTGTAGGTTTGCATGCACCTTTATATGAATTATTTATAATATGTCTCTTAGAATTGTGATCAATATAAATGGGTCTCATAATGATTTTATAACCTCTTCAAACCTCTCATATTCATTCAAACTCTTAACCCAATATTACTTTTACACATTTTCTTAAATTCTTGAGAGTAAACTTACCTTCTCAAGTAGGCCTATAGGAAAGTATGTAATATAGAGTTTTGGAATAAAAAACTTATGGATTCCATTATCAATTGGAAAATATTCATCATAACCTTATATTAGATTAGTAATGGTGTGAAGATAACCTTATCATGCATACAATCTTCCACATGCCCATGATTAAGTCACTATACCCTGACTTAGGCTTGTGTAATCTACCAAATTAAGCCATTTCCATACTTTATCTCTCACATGTGCCATCATTGTTGGTTTATAGAGTGAAACTAAAGTGTGAATATGTATCCTAGATGTTTTCAAGGTTAAACAAGTCATCTTGAGTTATTTAAGGGTCATTGGCAACCATCGAGCTCATTATTAAGGGTTTATAAGGGTTTATAGTGCCTCATCTTGTTAAAAATGATTGATAAAGGCGAGTTATCGGATGAAAGACTTATTGCCTCAATAATTTAGTTCATTGACCTCTTTATCCTCCCCTAATGGATCTTGGCATGACGCATCTGCTTGTATGAGATCTGAGCAATATTTGAAGCTTCTCAAGCAGGCTCAAGGCAGTTTGTGAGTGACATGAACTATTAATAACCATTCATAACATACAGGTCTTCTGAATGAAAATTAGTGACAAAATTTTCAAGTATGCTTACCCCTCCACCATCACCTAAGATAAATATATCCCATGAAAAATTTTAGCTGATTTCTAAGCAAAAACCTATGCTCTCTTGAGCTCTTCTTAAGGCAAAAATAGGATTTAGAGTGACCTTATATCATAAAGATTGTTCTTACAAGTATGGAGCTAAAACAAAGAATCAATGTCAGGGGTTTGGGGTAGGATGCCCCATTCATGATCTCCAATAGTAATTTACCCCCATCCATTCCATCAGGTGAGTATTGAGCTTCACAAGATGACCTCTCATATTAGTAGATTGGGTGTTTAGACCGAGAAAGGTCTTTTTTTTGAGTCTAAAAGGCCTTCAACCTACATGACTTTGTATTAGATCATCCTCATAATCTATATGACACCTCTACTCATGCATGTAAGTAACTTGTTCTCTATTTTGAGATGTCATTATATTCAAGACCTGACCACTCTCCCTGTAGCTCATCTATTAAGGGTTTTGGGCCTATAGGTGTCTAAATGTCTCTAATTAAGTTTCTTCTCTCTACCCCACAATGGGGTTATTCATATCATTAGAAACTCTACAAGTAAATATCCTTGACTCTATCAACCTTATTTACACATCTAATTCATAGGTCTATAGGTGTATATATGCCTAATTTGGGACAAATGATTTTAGAGGAAAAGGAGCATGTAGTGATTTTTTGTCATTGGAAAGGGTTTCATGAGCATTGAAACTTGTTCCAAATTTTTTTTAGAGAGTTTTAAAGGTGCTTAGGGTTTTCATTATCATCAACTGATCTTATTTATAGATACACTTAGTGTAAGGTTTGTATCTGGTTAGGCTTTTCAAGCTCTTCGATCATGTTATTTGATGGATCTCCCTCTTGATTAAGACTTTGAGTGTTTTTACCAGTTCATACAAGGATTTGTAAACTCAAAAAATCCCCTTTTACTTTGTTAAAGTGAAAAATAACATTTATCATCACCTTCATGCCTGCAAACTGCGAAGAGACATTCATGCAAGATGGTCATTATTGAAAGATGAAACTTGGTGAGAGTTGGGAAACTTATTAAAGACCTTGTAGAATATGGAGGAGATTTATAGACATTGTTAAGATCCATCATAAACATTTTTACATATAAAATATCTTGGAGAACTCAAAACTCTTTATGTAAAACTGTAACCTGATCATTCCTTTTACTAGATACCATGACGCCGGCCTATTTTCATCCTTCACTTCTCTAACCTGAATATCTTGCTGTATAATATTGTAGAGTATCTTGATAGGAACTTCAATAGGTCTCATATCCATCCATTTGTCTTCTTGAAACTCCAACATGCAATTAATGAGAGAAAACTATGAAGATTGGATTTTACAAGTAGTTTAGAGGCACCTATAGTCTTAAATTTTTTTCATAAAGGTATGCTCCTCATTATGATGACTAATCCTACGCATCACAAGTTAATTAAGGTCCCTTCCTATGGCCAAGATCTCAAGTCACCATTCTCTCTCCTCTGTACAGATTGAAACAATATCATCTAGCCTTCCAAGACTACTGAGAAAATTGATAGAAGGTATAAGATAATTTTTACCCTCTCTAGGCCTGTACCTGCATTTAAAACCTAATTTTGACAATGGACAAAGATAAGGGAGGCCTAAATGGATCTTATAAATATTTTAAAACTTGCAAAACCATGGAACTCTCCTCCTTTTGGTATTATAAACTGATCGAGACACCTTTCAAAAGGCTTACAATGTTAGAGAGGAAAATGACACCCTTTTGACAGTTGCATGGACTAAGGAAGGAGGTGAGATGACCATTACATGTGTTAAATGACATAAAAAATACCTTAAAATACTTTGACAACTTGGAACCTTTTTGATTAAGTCATGGTAAAACTAGATAAGCATAAACCCACATAAAGACCAATACCTTAAACTTGTCAAATTTACCTTAAATTCTCCAAAAGACCTCAGAGAACCTCATTTGAACTTGAAATAACTTGAAAAGATCAAGTTTTGAAATATAGGGGTGATAATTTGACTTGGAAGGTTAAATTTGCCAACATGCACCATGTCATCTTTAGTTAGAGCAGATAATCCCCTGGACTTGTCAGAGAGGTGAGGGGCCAGGGGAGCCCAATTGAATGGGAAGGTGCCACATCATATTAAGTACACAAATAAACTAGTTTCCACCTAAGACCTGAGGAAGCTTAGAATGAAGTAGCTATGAGACTCAAAGGCCAATTAAGGTGTGACATGTGTCCCTAGGTGACATATCACCCAACCTAGGGGAACACCATGGAGTATAAAACAATGCCTAGGTGCCAAACATTAATAGGAGGAATAATGCGCTGATGACACATGTTAAAAATCAAGATTTAGGTAAGAAGCCTCTAAGATATTTGACAACCTGCCTACCATGCACTGTGCATTAAAAAAATGAGAAGTTGAACCCGATTGGACAATTTTAAAACATTTCATCACTATTGCTATAGTTGGCTGGCAATAGAGGATCATGGGCTTTGAATTCAATTTTGGATTTAAAAGTAAAGGGAAAAAATCTATCCACTAAATCAAATTCAAATTCCTAGTAAGTGAGTTGTCAAATGCCATTAATGCAGGGGATATATGGATGCGATTATAAATCCTAAGGGAAACCCATTAATGGTTAACATTGATAACTTTGAATAAATCTCTAACTCCTTACTTTCAAAATTTCACAAAGCCCTTGTATCCTGTGGCTCCTACACTCAAAGCTTCCAAATTTCCCCTCTGTCCTACTCAAATGGATGCTACATCCTCAAACCCAAAGGCCAAACCTGAGTATGAGGACACTACCTTTCCTGATGGATTAACTAAGTATAATCACTACAATGATATATTTAAGCTAATTAAGCAAGTCCCCAAGGATTATACCAACATGGATGACTAGTTAGATGAATATGAGGATGCCCTTAGGTCCTATAAGAAGTACATACCCCATAGAGCAATAACCAAACCAGAGGTGTTTCCTTTCACTTACCTACTAGGTGACATCCTTCACAAGACCATTTGCATGCAAGATGCTATCAATGATTGGGAATGCTCACCTAACTCTCAACACCAGATTATCGATATATCTAGGAACACCTTCAAGGCATACTAATTCCTCCTAAACTTCTCTTTATCTTATGATATAGTTGGAGTATCAGTCCATTTGAGCACCTAACAGATCTATTACATCCTCCCCGACTGAGCTGAGAACCTCGACTCCAAGTGGATCAATAAATAAAAAATAAATTCTTACATGGTTTGCACTTTGTAAGAAGAGGTATGAGTAGGCATGATCCCACTAAATTGGTTGTTCAGGGACCCAAATTTATAGCACATCAATGATCTGTGGGTGCCTCTCTTGTATATTATCCTAAAATGCTCAGACTTCCTAGACATAGGAGGTTTGATCAACTTCAAGTTGGTCTGCACCATTGTAGATGCCTAAAATTGAGGTAGCTTCTACATGATGAGCTACCTGTTGGATGATCTTGTTCAAGCCTTCGACCTTTACTACATGGGTTCCTAGTGTCCTAGTGGTCCTCGTGGTCTCATACAAGATGTATGGCTACCAATTCCACCAGCACATCTGATATGTTTGTGAGTACTTCTACTCAGTGGTGTACTAGACTATCAACATAGCTCTGATTCCCCAGTTCTTAAAGGAAATCTAAGACTCTATCATAGCCATTAGAGACTATTAGTTGTACAAGGAGGACATAATGATCTATATCATAGGATTTCTCAAAGACCCACTCTGTCTACCATATTATGTCCTTGATCACTTAATAGAACTAGAGATCACCTTTCAATTAGTGGAGGTTATCTTCAGGTTTTATGTATATAATTAGTAGAAGGTGTGCTCATAGCTTTTGATCACCATATGATACCATGTCTATAGGAACTTCCCTTTGATACAAAATATGGTAGTTAAATGAGACTCCTTTGCCTTGAAAAATTTAAGGTTTGACAATGGGACCCTAAAGGGGTGATTCAATCTTATTTAGCTAATACTCAGCTCGACTCAACATCAAATATGACCATCAAGTATAAGATGATGATGAGATATATTTAAACACCACCATTGACTAGGAGGCACTATCCTAGATAGCAATAAAGAAGAATAAGAAAGGGAATAAGGCTCAAACAAACCCCTTCTCATCTCCTCCAGCTCTTGCTCGATCCATGGAGGATAGAACTCGAATAGTTCCATCCATATCCTAAAGAATCCTACAGATCATCCCACCACTTTCTCCCCCTTTAGCCATAGTTCCAACTCTAGTTTCACTTCTGCCAGCAACTCCTCCCCCAACTCTAACTCTGCATCTACCTCATCTAGTTGCTCATTAAGATCTACCTTCACCTCCTCTAAAAGTTCTGATAACCAGAATATAACAGAGCCGACCCTAGACTACACAACACCAAGAAACCAAAGTGTATCCTATTCAACCATCAATGCCACATCCCTTGAGAATTTATGTGGTTGGTAGCTTAAGAGAGAGCCTAGAGTGAGGTACCTATTAGGCACCCATATAGGTTCCCCTGCTCACTCCTTCATCTCCTCTCATTTCCCTTCCACCCCTCACTCCTACCTCATTGTAATTCTTAGTTCAGGGACCCATTAGTTCCCATCCATCCCAAGTGGTACCTCTTGCATTTACCATTGCTCCCCATTCATCTTTCACCCAAGTAACTTTGGCCTTGATCTTCCTGATCAACCTCATTTATTCCTTTTTGATCCTCCCATCTCATAACCTAGAGTCCTCTTAGTGCCACCATTAGGCATGCCTCTAGTAATAGGCATGGTTATAGACTTTAGGAGCAAGCCACTTATAGTAGGGACCCTCCTAGTCCCCACAACATCTAGCCCATCACTTCATTCCATAGCTCCAAGTCCTCCACCATTAGCCCGTACAACCCTTGTCATCTTGATCAAACCATCCACCACATCACTCAAAGTCAACTTGAGAAAGAGGATGAAGAAGAAATAAAAGGAAACCCACACTCCAAATCCAACTTGAAGGCCTCCTGCTCCAATTTCACCTCCTCTATAAGTCTCAATGGCTCCTCCATCCCTAGTAGCATTAGCTTGGTGATTAGCTCCTTGTCTCCCTCTCTCCCTTAACCCAAGGCTCCATGGGATTCACATTTGACTAACCCATATCTTGCCAGTTGTTCCTTGACCCATTTTCAAGGGTAATTTTACCCAAGGTGAACCTCACTCAGGAATAATGGTAGGCTCAAATGTTCCCCTAGGCCTCCCCTTTTGTTCTTGTTCCTTTCTCTCTTATTCCCCCTCCACCTCTATTCTATTCCTTTTTCACTCCTTCAACTTCCTATATCTCCCCTCCACCTCATACTCTGCTCTTCACCACCATTTTAGCCATTCCTCCTACACCCCCTATAGCTCAGGGGATAGTCTTAGGGTCACAAAAACCATAAATTAATGTCCAGGGTGACCCAAACATAAAGTGGAGTTTTGATAGAGATTTTGGGAGTATGAAAATGATGCTCACTCAGAGATTCGTTAAGGAGGGGAACACGATGATATGACAGACCCATCAGAATCTAGTTTCCCTCACCAAGGTGAAGACTACCACTAGATAGGAGAATATGGTTGAGAATTCACTAGCTATCGTTCGTGCTACCTATAACATGCCTGATAAGTTACTCAAAGACATATAGATCCAAGTTGAGACTCTTGAAGCCTAAATGAAGATCATGTTCCCAGTCAAATTAATCGAGCAGGTAAAGGATGCCCTCCTACTTTTCTCAATCCTTGGGAAATTAGTAGAGACATGGGATGAGACCAACTCACTCATACAATGAATGCATGCCTACATGGGATGGATTGTGAAAATCAATAGGAAATGCCAAAAGCTGCAAGTAGTGGTCAAAAAGGGAATGTTCTCAAAGCTTAAACTCATTCCACCCTCAGATTTGGGCTTATACCAAATATATGTTGAGAACATGAGAACAACAATGGAGGAGTGGTTATCCTTGGCCCGTAATATAATAGGACCCTTGGAATAGGGAAATAATAAGATATTGACCTACTTTAAAGAGGTTCATATCTGTGTGTTATTCCACTCAATGTAACCTTACTCGACCAAGGGGAATTCAAAGTCCACTTAGGTCAATTCAACCATGTTATGAGGGAGAAAGTGGCCAAGACAAATCAAAGAAGATCCCAAGCAGTACTAGACCTATCAACCCAATCCATGGTAATTATCAACTAGGTCTCTAAAGTCTAAGAATTAATGGAAGTAGCCTTCCAAATCTCCTAGAGATTGGTATCTCAGGTTGAGGGAGTCTTAATAGAGCCCCCAATAAACTTGGCCAAGATGGATAAGTAGTTTAACCTTGTGGCAATTGTGTTAGAAGATGGGAATGACCAGTCAAAGTAGTTAGGAGCTAGTCCCTCTTAGTTGCCTCCTCATGTTAACTAGTGGTCCCTTGCAAATCTATATTGGGTTTGTAGGGATTATTTGTGTTCAAATTTTTAAATATGATTATAATTATAATGATTGGCCATCATGGCCCAGGATGCAATCCTCATGCTTTTTGGAGGTGAGCCCTAATCCTTATTTATGGAAGGAAGAGTCATATTATATTATAAGGGTCAACCAAAATTGTTTGAAAGTGCTATTGAATTATTGCCATGACTTCACCTGCATATCTTTGACCATTCTAGACTATAAAATCAACCAAGATTGATTATTGTAACAACATTTTACTCTTTTAATGAATACAATCTCTATTTTCTACAAGAGGGTCTCTTTTATGTTATAATTTTATTTCATCTCCATGTTTGAATGATTATCAGTGCTAGGTTAATTGGATTAACACTTTGCTATTTAGGTATATTGTGGTTGTGATGTGCTTAGCTATTATAATCTCTATGTGAGTTCTTTTGTTTCTCTTTTGGTAGTGTTGATAATTTATGTGCCAAGATACAAATTTTTGTATGGTGTTTATGTGTTTTTGACAATAAACCCTCAGTACTCATGGTTGGTAAGAAATCACATTGAAGGCATATTCCTAGTTCCCTCAAACACGTCCCATAGTATGTTCTAGGAGGTAGAACTATAGTGAAACTTAGTCTATAGTGGTATAACTATGGTAGAGTCACTTATTTAAGTGACCAATGCATTGAGTTTGTTTTAAACTTGAAGGTTTCCCTTCTATACCTTACCCTTCCCTCTCTTTTGTGTTTATTTTATGGATTTGAAATACCCTTTCCCCTTATGTTTCGAAAGAATAGGCTCAATACTCAAATATTTATAATCATCTTTAACCCGTGTGAAACACATTGTATTGAACTTTTGATGGTGATAATGCATCTCTTGGAGACTATTTATGTAGACTCCATTTGTGAAGTTGAATACCCACAATTTTGCCCTGGAATGATCCTAGATCAGTCCTAAAATGGAAGACAAAAGTCCATAGTTGTCCCCATCTTCTCTTTTTCAAGGAATGTCCAATCTCATGGGTGTCTTATGATAAATAACATATTAGAGAGAACAACAATTTCTTCATCATCTTTTAACCCTTGGATTGGTCTTGAACCCTCAATGGACACGAATAATGAAAGAAAATATTTTCACAAGGATGATTGGAAAAGGATAAGAAAAGCATGCAGAATCTAAATTTTGTGTCTTCCTTAAAAGGGCTATATAGCCAACCTCCATCGCAGGCTTTCCAACTTAGCTGGATATGGAGAAAGATCATGAATGAGACTAGAAGTATCTCTATTAAGGCTATGGATGCCCATATGATAGTAGAGCAATGCCCAAGCCACTCTCCTCCAATCCATCAAGCTGCTAACACCTTTGAAGGAGCTCGATACCTAGTCCAACCTCTATTACTCAAGAAGATTCTAGAATTGAATAGAAAATAAAAAAATCACTTCTTACACACACTGGTGGTTATCTATAGGGTGAAAGCTTAGTATGCCACTTATTATTAGACTTTAGTGCCTTGTATTTTTGCTATGTATGAATATCGCACTTATAATCTATGTTTTGTGCAAGGAAAAAAAAATTAATTGGTTTGGTTCTAAGTGTTTATCATCATTTTCCCCATGAAAGTTACCATTTTTTGTGGTTAACACACCCCCTTTTCCTCTAAATTGGGGACCCCTCTATTAAAAATAATCAAACCAGAGCTCTCAAGTCCTTTCCTTTATTTTCATTGGCTTCACCTAAACTAGACCCTTGGAATCTTGTGTCACTCAAATTTCTCCAAGTAATGACAATCCTTATTTATTTGTATGACTAAGGTAGGCTTATTATTTTAATGATTTAGGGTGATAAGATTACAACTTAGATTTTAAAAGAATTTCATTGAGTCTTGTTCATTTATAGAGCAACTGACCTAGTGCCCTTCATGATAAATCAAAATCTCAATGATAATTAGGTAAGTTATTAAATGTATTATGTGCCTTTTCATTTCATACTTAGTATTTTTTATGGGTTTCATAAGAGAGAATGAACAAATCAGAGGGCACCTCATGGTTAGTTGTTAGAGTGGCCACTCCTCAGATCTATTAGAAATGTCAGATCACAAGAGAGCCCAATCCAATTAGAGGATGCCATGTTGCTAGTTGTCAATGCAAATAATACCCCAGACTTGTCATAGATGTTAGATCCCAGTCCAATCAGAGGGTGTCATATCTCTAGTTGTTAGAGCGACCAATCCTCTAGACTTATTAGAGATGTTAGAGCCTGGGAGAACCCAAACCACTCAGTGGATGCCACATTACCAGTTGTCAGAGTAGCCAATCCTATGGACCTGTCAAAGATGTCAAATCTTGGGAGAGCTTGACCCACTTAGAGGAAACCATGTCACCAATTGTCAGAGTGGCTAGTATCCTAAACCTATTAGAGATGTCAAAGCCTAGGAGATCCTAGCCCACTCAAAGGGTACTATGTTACCAGTTGTTAGAGTGACCAGTTCCCTAAACCTATTAGAAGATGTCAGAGCCTGGGAGAGCATCCACTTAGAGGGTACCACATATCATAACAAGGCATATGAATGGGTAGACACCTAAGGCCTTATAATGGTCATAATGGGGTACAAATAGAGACTAAGGACCCCACAAGATGTTTTCATGCTTTCAAAGTGTTGAGTTACCTAAAAACAAGCCTGTGCACATATACTTCCCACCTGTGCCTGCACTCATCCATTAAAACAGGTTCACACATTATCTAACTATCAATTTGTGCCTATAAACAACCTTCATCATGGCAACATGCTATGTAGATCAGAGTGCATAGGTCCCTAGACATCAAATAGTGTAGAAAGAGGTCCACATGGAATAATACTAAATTATGAAGAGTGTGCTCAAGACCTTCATTCCTCTTGTACACTCTCTTCCTAAAAGTCTTGTGCATTAAAGTATTAAGGTTACACACCTTCATTGAAGAACCATAGATTTTGGTCTTACTACACAACCTTTAACAATCATGCTTTACATGAGATACAACTAATTAATTGAATAATATGCAAGTCAGAGCGCATATGCCTCATTGACTTTAAGTAAAAAAAGAGAAGTACACACAAAATATTAATAGATCATGAAGAGCACATTTAAGATCTTATATCTTATTAGGTGATCTTATTTTAAGACTTCCCTAGTGTTAAAACAATGAAGTCTCAATCCAAATAACATATTTTCCCATTTACACCCTTGTGAAATGTAGACTACAATCTCAAACTATGCAATATCCTTTTTACATACCAACACTGGTTCCAAAAGAAGGCACGAGATGAGAATATTATGAGAGGGGACTAGGCACAGATGGATTTTAGGATGTTATGTATTTATACATAAGATATCATATCAATTCCCTCTACAAACTCTTAATCAAGATATGTAGTCAACTCTCTACATAATCTTTAGGGCACATCCTTGTGTAGAATGGACTTAGCCATTTATGCACAACCACATGTAAGCCTTTGAAGATAAGGGAGATGCATGAAAAAACTCTAATACTTGCATAATATGAAAAGGTAGAACCCAAGGATATATCAACATGGCCACATGTCAGCATTCCATGACCCTAGTCTTGTTTAGAAATATTTCATGCCTTAGTCTTTTCTTTGACTTTGCCTAGAGCCATGGGTTGACATTCTGCAACCCTAAGAATGTTTGAATGTATTTTTAGACTTAGATTTTATTTAAAGTTTCTCAAGAAAAATAACATCAAAAAAGTGCCAAAGTAATAAGGTTAGAGAGATGACACCATGTGGAAAAATCCTAATGACCCAAATCCCCAAGATGGTTTGTGTAGCTATGAAAATATATCAAAATAATAGGTTAATAAGATGTTGCCACATGACATAATCCTAGCAACCTCACATCTCAGAGCCATCTACTAAGTTTAAAGCAATGATGCCCTTGGGTGAGCAATAAGATGACAAGTGATAGCCCCACAAAAAATGGAGTGTGAAAGTTTTGAGGCATTGAGGTTCAAACCAAGATCAAACCCGCTAAGGTATCAAGTCCTTGATATGATGCCATGTGGTAAAATCTTAGTGACCCAACATCATGGATATATCCATGGATTTTAATCCTTATAAGCTCCTAATTTCATGAGAAGCCACCATGTGGCAACTTATGGAAACCCTTGATACAAATAGCGAAGATACTACCTGAAGTGAGAAGCACCAAGATGATGACACATGACAACAATTAATTTAGAGAACCAAGTGCATGTAGAAGCCAACTAGCTGCCAAGTGGAAAAATAAGTTTCCACATTAGTATATCCAATAGGGAAGTAATGAATAAGGGGAGGGTTATCACAAGGATAACATGTGGCAGTGATGACATTAAAAATATAGTGGCTTGTATTTGGTGGCCCATCTGATCATCAAAATTGTCAAAATATGAGGATCAAATATGTAAATAGATTAATTCACAAAATCAATCAAGAAGTGGTAGCTAGATAAGGAATTCGACCTCATGACATATGTATTAGAGGTTAGGGATGAGAGATTGAATTAGTTAGGAACCAAATCTACACAACCACCTTCATGTATCAAATAAGTGATCCCCCACAGATATTTTTATAGGATCAATGGATTTTTTTTATTTGTTTTGAACTTTGAATTATGGTTGTAACTGTCATGATTGGCTATCATGGCCTAGGATGGGAATATCATGCTATTTGGAGGTGAATCCCATCATAATCTATATAAGGCAAAGCTGTATTTTAATATAGGGGTTAATAAAAACTTGCTCGAAAGTGTTGTCAGATTATAGCCCGAATTTCACCTACTTTTTCTTTCATCTCTTTGGACTGTGGAGTTGGCCATGATTAATTTTTATAACAACACTTGCTTATTTTTAATGAATACAATTCCCATTTTAATGCAAAGGGCTCTCTCAATTATCTTTCTGTTTCTGCTACGTTTTTGCTAATTACATTCACAAGAAGAAGAAACTAAAGATTAAGGGTCATGGGTTTGTACGTTACCCAAATTAAGTTGCGCACCGCATCCAAGCGTTGTAGGAGCTCCTCTTTGGCTATTGAGGAAGACACTTGTAGAAAGAATAAGACTTGAACAAAGAAAATGTTAGATAAAGATATGGTGGATTGCCAAGCGATATGCTCGGTCCCAGAAGTGCAAAGACTTCCTTGAGGGATGACAGTCAACTTATTTGACAAAAAGAGTGTTATATAAAGAGAAATAATGAAAGACTAAGAAAAAGTAAACAACGCGTACCTGTTCTCTGCAGTCAGTCTTTCACAGTCGTCGATGTCGATAGTCCTGCCGGCGTCGGTTTGTCAATGATGCCGACGTCGGTTATACTGCCGATGTCGGTGGGAACAATGGTCCTTGGACGAGTTTCAGGGTTGTATCTGTGATCGACAGAGGGGTTTGGGAGTTTAAAGGTTTGTGCAGGGTTGTAGGGAGACAAATAAGGTCAGCAAAAGGGCAAAGGTAGAGGATAGGTTGTTAAAAAGGGTATGGGTAAGAGAAAGGCTTTTCAGCCTCTTCAAGAAGAATTTAGGTTGGGTCTGGTTGATAGTATTTGGAAATAGTAAATAGAAACTAATTACTAATGCCTTTTGAAATACTGAAATGAGATAGAAGAATATTTAGCTCTGCTTGGTCGAGAACCAGAGGTGTTAGAACGCTTATTCCTATTGTGGCTGATGTTGAGTCCTCGTGCAATGTTCCAATCCAATCTGGAGTGACTTGCGTAGAGTTTTTATAGCCAAGGGAGCGTTAGTCGAAGTTTGATGCTTGGTCTCAGAGTGTGCGTTGATGTCCCAGAGTCCGGGTGGGAGAGAGGAGAGCCGGAGAGATAGCGGAGAGATCCAACTGAAGGTTAGAGTCTAGCCTATGTAATCGACGTCAGCGATCCCGCTAGCGTCGATCGACAGTTGACTGACGTCAGCGGCTAAAGAATGGGTAAAAGGGCTATTTTTTGCTCTTCACCCGTTTCTCCTTCCACCAACTGCATTTGCCGTTGGAGAACGGTCAAAAGACGGGTTTATTGGGCACGAGAGTTGGTTAGGAAGTTAGGAATGAGTAAGAATAGGTCATGGGTGACTCATAGGGTGAGAAATGGTCTAAGGGCGAGGTGTCCAAGGTGAGGTGTCTAGGGCGAGGTGTCGAGGTGATGTCATTAATTTAAAATAAGTAATTTATTTTAAATTAATAAAGTGTGTAAGTGACCAAGGGGAGTCGACACAATTTTGGTGTCTACACTTTCATCTCCATTCTGAATATTTGCTAATGTTAGATTAATCAGATTAATATTTTTCTACTAAGTGTATTATATTTATGATGTCCTTGGATATTATAATCACTATGTGAGCTCTTTCATTTCTTTTTTATAGTACTGTTAATTTGTGTGTTAATCTACAAGTTACCATTGAGTGTTTATGTGTAGTTTACTATAAACTCATAGTACTTAAATTTAGCGAGGGTTCATATTTGAGGCATACTCCCCTATTTCCTTAGAATCTTCCCATTGTGTTTTATTAGAAGTAGAAATTTAGTGCAACTCAATCTATAGTGGTATACCATGACAAGGGCACTTGGTTTGATGGTTAATGCATTGACTTCATTTTAGACCTAGAAGTTCCCTTTTTTTCCTTACTCTCGTTTCTCTTTATGTGTTTGTTTTTTAAGATTGAACTACCCTCTCCATTTATACTTAGAAATATAAGAACACAATATGTGAACCCCATAACAACCTTTTCTAATTAGATATGTGTTTAAGAAGTTCATATTGAACTTTTGATGGTGACATTACATCTCTTAGAGACTATTCACGCAGATGCCATTGTGATGTCAAATACCCATAACCGTGCCCTAGGCTTATCCTAGATCAATCCTAAAATAGAGGATGAAAGTCTATAATTGTTTCCATCTTCCCTTTTAAGGAAAACCCAATCTCATGGGTATTTCATGAACATGAGTTTGGATCAAACAACACTATTGACCAACATAAAGTAAACAACATAGATGTTAAGGAGCTACTAAACATGTGAATGTCGAATATTTTTATATTTTTGAATTTATTTAAATGTTTTTATATTTTATTGGAATTTTTTATTTTTTGGACCCATCTAGGGTATTATTATAAATGGCTCCAAAACTAGAATATGGTGCATCAAACTAGTGATACTACCAAGGAGCATGTATAAGTGTCATACTAAGAACTTTATAATATGTGCTACTCTGTGAATGTCTCATATAACTATATGGATGTAAAGTAGTAATAAAAAGAGTAGGCGAAAGCATTGAATATAGTGATAGACTATAGTGCATAGGGGAAAATGGATGAAACCAAAGACAAATAACCTAAAAAATCCTGGGCAGATCTTGTATCAAATTCTAAAACTTTAAAGATTCTGTTTGGATAAACTCTTAAACTTGTGATGGAGGATGATGAGGTGATCTTTGACATCCTAGATTCCATCATGAAAAAAACCTAAGCTGCTTTTGAGAACTCTCTCCTAGAAATATTTTATGGATATGGACCCAAAATTGATGACTTTAGAGATTGGGTTGCTAGGAAATGAAAAGTCGTGGGACACATTGATGTTGTAGCCATGGTGAAAAATTCATTCTTAGTTTCTTTCTCTTATTTATATAATTGTGAAAATGCCATAAAAAGAGGATCATGGTATTTTAGAAAATCATTCATATCTATTAGAAAATGGAAGCCTATGTTGAACTTCCAGTGTGATTCTCCTATGGAGCTTCCCATGTGAATCTATTTATCAGAATTGCCCTTGAATTTTGGTAGGAGGAGGTGCTCCTTGGAATTGGCCATGCCATTAGACAACCAATGTCCATAGACTCGGTGACTAGATGAAAATGAAGGTTGGTTGAAGCAAGGATGAATGTATATGTTCAAACAAACAAACCAGTGCTAAGAAGCATTCAATTTAAGTCAAAATTTGGGAAATGGACCCAAAGGATAGTTTACGAAAGAAATGAATTTATTTGTAAAGGTTGTGATTCAATTGGTCAAGATAGAAAATCTTGTCCAACTTCCAAAAGGATGGAGGCAAAGGAGATGAATTTTAAGTAGCCTAGAGGGCCCAAAAAACACAATGGTTTCCCTTAATCAGAACTACAATCTAAATTTGACTCTCATTCACTTATAGAAAATCCATGCTTGGGCATCCCCAACCATGGAAAGGATGAAAATTCTTCTACAAAAAATGTGCCCTAACTGGATGTTGTGGATTGCCCTTTAGGGAAATCTCTACATGTTAATTTTGGAATTAGAAGTATGTCCCCTAAAATCCTTGATCACCAGTGTCTTGGAGGAAGGGAAGATTGTTTTATTTTGAATAACTAAGATCTCCCCTTCAATCTTCAACTCCTAAGGTACCTCTCGTCTTGGCAAGGATGAAATCATCAGGGTCTATAAGGATTTCCTCTTTGGGGAAGGCAGATAACAAATCCTAAGGAACCTTTTCTTCGTTGGGAATGTTACTCAGACTACTTCCTTCATGTAACATCTTGGGTCCTTCAAAAGACCTCAATCACTTTGAAGATCCCAAGGTAACCCCCTATTTGATGATGAAAATTAGACTAAGGTAAAGACATTAAAAAGGAAAGGAAAAAGAAAGAGACAACCCTAGGAGTAGTTACACGAGGTATAAAACCTTTTTCTAACTAAAAAAAAGTTGTTGCTTTTTGTAAAGGAGGCCTTCAGGGATCGTAAGGAACCCTGAGGTAGTCCAAGCTCATTTAACTACCATGATTTACACCTTTAGAATTTAGAGTTTTTTTAGAATCTCAATGTTAGTGACCATTTAGTTTGTGAGTTGTTTGAATTTTGTAATTTTCACAAATTTATTTTATATGTTCTCCCATAGTATGAAAAAAATTGTGTGGGATGGCATTACATGCAAAGGAGATTTTCTAACTGGATTATTGATCTCATATGTGATAAAGTTTTTCCCTTGGTTTACTTTGTGTGAGTCTCCTCTCATCATTAATTATGGAAATAGCCTTTCTGACAAAAGTTGGTAGGTTTTGCATTTATTTGGCCTCCTGTGCAATTGTATTTTAAAATTTTAAAATTCACCTGACCATTTTGAATAATGATGGAGCTGTTAGTAATTTAGATCACAACTTTGGTTGGTTATGACACTTGAGAAAAAAATGGATAACATTGAGGAACCTTATTTACACTTCATGATCTCACACATGAATTACAAAAGCCCAATTTTATATGTATCAGATAAGTATTTTGATGAGGTAGAGGCAAAATTCTATAATTATTTGGTTGGAAAATTCATTGGGGCAAGGAACAACAATGAGGCCATTAGGAATTGGGCTAAAAGAAAACAACTAGGTGTCGGGGAAGCCAATATTGTAACTCTTGCTAATGGATACTTTTTGTTCTTGTTTGAGTGTAGGGAGAACTATTTAAAACTACTGAATAAAGGGCCTTGGTTTATGGGTAAGTCATATCTCATGATACAACACTGGAAACTCATTTGTTATCTATTCAAATTAGAATTGATAGAATCCTTCTATGGATGGAACTGCCTAGTATCCCTCTTACTTTTTTGGAAGAAAAAATATTGAGAAGCATTACTAGCACTTTTGGTACATTGGTGACCATTGACTCCGCCACTAGACATTGTAAAATAATGAATTAAACTCATTTCTCAGTGTTGGCTTTGATTGACTAGACACCTCGCACTATAGTTCAGTTGATGTCATCTATTGGCTCTTGTAATAAGAAAATATTGTTTGATAGGGACAATGAAATTTGATCTATCTTTAATAAATTTGGTCATAATGATGCCTCTTACCTTTGAATCTATAGTGTTGTAGATGATATGCACAACCCCAAGTATTCTTACTTCATTCAAGATCAGTGAGAATTAGACAGTAAAATTATGAACCACCCCTCAAAGGACATATTGAAAGAATTGGGTGGTCAAGATGATCTTCTCTATATCTTGGACTCTAAATATCTTTGATTCATCACATGATTGATCTACCTTATATTTTTTCTCTCGTTGTATTGGACTTTTCTCTCCATTTTTAGACCTTTTGTAGACCTTGGTCCTGGATTCTTGTTATTTTTTAATCTCCCTTCTTTGTTTTTGTCTCTGCTGGTTTTGTTTCTCTTTTTGAGGAGACCTGGACCTCTTGATGTGTCGAAGTTGGATTTCACACCAGTCAAAATTAGGTTTACCTTAATCCTTACAAAAAGAGTAGGGGTTTATAGTGCTAGAATTCAATATATGTACACACACACACAATACAACAAATAGATCTAGATGGTCACTGAATAAACAAAGAACATAGGTGAATGGTTAATACAAGATTTAACGTAAGAAACCTTAGAGGTAAACAAACCATGATTGATATTCATTTATTTGAGAAACCACACCCCAATACATAAATCCCTTTCTTCTCACTTCTTCTCTATCAAGTTTTCACAAATTGTTTCACTAATATTTACCATACATAAATATTCAATGTTATAATAATTCATAAATCAGGAGTGATTTACCAAAGGGGTAAAACTCTTTTTATAATGGGGTGTAGAGGTAGACCGTTTTAACCATCGTATCCAACCTCTCCTAAGGAACCTTTAATATAGGGGTAATAAATTTAACTTATTTACACAAGTTAACCTTGTGTAAATAAATAAAATATATTATTTATTTATTTCGCTGATATATAAATAATGTGTTAAGGGTACATGGGACACCGCTTAACTATTATATGTTCCAACACTCCCCCTTAATGTTAAATACGATACATGCCATAGTAACCTTAATAAAAAAAATTATACTCCATGAATTAACTACAATGATTTTATGAGGCATGCAAAATTTGAATGATTTAAAAAACTTTCATGTCAATATCATATTTTGAAACAAAATTAATTATAATCCATAAACTACTACAATTACATTTAAGCTAGCATGATCATTAGACTACATCTCATAGTTTCTCATAAATAATCAACTAGGTATATTTGAAACTTTTTATAACATAAGAACCTCCATAACAATATATGCTTCTAAGTATTAGATAAAAAGTTAAAAATTTCATACAAAATTTATTAAAATCACATAATGTGATATATTGTAATGTTTTAAAATGAGAAGTGTATAGAAAATAAGAAAAAACATGGCAATTAGGAAGTGACATTATTATTCACATTCTGCCTTAATGACAACTCTAAGAGGCCCAGCATTGCTTAAAATTGAAATTACTTGGTAGCACAAAGTGGTTTTAGGAAGATATATGTTACTTGGTCATTAGTGGGATAAAACTACATATAAATATCACAATTAAAGACTTTCTCTTAGATAAAATACACATGAACTTCACTATGATTAGCTCATTAGTACTACACTGAATCTTTCACTAGATATATACAACTTTTATTATCATAATGAATGGTGGTATTTTAAGAAACATGCAAATGAAGTTATCCTAAAAAAAATTATATTCATGAATCATTTAATAGTTTCTATAACACTTATGTAATTTATTTCAATAGAAAAGATAGAGATGGTGGATTACATTTTGTTATTTCAAGTGATAACACCTACACCAAACTTAAACACCTATTTAGAAGTAGATTTATGATCTACAGTATCACCAATATGGTTAGCATTACAATAATCATATAATTTAACATTATCAATGAAATAATAAAATAAACTAAAATTTATAGTTCTTTTGATATAATAGATTATATGTTTAGCTAATTTTCAATGATCTAAATATAAACCTTGTATAAATATGAAAGCAACACCTATAAAAAATAAAATATCTTACCTTTTAATGGTTAGATATTTCAAATTACCAACAAGTTACTTTCAAAGAGTGGGGTTAGCTTTGTCATATGCAAGTTTTAGATAAAAATTAACAAACAAATTTAATAAGAGTGGATACATGTTTAAAATCAAGAATATTAAACTTAACAAGAAGATTATGTGTATACTAATATTATGATATAATAATTAAATTTTTATCTTAAAATATAACCATTCTTGAAAAATGATGAAGAATATCTAAATTAGTCATTTAAATATTTGATTTACTTTATACTTATATTTATAAATTAAACTAAGTAGATCACCAGTAATAATAAGATCTCCAACATATAAAATAATTAAGATAATATGATCATTTACAAATTTTATGAAGAGATCATTATAAGAATAATAGTTAGAAAAGCTTAATTCTTTAAAATAACTTATGATTTTAAAATACTAAGCTCATGGAGCTTGTTTTAAACCATACAATGATTGTTTTTAGCTTACAGACAAAATGCTCTTTGTTAGGGTCAATGAAACCTTTAGTTTGAGTCATATAATTTTTTTTTAAATCATTATGTAGAAATATATTTTGACATCCATTTAAAATATAATTTGATCATTCTAAGCTGTAAGTAATGATTAGTCTAAAAAAACTCATTTTCACTACAAGTACAAAGGTTTCAACATAGTCAATCTTAGATTTTTGAGTAAAACTACGATTGATTAATCTTGATTTAAATTTGTTACTTTTATCAATTGAATTATATTTGATTTTATAAATCCACTTACAACCAATAATATATTTATTAGATAGAGGTGAATAAGATCTCAAGTTTAATTTTTAATTAAAGTATTATACTTAGCTTGCATAACAATTTTTCATCTATCATCTTGAATAGATTATTCAAAATATTGAGGCTCGAATTTATATTTAATCATTAAAACATGATAAGAATATCGACCTTTATTTAATTTATTAAGATTATCAATACTAAAAGACTAAATTATGGATTCTATCCATTTAGGTAGTTTATATTGAACCTAAAATTCAGAAGGTTCCTCAGGGTCTAAGTTATCACAAATTAGATCAACTTTTGCCAGGAAAACTATTTCTTCATAAGGAGTAATAAGAGAGCTAAGTTCATCAAATGAAGAACATTGAGGAGGTTCCATAGATGACTCACAAAAATATTTTCAAAAAATAAAAACATTAATATTATCAATAATTTGAATTTTAAATGGATCATACACTCTTAATCATTTAGTTTTACCTTCATAAGCTACAAAGTTGCATGAATAGGAGGTAGGATCAAATTTATTTATTTTAAATTTAAGAATAAATATGAAAGTAACACTACTAAAGATCCTAAGATGAGTTATACTAGATTTATTTTTAGATCATATTTATAAAGGGGTAGAAAGATGCAAAGTTTTAATAGAGACTTTATTTAGAATATGCATAACAATATTCATGGCTTAATCTCATAAGTACTTATGAACATTTCTAGAATGTAACATTGTCTCAGTCATTTCAATAATAGTATAATTTTTTCTTTCAATAATACCATTTTAAAATGGAGAATAAGTTGTTAATCCCATTTGAATACCACAACTAATCCAAAAATAATCAATTTATTTACTAATATATTCACCATTATTATCATAACTCAATATCTTGATATAAAAATTAAGAGTATTTTCAATAATTTCAAATTCTTTGAATTTAGATAATACTTCAGATTTTATCTTTATAAATTATGACTAAATTATTCTAATATGATCATCTATAAAAGTAACAACATATAAATAACCATTAAGAGATGTAACTTCAAAAGGTCCTATAACATCACTATGAATTAATTCTAAAGAATACGATGAATTTATATCATAATTCTCGTGAAAGGGGTTAGTATGTTATCACATAAGTATCTCTCACAAAATTCATGCTGAGACAAAATAAAAAGACCAACAATAAGATTATGAGAAGACATCATATAAACTTATAAAATTAACATGTCCTAATCTTTTATACTATAATTGTGACTCATTCTTACTATATGCTAAAATACATGCAAAAGATGTATAAGCCATTTTGTTGAACACCTTTATTAATCATAGAATCAAGTTGATTTTTAATAGACTAGTTATCCTTAAACAAAATTATAATTAAATTATCATTCATAAGTTAAGAATATGATAATATTTTTTCTTAAGTTTAGGCACATAGAAAACATATTTAATAACAACATTTATACAATTTATTTTTTCTTGCTTAGTAGCTTCTAAAAATGAATTATCTCTTAGGTAAATATTTTTAAAAATATCTCTAGTATCAGATAAATTATGAGTTAAACAAGTTATATAATATGATGCAGTACTATCTAAAATTAATTCATTCTCATCAAAAGCAAACAAGATAACATATAAAGTAATGACTGTTCCTGATTTTTTGTTGTTTTGATTATGGTTTTGATTCTTTTGATGGTTTTGGTTAAATTTATTTATTTTTTTAATAGATTATATGATTAACTCTATCTTTGATTTTATAGTTTTTTTCTTTTTTATGACTAAATTTACCACATAGATTATAATTTTTATTAAATTTTGGTTTATGATTTTTATTATTAGATTTTTTTCCCCATGTTTACTATTTAAAAAATTAAGATTAGATTTATAGTTATTATTATCATAAATAATATTGAGAGTTAAAAGTGTGTGAGTGACATTTTCTTTAAAATCAAAATTTGATATTACTTACTCTTCTTTAATCAAGAGTGTAGATATAGTAGTGAGGTCAAAGATATCTTGTTATGTTTGGTATTTTGAATAAAAAATGAAAATAAAATTGTGAATTGTTTCGTAACTATAAAGTTAAATAATGAGATACAAAAATTTATCTTGATTAAAATTAAAATAACAACTATCTAATTGAGATTTAATATTTTTAATTTTTACAATAAAATTAACAAATTTTTTATTATCTTTTATATGTGTAGTAAGCAATTCAAAAATTAACTTAATAATCTAAAAGAAATGAGTACCCTTGTGCATAGACTCAAAGAGTTTTTAGGTATCACTGAGAGACTCTTGATTATCAATATGGAGTAGTGTTAAGATCTTAGAGTACAATTGATTACTTTTGTATAAGCAACTAAACACGAAATTAAACTAGAAGTAATAAGTAACTAGAAATTAGAAACAACAAATAAGAGGAGATACAAGAAACAACCAATATGTATTAAACTCTTCCAGAAAAAAATACAATGAAAAAATTTCTTTCTCTTCACACCTCTCAGATGTCCAATAATTCTCCTTCAAGAGTTCTCTCTTTCTCTCTCTCTATCAATTACAACTAACTCAATAACTGAGTTGTTATTCCCTCTAAATTACAATACTGCCCCATGGGTCTCTTAAATAGAACCCAAAGCAAACAATAATTAGAAAAGCGGACTCAAGACTAAATTTAGTCTTTACATGCAAACTAATTGTTCTCCTAAAATTAGAATAATTCTAGAAACACACAGATGACTGATGTCAGTTTGAAAATGACCGATGTTGATCGACCCCTAATCGATGTCGGTTACTATGTAGCTAAAGATAACCAATGTTGGTTGACCTCTAACCGATGCCGATTGGCTCTGACCGATGTCGGTTACTGTGTAAATTCAACAACCTCCACATTAGCGCATTAGTGAAGCTTTTAACTCTACAACTCAACAATCTCCCACTTAGAGATAAACAACTGCACCTATACCTGTACAACAACATCCTCTAATCACCTCTGGCTTGTTTTTCACTCTTTAAATTCAATCTTGAAGACTAACAAAAGTTGAATGAAGATTCAACTTCTCTTTTATTATCGGCTTTGTTAACATATCAGAAGGGTTCTTATCTGTATGGATCTTTTCTAGCTTCAACTATCCCTCCTCCAATACCTGTCTAATGAAGTGGTACATAAGTTGTATATATTTGGTTCTTGAATGAAACACTGATTTTTTTACCAAATGAATTGCACTTTGACTATCACTGTACAATCTACAACTCTCTTGCTCTTTTTCCAACTCTTTCATGATCCTAGTCATCCAAATCATTTTTTTGCTAGCCTTTGTGACTGCAATGTATTTTGCCTCTGTAGTAGACAGAGCAACAACCTTCTGCAACTTTGAAATCCAGCTAACTGCTGTTCCACCAACAGTGAACACATTCTGTGGTGCTTCTCCTACCATCCAAGTTGCTTGCCATATCCGAATCTACATACCTATGTAGAGAAGTGTTTGACCCTCCATAGCATAAATGCCTACTACTGGTCCCTCTCAGATATTTGAGAATCCACTGAACTACTTTTCAATGTTTCTTTTTTAGATTGGCTATAAACTTGCTGACAACTCCCACTGCTTGGGCAATATCTGGTCTGGTAGCCTTATGTCTTATTTATCCATTCTCTCCTTCTTTTAACCTGTATACCCATTTGTTTTTTAGTGCTTTCTTTTCAGTTGTCAACTCAACCAAATTCCACTTATAGTTCTCTTTCAAAGAATCAATTTTTTCATTCATGCCATGCTCTCACTGTTTCTTGGATTCTACCTGCATTGTCTCATCAAAACTTTCTGGTTTTCCACCATCAGTGAGAAACACATAGTATAAAGAAGGGGAATAACGAATTAGAGGTTTACTTACCCTTTCAGACCTCCTTATGGGCGTTTGAGACTCATTTATAGCTTACTATTCGCCCAAATTTTTTTTTGACAATGACCGATCCCGATCATCTTTGATCGATGTCAATCTGTACCTGATCGATGTCGATTCCATCTGACTGACGTCAGTTTCCACCTGACCGATGTCGGTCTCTATGTTTTCTTATGAGTGATGATTTTTATCTGCGAGCTCATTTTAGATCATAACTTCTTCCAAATCAAGATTGCCCTGCTCAGAATTATTCAGCCTTTTGAACTGATCACTGTACATCACCTTCTCATTAAAAACCAAAGCTTTTCATTTTTTAAATATGTCAAAAACATCAAATTTTTTTTTTATGCAATAAACTCATACCTTTCTTGTAGCATCATCAATGAAAGAAACATAACACTGTGATATTCTAATAGAAGCTACTTGAGCTGATTTCGACACGTCTGTGTGAATAAGCTTTAACTTGTGCTTTTTCTTTGTTGACATAGTTTTGAGAAACCTCACTTTCTTCTTTTTTTAAAAATAAAATGTTGACAGAAATCTAGATCTATGCTTTTCAAATCTGAAAGCTTACATTTTGACTTAAAAACATTCATTCCCTTCTCACTCATGTGACCAAGCCTACAGTGCTACAACTTTGCATCTACATCTGAAGTAGATAAAATAGAAAGAAAATAATCAGTAATACATGTAGATAGATAAAGTGTACTTACTCTCTTACCTCTTGCTAATATAAGTGCACTCTTGCAAACTTTTCAAGATTCAGATGTGAGAGTTACTGTGTAACCCTCATCACTCCACTTTCTTGCAAAAATTAGATTTCTCTTCAGGATGGGTACATGCATGACATCTTTCAACACCCACGTGTTGTCATTCTGTAATTTTAGCTGCACTTTTCCTTTGCCAATAATTTGACAAGGCTCATCATCCCCTAAATAAACCTTTTCAAAGTCTCTATGGACATAATCATTGAAATTTTTTTAATTTGAGGTTGCATGGAAAGAGGCACCAGAATCTAAAACCTATGATTCTACTTTATTATCTAAAGAAAGTGTAAGAGCATCATGTGAAACAATACCTATAACTTTTGCTTCTTTATTATTTTCATGCTGATTTTTTTTGTTATCCTTCAACCAACAATCTTTCTTTGCATGCCCTTTCTTTCCACAATTCCAGCAGGTTATCCTTCCATTTTTAGATTTGGATCTACTTCCCATCTTTGAACTTGATTTCCCTTGCTTACCCTTCTCTCTTTACCTTCCCCTGCTTTTAATATTCAAAGCATTATCTGATATTTTTTTTGTGTTTTTTTTACAATTTTTTTCATTCAAAATTACACTAACAACATCATCAACTTTCAAGATATTTGAAGTAGATGCAGTATTACTAACTGCCATTACCAAACTATGCCAACTTTCAGGTAAAGAGCATAAGATTAAGAGAGCCTTAATTTTATCATCAAAAACTATTTTGATTGAATTTAACTGATTTACAATTTTATGAAAATCATTAAGATGACTATATACAGATCCACCTTCCTGCATTTGTAAATTAAATAATTATTTCATAAGATATACTTTATTTGAAGTTGAGGGTTTTTCATATAAATTTACCAAAGTATCCATTAACTCTATCATTGTCTTTGCCTGTGATAAGTTGAAAATCACAAAAGATGCCAGGCTGAACTTTATAGATCCAAAAGCCTTTCTATCAAGAACATTCTATTTTTCATCTTGCATATCTGTGGGCTTTCTTGAAACTCCACCCAACGGTAAGTATAGATCTTTTTGATACAGATAATCTTCTATTTGCATCCTTCATAATTGATAATTCTTGTCATTGAATTTATCCATTCTTAGTTTACTTTCTTTTGCCATTGCTTTGCTCCCACTCAATCAGAAACTCCTGTGAGTGAATTCTGTAATCAACAAACACTAACACGCCCTGATACCACTTGTTAGTGTTTATAGCTCTGATACCACTTGTTATAATTCTTAGCTCTGATACCAATTATTAGAATCCTAGCTCTGATACCAATTATTAGGATTCTTAGAGTACAATTGATTACTTTTATATAAGCAACTAAACACGGAATTAAAACAGAAGTGATAAGTAACTAGAAATCAGAAACAATAAATAAGAGGAGATACAAGAAACAATCAATCTATATTAAACTCTTTCAGAAAGAAATACAATGAATAAATCTCTTTCTCCTCACACCTCTCAGATGTCCAGTAATTCTCCTTCAAGAGTTCTCTCTCTTTCTCTCTCTCTCCATCAATTACAACCAACTCAATAACTGAGTTGTTATTCCCTCTAAATTACAGTACTTCCCCATGGGTCTTTTAAATAGAACCAAAAGTAAACAATAATTATAAAAGTGGACTCAAGACTATATTTAGTCTTTACATACAAACTAACTGTTCTCCTAAAATTAGAACAATTTTGGAAATGCACAGATGACCGATATCAGTCTGAAGATGACCGATGCCAGTCGACCCCTAACCGATGCCGGTTACTATGTAGTTAAAGATAACCGATGTCGATTGACCCCTAACCGATGTCAGTTGGCTCTGACCGATGTCGATTACTGTGTAAATTCAACAACCTCCGCATTAGCGCATTAGTGAAGCTTTTAGCTCCACAACTCAACAAGCAGGATATCATCTCTAACACTTCTTAAAATAATTGACATAGTTTTTTATGATTTTTGTTGAAATGAATTTGTAAGTTCAGGGGTTACATTACATCATGATAGGGATTTTTTCATCCCAACAATAATGTTGCACAAATTTTGAGCCATAAATTATATTTTAATGTAGTTTTTTTAATATATTATAATTATATCCATTAAGAATTTGAGATAAGCCATAACTTTCTTTTAAAATAAACACTACAACTAAAAACAAAGCTTAAAAAATAATTTTTAAATATGAATTTGTACTCTATTTGATAATAATAAAAATTTATAGTTTAAATAAATAATAATTGTTTAAATTTATGTGAAAAAATATGAAAACATTATAACAAATTGTGCTAAATTAAGTGTTACAAATGTCTCACAAGGAACAACTATTTAAATATTGTGATTAAAAAAGTTACAAAAACTATACTATAAAGTTTTAAAACAATAAATAGACCACACATATGTATTCAAAATATGTTAAACCCTAATAAATGACTGGTCACATGATCGTGTTCGATAAAATATTGTCTAAGTCAAGTGTTTGTCAAAAGGTCAAAATTAGTTTAGGGTTTTAAATGCAAGTCACTTTGCACACAAACTAAAATATATTTTTAAATTAAAAATTTGACTAAATGTTTTTTTTGACTAAATTAATTTGACCAAAAATATTTAGAGGCAACGAGTTTTGAACCCTTGACTCCCCTTTACAATTTTTTAACAAAAAGATAAATTCTAACTCATCTAATAGATTGTTTTAGATTTTAAATGCACTATTTTATTTTTAAATATATATATATATATATATATATATATATATATATATATATATATATATATATATATATATATATATATATATATATATATATTGTTGTAAATAAATATTTTTTAAAATTTTTTTTAGTAGTTTTAGTTAAAGGTAACTTAGGTGGGCCCCTTTTATTTTTGTATGAATGTGGTGATTTAAAAATAAAGTATTTTTTAAATACTTTCACAAATTGTATGAAATTATGTATACTTATAACATGTTATACGAAGAGAAATGACACCCATGTGGATCAAGGGAGGTTGATAGAGATAGAAAGAGGTCTTTTCAAGCCCTAACAATGTTAGACCTTCCTCAAATAGGTAGTAGATGCATACAATAAACTTTGAGTGAAAAAGTGATTTTACAGTCCACAAGGCCATACAAGGACACCCAGATGGCTAATAAAAAATAACATATGCTCAAGGGAGCCTTCAGGAGATCAACATGATGTTTTGTCTCTAAATTTGATTGAAAATCCAACTTCCAAATACTAAAAACAACAAAAACTCTATAGAGCATTATTTTTATTTTTATTCAGTGAAATAATATTGTACACAACAATTAATGGCATCCAAGAATTAAAAAATCTCCAAAAACATTGACTTGAAGTTTGAAGCAGGTGTTGGATTGATCTTAAGATCCCAAATTGAAGAGTTAATGACTAAATTAGAGATCCAAGAGGTAGAATTTTGAAAAAAAATTCCACTTGCCTAAGCCATACAATGGTTGTAACACACCTCTACATTTCTAAAAATAACTTTAATTTTACCTTTAAACATGTATATGGGTCCTTACAAATTATCTTGATGATCGATACTCATGTCTAGGCTCTGATACCATGTTATAATTCAAAATAAATATGTGATACAATAAATAGATCTAGATGAACACTGAATAAGCAAAGAACATAGGTCAATGATTGACATAAGATTTAACATGAAAATTTTTAGAGAGGTAAAAAACTACAATTGATATTCATTTATTTCAGAAACCATACTCCAATATATAAATCTCTCTCTTCTCACTTATTCTCTGTCAAGTCTTCACAAAACTCGTCAATTATATTTTCCACACACAAATATTCAATGTGCTAATAATTGTAAATCATGAGTGATTTAACAAAGGGGAAAAACCTATAATGGTAATACAATGGTAATATATTAACACGAGTTAACCTTTTGTAAATAAATAAATATTATTTGTTTACCCTATGTATAAATAATGTGTTAAGGGTACATGGGGCACTACTTAACCATTACATGTTCTAACATGTGGGACCCATTTTTTAGTGATTTGTGGTTTGATTAATGCATCTATAATTAGAACATATTTATGTACTTTTAGTAATTGGGTGGATTATGTAGGTGTAGATGATGATCCCACGAGATCCACTATATTTTTTTGGTGAAATGATCTCTTAAGTATGGGCCACCTATGAAAGGGGATTCCTTATTATTTACCTTTTCATAGATGATTGGATTTATCTGGTTGTATAATTCATTATCTGAGAATAAACTTTTATTCAAGTAGATGTTCATATGGAATTCTGGAAACTATGATAGAAGACTTGTGAATTATAGGAGGTACTGTGAACTAAAGTGTGCCAATATTTTCATATAATGGGTGCTCATAATATAGTGGATGATGTGCATTATATTTCATTTGCACTTCTAGATTTTATTTAGAATGATCTTGTAATGGATTGTCGAATATCTTCTAGTTCTTATGGTCATCAGATTGTGAACTTGAATCCTTTGAAGGATCGTTAAAGGTAATCTATTAATTATTAAGACCTTAGATCTTATGTTTCAAAGAATAACATCTATTTATAGAATTCCCAAGGCCTCAATGATAGTCACAATATGCATTATCATCATATTGTTTTGGTATAGGTCGACTCTTATCAATCTCTATAGGAGGAGGAAGAGATATGAGATGACACTCCACGAAGCTAGAGACTCAGGTAATCATGTAAATTATCTCATAGATACATTGGATAAAATAAGCTAATTAAGTTGTTGTGACACTATATTAACTATTGTGGTTGCTTCTATTTTAAGTTCTATATATTTTACCTTGTAGCTTGGTTTGATATGAAACTTGATAGTAGATGTAGTCAATGCATTTGCTACATACTTAATCTTGTTTAAAGAAATAAGTTTTATTTCATGATATTAAATAATATGGCATAAGTCATTAAATATTTGAACTTATTGAAAATAATGGACTCATGTAATGGGGAAAATAAACTTTGCTTAAAGATGTATTGAATCTCTTTATCTACTATTGGATTTATCATTTTGATCAACATTGTTTTGTACCTAAAAACACATTCATTAATAGGTTCATTGGTCTCTTGTTTGATCTTATAAATTTATATTTATGACATATTTTTAGTGACATTGATAGAAAAATATGTTAAAAATTGATCCATTAGAGGTTTAAATGCTTTCACTAATTGGATTGGTAAGTCTTAAAACTATCTTCAAGCATAGTAATTCAGGCTCCTTAGATATAATTTAGTCAAAACTTTATCATTTGAATCATAATCAAAACATACCACATAGAAAGATCATATATGTTGTTTAGAATCAGTCTTGCCATTATAAAATTAGAATTTAGGTGCAACAAAACTAGTTAGCAAAGGGTGCAAGAATATCTTAGGTGCTGCAGGGTTATGTAAGACATCTTGTGAATCAATAGAATGAGTTCATTTCAAAACATTTTATTCAATGCTGATAATATTAGCTTCCAAAACTTGAATAAGTTGGAGAAGAGTTTGTATAGTAGATCCAATGGGATTTAGATTTAAGATTTGATAGCCACCAAAGGGGATGAAAACACCATTTGTGTTGTTGTATGTATTGAAACTAGTAATTGAGTTAAAGTATTAATTTTTCCCATGGAAGATGTGGTGATAGTTGTACCATATAAAGACTCACTATTATTGGATGTGGATGCATTAGCATTGGTATGTTTATTAATTTATTTTTTTGTAACATGTGACAATGTTTTAATTAATTCTTTATTTATATTTAGATGATTGAGTAATACTTATGTATTCTCTAATTAAAAATGATATTTCTTAAGTTTTTTTATATTTGATAAATGCAAATAAAGGCTTGAAAGTAAATGAAAAAAATTAGATCAAAAAATTATTGAAATTAGAAACCTTAGTTGCTGAAAACCCTATATCAAGCTAGGAGTTGCATAAGAGGACATAGGGGTCGCGTTCATGAAAGGTTTATCCCTTTTATATATGATTTTGATTTAGGGTTAAAGGGGTAAAATGTTTTATACACAAGGATGAATACAATTATTCTAGAGCAGGCCAATTAATTGAAAATATTAGATAAATAAATATTATAAATTAAGATGTTGAGTTATGCTAAATATAAAAAGTACACTAAAAAAATACTTTGATTACATACATATAAAGAAGAGATAATACTTAAATTATCTACAACTATGCAAATAGATATAAGAAATGTAGAGGTGGAAACATAAAAAGACAAGATCATGATCCAGTCATTAGATTTTATAAATATTGTTTCTAGAGATCTAAATACTTGTGTCAACCTTGGAAAACTTGTGTCGGTGTAGGTGTCCTAATCTCAATGGAATTGAATGGTATAGAATATTAACTATATTATAGAGAAACTACTTGGAGCCTTTTAAGTTTTTTGTCACATTTCTATTGATATATTTTATTTATGTACATATGTATCGATGACTATTTATGCATAAAACCTTAGTTCTTCACCTTAGGTATTTTCTACTTTGCCAAAAATGGGTTAGTGATCTCAATATGTCAAAATAGATTCAAGGATCCTTTTGTCAATGAGTGCTACCTACATAGACAATACTCTAAGGAGGACCTCATAAATATGTAGTTCTCCACTTGGTATTGGCTTGTGCGTACATAAAGGTGAGATATACTATATATAAGGGCATGTGATGAGCTAACTTGTAACTTGACAAATACTACCCATGGAATGTTCTTTGAGTGATTCAAACCTATAATATGACTGATCCTATGAATGATATAGAAATAAATAAGAATAGAGATGTATAACTCATTTGTACAATTGATTGATTGAGCTTTAATATGTGCTTGGTATTTTCTTGATGAATAATGAATAAAATTGTATTTATATTTATACCACATACTTTGAAAATATCTCAATATAAGGTTAAATAAAATAATTGGATTGACTCATGTGATTTGAAAGTTTTGAAAATTAGATGAATTCTTAAGAATAAACACTTAATAAGAATATGGACACACCCCCCCTCCCCCCCCACACACACACATATAAATTTGATTTATATAGCATCTTAGTCTTGTATACTTAAAAAATACCTATAAGGGATTCACCCTTTTATTCTAGACCTTTCTACTATTGAAGGGATCACATATGCCATCTCAATGTACCTAAATAAACACCTTATGGTTTAAACCTATCAAATATGATGACCTAGATCTCATAAACTATAAAAAAATCTTAAAACTTGATATATATCCTTCACTATCAATTATATATCCTTAGTAGCATCTTAGCATGCTAGCCACTTGCATCCCACATAGGAACACCTTTCATTGATGAAAATTTTCAAATTTTTATGAAGTGTTGAGTCCTCAAAAGCTATCTAATTTATAAATATTTAAATTCTTATGGGTTAGCCCATTTATTTTATTTAACCCTGTCTTGAGATATTTCTAAAAGGTGTGTTATAAACACAAAGTTAAGCCTACTCATTATTCATTTAGAAATTACCAATAAAACAACTATTCAAGCTCAATCAATCAATTATAAAACTAAATTATACTTATTCTTTCCTATTTCTATATCAATCATATGAGCAGTCATATTATAGGTCTAAAATGCTCAAAGAAAAACCCATGAGTAGTATTTGTCAAATTATAATCAATATCATTACATGCCTTTGAATATAGCATATTTTATCATTGTACACACACAATCCAATACTTAGAAGAGAACTACATATGTCTGAGGCCCTTATTAGAGTATTGGATCTATAGGTAATGCTCATTAATAAATGGATCCTTAAGGTCAACTCAACACCATGATTCCACTAACCTATTTCTAGAAATGTATAAAAGATATAAGGTGAAGAGCTAGGGTTTGATTCATAAAAAAACATAAAAAATATATGCATATGAATAAAATATATTTGCACAAAGGTGATAGAAAACCCAAAAGGCTTTAGATGGCCTCTCTAAAATACAATGACTTTTCCATATAGGATTATTCTATTGGGATCTTGACGTAAGTGTCCAGGCCTCTAGAAATAATATTTTTTAAATGTAACAACTAGATCTCGATCTTGTCCCTATTTGTTTCCACCTCCACATTTCTCATATCTATCTGCACATTTTTCAGGTAAGCTAAGTATTATCTATTCTTCATTTTTATCAAATTAAACTATTATTTTGAGTGTATTTTCTATATTTAACATAACTCAACATATTAATTTTGAATATTCATTTATGTAATATTTTTTAATTAATTATCATGCTTTATAATAATTTTATTCATCCCTGTGTATAGGCTATTCTACCCCTTTACTCCTAAACCAAAATCATATATAAAAAATGGTTAAAATTTTTCTACAAATAAATGATCATTTATGTAAACAATAGATTCTCTATAAATGTTCTCATGTATCTTCTCCTATTCAAATGAACCACTACACATCTATACTTTGTGCTATACTTGAAATTAAATTAGATAGTGTGCACACCCAAATTGGTTTCCAAAAAGAAAGGACATAAAAGAGGGTAAGGAGGAATGAAAGTGAACTTGAATTAGAGGAGGACTTAAAAAATAAGGTGAGATGATGTAGTTAGCAACCCATATAACACCCTGCTTGAAAGCTTGACATATTTAGCTCTTAAATTCATTCACACCTAGACTAACATTGGAATGATCTAAGATGTGGGACACCTAAACTAAGATCAAACTTTTAGACTTTGGTAATGATAATTCTTTTGATGTATCACTCTACATAATTTACTAAACCTACTAATTTTTGGGGTGAAAAGGGGGAGAAAGAAACTAAAAGGGAAATCCTACTTTACTATTGGTGATACACCTATATTTTTGGTTCACCCACCCTGTTTGAGATCTTAAAACACTGATAAGATAAGTAAATGATTGAATCTACAATTTCAAATGACTCAGAGATTTTATTAGTTGATCAAAACCTAAGGGAAATGATAGAATAAGCATGACTCAAGGTACTAACTAGTCACTTATATCCATTGTTAGCTTAACCAAATGACATCAAACACTAAAACATGACCTGCATAAGTTAACATACTAGTAGTTAAGTAAAATAAAGACCTGACAAGGGAGAGAATATAGCCACATGTTTAAATTAATTAACATAAAACACTATACCATCGTAATGAAATATGAAAATAGTTTTTTATTCATCTCAAAAGGTTACAAAACTCAATCTTGGCAGAGTATGGTCATGCCAAGAGAGGGAGCCTGACATTTTTTGAGATGAAATAAAGATTTTTTTCATATTTCATTATGATAGTATAGTGTGTTATGTTAGTTGATTTGAACATGTGGTAGTATTCTCTCCCTTGCCAAGCCCTGATTTCACCTAGCTACTAGTATGCTAACTTATGCAGGTCATGTTCCAGTATTTGATGTCATTTGGTTGAGCTAATAGTGAATATAAATGACTAGTTAGTGTCTTGAATCTAGCCTATTCTATCATTTTTCTTAGGCTTTGATCAACTGATAAAACCTCTACATGAAATAATGATGCATAAGAGTCATTTTGAGTTGTGGATTCAATCATTTACTTGTCTTATAAATGTTTTAAGAGCTCAAATAGAGTGGATGAACCAACAATACAAGTGTATGACCAACAATAAATTAAGATTTCCCTTTCAATTTTTTTTCTCCCTTTTTGTCATAAAAATTAGTAGGTTTAATAAATTTTATAGAGTGATACATCAAAGGAACTAGCCTCACCAAAATATAGAGGTTTGTTCTAAGTTTAGATGTCCCACACCTCAGATCATTCTAATGTTATTCCAGGTGTGAAGGACTTTCAAAGCCAAATCCACCAAGACTTAAAGTCGGGTGCTATTTGAGTTGTAACTTGAATACCCATCTAGTAAACAAAATCTCTGTGAATCTGATGTTCTCTTCAAGATTTGATCCATGGAAGAAAGAGGATAATGGTATTTTAGTGACACATTGTTCAGATCTCTAAAATCCATACATATAGTCTTATCTCTCCATTTTTATTTTTCACTAGTACAAGGTTTTCTACCCATGTTGAATGCTTGATAAAAAATATTATACTTGACTCAATCATATTTGTAAGCTCCTTTCTCATAAGGATTTTCACTTTGGGCTTGAATGGCCTTTGCTTTTGTCTTATTGGTTTTGCATCTTGTTCAAGCTTAATAGTATGTTATGCTAATTTGGGATCAAAACTTTTCAAATCATGGTATTTGCAATCAAATACATATATGAACTCCTTACATAATGAAAAGAAATCTCCTCTCTCAACATCAGTGTTCACTTTACCCAACTTGAGCTGCTTACCTTCATCAATGCTAATTTTCTCAAAGTGTTTTTTCTTGGAAGAGATGCTTACCTTGTCCTTTCTTAGCTAATCATCTTTATTGAAAATTATTTATAAAGTCACCAAATCTTTAGGCATCTTATTTGATATCAATTTCACAATCTGATTTTCATATTGATCTTGTAATTTATCATAATATTTTGGGTAAAATTTTGCCTCATTTTGTAAGAAATAATCTATCTATTTATCAGAGTAAAAAACATGCCAATTTACATCATTATTTGTAACTGAAAGTCTGCATACAACCTTGATTTGGGTCTAATTTTTATTATCCCCAAGTTGATCCATAATATCATATTGTGCTCCTTTGGCAACATGTCTATTTACATGCCAATTGGTTCCTCTAAGAATGGAGTGGATATCAAATGCCAGGAAATCTTCCATGAGGTCCCAAACTCTATGTTTGTAGGCTTTTAGAAGAGGGTTATTTGAGTATTGAAGAAGCTAGTGTTGAAGTCTATTATATGCAAAAATAAGGTGAATTTCAAAGCCAAATCTATCAATCTTTCAAGTAGGCTAATATTTGGGTTGCTAATAGTTTTATCCCATCGAGCATGCTAGAATTGTTAGGAACCTAGATAGGTCTTGATAGATGCACTAGATCCCTTAGGATAGTATAGGAAAACTATACACAAATTATAACTTGAACCAAAAATCAATAAAGATAAGTGTGTTTTCAGATCATTCATGATTGTATTATGTAATTATATTCATTAATTTACATAGAAGTGTGATCTATATCTCCTTTTGAAGGTCCTTTCTTCATCTACTATTGTGATTCCATCCTTTACAGGTCACTTGAAGAGTTAGAATAGAATTTGAGCTAGAGATTGTTAATATGTAGTATCTTTAGAGACCTCCATTCACACACCTTCAATCTACAATCTTCTTTCACACCTCCATTTGAATAATTGATGTTTAGGACTGATTTGCAAGAGTTTTGTTGACAAATTATTCTATCTTGATCCATATGTGTGCCTAAGTTTCAGAGTTTATAGAGTATCAATTAGTATTAAAGTGCATCATCATAGATAGGTTTCATTTTCAATTTATTCCTTACTCTTTTTACCTCAACATCAAGTAGGTCTAGTAATTAATCCTAAAATTTATATTTCAGAGGAGCTAGCTTCACAATTAAAGGTCTGAAATAAACACAAGTATCACATAACCTTAGATCATTCCAATGTTAGTCAAGATATGAGTTAGACTTGAGCAATTTGATCTCTATTGGGTTTTATCTAGGTTTTTAACAGATGGATAATAAGGGAACTTTAAAACAAGTTAGTGAAAGCTAGAGGGTACACAACAGAAAGGAGTTTTTTTTACTATGTAGTGTAATACAAAGAATTCACAATGTAGATGATATTTCATCCATTAGAATTTAGCAGGAGGGTTCTTCTTTCCTAATTTAAACCTAAATATGAAATATATCTAACCATATTAAATTAATATAGTTCAAAACTAAATAATTTCATACGACTATTTTAAATGTCTATATAATGCCTCACATTGATGTTTGTGCATGTATACATATCAAATTAAAACATATAAGTATACTTGAGAGGCTCAAAGAATATATTACATTCAAAACTTGGAATAGTTATCAAAGTTAATATTGGATATGATAATGATTTAAAAATAAAAATGAGGTGAGAGGGTTATCTTATCATAGAGTCCAACTCTTGTGACTTTTAAAATAAAATAAAACCTTGTCTCCTCACAATTCACATGAGCATCAAGATTACCACCAAGGATCCCAAAACAAAAATTTGTGATATTGTATATGGAGTGTGAATATATGGGGTAACTAAAAACATATAAGAAACATTTTTAATTATATAAATATGTATATAAATAATTAATCAATGAACTACATAAATAACTTAGTAAAAATAAAAAGTAAGAATGATCACACCTAGTGGTATGTGTACTGCACTGCCATATATTTAGAATTTGAACTATCTATGGTGACTACCTGGAATATAAAAGTTAGTGAAATAAACCCTAGTTATCATCTCAAAACATGTAGATAAAAGTAAAAGAATGGCTTGTGACTACGTCCAAATATGTGGGGGAAAGTATTTTTAGTGTGCTTATTGACTACCTCCAAATATGCGGGGGAAAGTATCTATATTGTGTTTGTTGACCATCTCCAAATATGTGAGGAGAAAATATTTACTATGTGCCTATTGCATATCATCATGTAGATGAACAGAAAAAAATCAATCATATGCCCCCATTTTGAGGTGTGGGATGTACCTGCATATCAATTAACTCAAAAGAAAGGGATTATATGTACCATGTATAACATATGGACAATAAAATTGCTAATATATAATCATTATATGGAATCATCATTAAAGCAAATTCATAACAAGTTTTGGTATAATCACAAAAAATGGTATAATCATTAAATAATATTTATTACACATTTTGATATACTCATGTAAATATGGTTGCATTAAAGCTCATTTATCAATTTTTTTGATCTAATAATAGAAATATTGTATTTTTTATTAAATCACTTGTATTGAATAAGAAAGTTTGACATATAGAACTCTAAATCATGTAAGTAAGATATAATCATGAAAGTGCATGCACGATAAATAAGTTTGACTTATGAAGGTCTAATCTATATAAATACGATATAATAATGAGAGTGCATGAGTAGTAAATCCTTGAACTCATATATGCTAGAGTTCAGGCAATGGGAGTGTGATCACATGATATGAGAGAGTTAATTTATTTTTAGTATGAAATAAAAATGAAATGCATAAAAACCTAAAACCTAAGTGCCTGTTCTCAGATTAGGCAAGGTCAAAAAAGAGATAAACAAGCATAAAAAAGATAAATGACAAATTTTACCTTCTCTTTAGATCTCTTTATCTTTCTAGAATATAAGCTTGATTGGATAGGATATAGAGATTGAGGACTTCATCAATGTTTTATAGCTACTCTGACAACATCTCTTCTTGCTCTATGCATGATTTGATTGAACAATTGAATAAATTGGTAGATGATGGCCTTATGATTTCGTAGACTTCATTACACTATTTGGTCATGTTGCAATGAGGAGGAATCCATCTAATTTATAAAATTTTCCAATCAATGTGGACCATCGATCTAAGATGAAGATTAATAGATGAAAATCAGTCCTACATCTCCATGATAAGAGAACAAGAGTATTTAAGAATAAGCTTAAGTGTGCAAGATGATGTCTAATAAATCCACTTATAATAATTTTGGAGTGTCTAAAAGGATGTGTAAAAAATCCATTTTTGATAATTTTGGGGTGTGTAATAGACCTTGCTTCTACACTTCCAACTTTGCATTAACTTGCCTTGTGGAAAAAGAGGATAATGTCATGATGTATGATGTCATGATATTGACATGGAAAATTGGATTAAATTATTTATAGAAAATATGAATTGTAAATTACATGGAATTTTCCATTAGAAATAAGATTATCTAATTAATAGACTAATGGGAAGTGATGCAATTTGAATTTGGTGAGATAGGATGTGATAATAGAAGAGAAACTTAGTGGATCAAGGGTGGGGGAATAATTGAAAACTATGAAGGTTAGTATGAGTAGAAGAAATTATTAGATAATGGGATATAAGATGATGTTAGTAGATAGTTAAAATTGATACGTGTCTATTTTTAGGTGTATGCAATCATAAATGCATCATATCTATAAATCAATTCTGGATTAGAGAAGACAGAGTATACCTACACTTCTGATTAGAATTATATTTGTTAAGTGAGATTATAACCAATATGGGGATCTATTAGATCTGATTAGGGGATCACTTATAACAATACACCATGCTAGGAAGGGTTCCAAATCCTATAGTCTAACATAATCATGCAATAACCCTAAAAGAGTCCTAAGTTTAACGCTTCACTTAATCTAATAATAAATAAAATTAAATATAATCTAGTGCTCACCAAAGTTGTGGCACAAATTGGGGGTTAGAAACAAAACATACATATAAGACATCTACTCACATCAATGTATACAAAATCCTAATGCATGGAAGAAGAATAATACAAATGCGTATCTATCTACTCTTACAAAGGAGAAATAAAGTTAGGAATACTTACCTTTGAATATGAACCCACCAAGACTCAATCTATTTGTTGGTTGATGTGATTTTTAAGAGATTATTGTGGTATATAAGGATAACAAAGAAAAATTAGTTCTAAGCTACACAACCTATCTATGCATCCAACATAATTCTCCACAAGATAAGATCCGCATCTCCAAAAAAATATGGAACCCTAAGCTTTACTTATCAAGTATAATGGTCAATAAGCAGATGCTCATTTGCACTTATTCTTATTCGATTCTTCTTATTCTTAAATGATGGGAAATAAACTTGTATATATAGGCAGATCTTACCCTAAATCCTTATAAAAATGTTGATCGATAGGGTTCACCTAGTCGACCCTATATAATTTCAAAAAATAATTCACTAGGTCATGAGTTAATTTGGCCAAATTTCAACCAAATCTTAAATGAAAAATACCCTGAAACAGTACAAAGTCGATATAGTCAACCCTGTATAGTTGATTATCGAAAGGAAATAACGTAAGGAAAAGGAGGATACAGATGTGATAAATGATTAGAATAGGTACAACAAATAAAAATAAGCTTAGAGTAAATAGTTTTAAGAGACAAGTGTGTAGATGGTAAGTGGAAAAAATGATAACAATCTTACGAAGCACTAATGGTATATCCACCCCTTTCTCGGTGTACCTCTTAGGGCATAGACTCAAAGAGATTGAGACTCAACAAGTTCTTAAAAGATATAAAGTGTCAATAATCGATAAAAATTGAAAATATTATGTGTACACATATGCCCCACTCACATCCCATCACATGTCATGTGAGTGTAACATAGGATGGTGCTTCAAAAAATAGAATATGATAACACATAATGCTGATGCTAAGTAAAGTGCAGTAAGCAAAAAATAAGATAAATGAAAAGACATAATTGAAAAACACATACTTTTATTTACTTTAGTGTTGTAGATAAAGAAGTAGACTGTAACATAAGTGAAGGTGTCTATTATGAAGAACACTAGATGAACATTTAGAAATTAGTGCAAAAAAAAGTCAAAATTTGATTTTTTTGGAATATAGACATATGGTAATGGAAATGATTCTCCACATCATCACGAATGCAGAATATTTTATGGTTAAAAAAATGGAAGAGTAAAAAAAAAGATTGAGGCAAAATAAGGAATGTACCAAAAAATAATTGAAAGATTTGAATTTGTGAAAGTGTTTTTAAATAGGGTGAAAGAGAAGCCATTTGTTATTTTGACTTGTGAAGGTGAGAAAATGAGCTCTGAAAGACCAAATAGGCTAGGATGGAGAGGAGACGATAGGATAGATGAGGGGGACCTCTAGAGGTGGTAACAGGTGTAAGACAGGGAGGAAAATATGAATCTCAAACTAGTTTTTGACTATTTTAGTGAATTAAGTGTATTTTTGGAAATTTGTAATTTTTAGCAGTTCTAAACATTGAAATGAACCAAATTAGATTATATGAGTACGAAAAACCAATTAGAAAAATGGGTTTGAAGGGTTTAGGAAGAAAAATGTTAGAAGGCACTTATCTCATAGAATGTAAGGGGTCGACAGTGAAAAAAATTGGGTCAACCCAGTCAATCTAGTAGGTTGAAAATAGAAAAAATGCACACTACTAACCCAATCGATATGTGTTGAGCCTGTACATATTGCAGACTATTGACCTAGTATGATTTTGCTAACTAATCCAAAAAGTCTAGAATGATAACACAATATTAGGGAGGGGAAAATAAGAGGGTTGACTAAGATTTTTAAGTCAACCATGTCAAAAATAGGGAAAATTTGGTCAAACTAGTTAGACCAAAGACCCAAAATAGTACAAAAATGTATGTAAATGGTCAAAAGAAGGCTAGAATGGCCCAAAATGACCAACTGAGGGCAAAAAGGGGTGAGCAAGCTAAAAATAGGTTGAAATGAATAAATTAAAATAGTTTAAGATTATTTTTGATTAAAATTATAAAGAGAATGTATTTTGACTATACATGACATGGAGGATCTAATACATCTTTTGTTGTTTCTTGATTGTAAGGGCAACCCAAATTTTGATGATTGGTAGACACAACATGGATAACAGATCTATTAGAGTTATTGATAATAGAGGATAGGGTGAGACTGATCTTTGTAGGCCTAGGAGGCATAACATAGATGTGTAGGATACCCCTAAGCATGTATTTGTTAGCCATGTTCCTTAGATGCTGGGAATGACTGACTAACACCTTCAAGTGGGAGGTGGAGGCGGATAAGATAGAGGTGGATATCACCCTGAAGGATGTACATACCATCTTAGGACTACCAATAGTAGGGACACTTGTGATGACAGGGATACTAGATTGTGTCAAGGAGAGAAAGCCTTAGTCATATGGGCTACAAGCTCAAAGATGATATATGCAAGGCAAAGAGTGAGTATGTTTGATGTATATACATCACAAATTTTGGATATCTAGAAGGCTATGATAGGGTTTATGATAATATGACTATTATGTCACAAGGCAGATGATAAGGTACCATTATTTGTGGTAGCCTTGAACATGATAATACTAAAAGAGAGAGCACTATATGATCTAGTGTCTATCATCTGGGTGTAGCTCATACATGATACATATGCAGTGTTGTCCATAGGGTATAAATATATTATATTGATCATTTCATTGATGGCTTAGATCTATGAGAGGTTTTTCATGTATCAATCGATTGGGTTGCTCCATGCAATTGATGATAGGTTTCCTCAAGTATTGAAATGGAGGTAGGACAAAGTAGTACAGGTTGTGCCCCACATGATATTACTATAGACAATGAGATGGGAAAACATAATATGGCAGCCATATGGGCACATATTGACTACATGGCCTAGCTAGGACACATTTGTACCAACTATAACATAGATAAAGGTGATAGGGTACTACACCTAGTGGATGGAGCCACATCTGATGGCATGAGTACTAGGATAGATGGACTTGACTTAACTAATGGTGATGATAGTGATGCCTAATTTTTGGGCCCAGTATGTGAGAGAGCTATAAGGGAAGACATGACTAGGGCCACTAGTGGTGAGGTTGATGCTCAGACCATGTTATGAGAGACCATATACTAGTTGAGCACAATAGGGAGCAGAGCGAGAGGATATGGGTGTAGAGATAGTAACACCAGAGGTACCACCACCATCTCTGTAATAAGATGATAAATTACCATTGATGACATGATGTCAATAGAGGCAGTAGGAGCAGGAGATAGTAGAGATCATTTCCATCCTAGATGACCCAACATATGAGCCAGGTGAGAACTAGATGATAGAGAGGCCACTTAGGTGGAGGCTGAGGTAGACTCAAGATATGATGGTAGGATTTTTTTTTGGAGGTGGCCTATAAAGGAGGTTGTCAAAGGCTATGAAGATGGGGATACTATTCTTGGTGGTCATGCAGATGGTGAGATAGTAGTGGTTGACACACATATAGGTAAGAAAAGATGATTAAATTATTACTTAAGTTTTATTTGAAATAGAATAGAGATAGATAGATTTTGATATATATATTAGTTATCTAATATCTATCTGATGTGATTTTATAGGTGTAGCAGATGATGAGGACATTAGATGGGGGTCCTTAGTGAGGGGAACACTCCATGATGTCTTGGATGAGGAACTAATGTTGTATAACCTCATGACACTGAAAGGTATAAGTGTACCATCTACCCCAGCTCAAGTGAGCTGGTTCAGATTAGTAGGGAAGGCCATGAGGCAAATATGAGCATAGAGAGAGGGGATGCAACCACTAGTAGAGATGGGTGCAAGAGAGATACGAGCATGACAGACCCTAGATGAGGAAAGAGTTGTGTATTTATCTATATTGATGTAGGTGACATAGGTACATATAACAACCCTAACCCATATGACACAGGTATAGGATCAGGAAATAGTGACACACCTGATGACCTTAGCCCATTTAGCATAGGTATAAGCATAGGTGGCTCATTTATAGGGATAGGTGTTAGGATTGAAATCAAAAATGGACTCTTTACAACATTCTATGTGGAGGGGTTAGACTGAGGAATCTACAGGCAACATGGCCAGGCCATGAGATAGGTAGGATGGGGCCCAACCATAGAGCTAGATCATTTTATCTAGTTGTATTTATATCAAAAAATCCTGAGATATATTATATGATGTTTCATTTTGGCATATTGGATTTTGATTGTGTATTTTTCCATTATGGTTGTGGTTGTGTATGCTTTGGATATATTCCTTTGTAGCACATATATTTAACTATTTGTTATATATACTATATGAAATATATGAGATGTGGTTTATTTTTGGGAATTATATAGAACACATGCATGATTAAATAGAAACAGGTAAAAAGAACTTGATAAAATATAATCAATCAAAAAAATATACTACATAGTATTTCAAGTTGGAAAATGTGTAATAACAAGAATACGAAGAACCAAAGAATGGTAAAATAAGATGGTAAAAAAATAATTTATTTTTAAACTAAGCGAAAGATTTGGCACCAAATTAAATCAAGTAAAATCATACTAAATTGCATTGGAAAGTATGAAAATAATGTAATAAAATGGAAGGTATGTAAAAGAGAAAATGGTATAAAAACAAATCAATTAAGTCAATCAATCATACCAAATAATGTTGGGAAGTATAAGAGAGAAATAAAATTGGCAAAAATTTGGTCTTAAATTTATCACACTAATTAAAGTTGGAAAGTATGAAAAATTTAAGAAATGATTGTATTCTTACATGCACTCAAAAAAAAGAAGATAAAAGAAAAATAAAAATGAAGTATAAAACATACTAAATCAAGATAAGAAGCATGCCAATGATTTGTAACTTCATAATCAACCACATCTTATCTCATATTTGACACATATAATTTTATTTGTGACTTGGATTATTAGAAAACTTTGTGAGGAGGGTCAGGTCCTTTCCATGGTCTTACACTAAAACTCCACAAAGGGAACACTACTAAGATGGATTAAATGGGACAATTGGGTAACAAAGGATGTTGGTAATAGGAAGATAAAAGATGGTAATTTGTGAAGAATGTTGGGTCCTATCTGTGGTCTTACAAAAAAACTCAAAAATGAAATCCCAAGGGAAGTGATCCGTAAACAAAACAATATTTTTCAAGAGGAAATATGAGGGATATAGGGAATGAAAAATGAAATGTTAAAATCATGACTTAGACGTCTGATCAGAAGACCTTAGGAGACAAGAGGCATATTAAGGACATGAGAAGACATTAAGTGACTAGTGACCATCAATGTACAAAGGAAACCTATTCATTATAGACACTAAACTTTTAGGTAAATAGGCATGCTAGTAAGATCAACTCATGAAGGTAGATTGGTACAAAAAAATTAAACTAGACCTACCTTACCACAACATGTTTCCCATTCTTCAGGACCCCTTACAAAGTCATTGGTCTACTATAAAGATTGGTTACTTGCATGAGAAAGTAGGTAGCACTAAAATATTTTTTTATTCTCCTCTTCTAATCTACTAGCCTATTGCACCCCAAAGGATCTCAATTCTATGATGAGGCTAACTATGGAGTTTGAGCTTTGACCAGAAGAAGGAGATGTGCTTTGAATCATGTCTTTTAGTGTGATTTGAATTTTAAGATTTTTGAAATGTTTTTGCCTTTTGTATCATTACCTTTTATTTAAATGATTTGGATTTTAAATCTTTTATGAATTTTTTAAGATACCTCTTCCATATGCACTTGGAATGACCAATCATGAGAGATGTAGTGATACATATGAATGAGCTTTAGGCTAAGGATAAAGGAAGCTAAGTAATCAAATATAAAGACCAACTAGGACACTTAGGATTAACAATGAAACAACTTGTGATCTCAAGTCTTAACCGTGTATATGCTTATTTTGTGAAAAGGAAATAAGGGAAAAAGGGGATCCAAAGGTGGACCGGTAAAAGGAGAATATAATGAAATGAATTGTTTGGTAATTGATCACATGGTAATGAGAAACATGATGAAAGGGAACAAGGTTTGTATAATCAAGTCACAGTGGCAATTAATTGTGAAAAATAGAGATAAGAAAGCAAACAATCATAAAGGAAATAAGAAAGGAGTTTGTAATAAAAATGTAATAAGAAAAAAAAAAGCAAGGATAAAGAAAGACATCCATAAGTGAACATAAATGATAATATAAGCAATATAGAGTGGGAAAATTAAGGTCACCATGTAAGATAAATAATAATTTGACATAGTGTCAAATTATATAACAGATAAATAAATATAATATTGGATCATAGGTCCAATCTAAATGTACATATAAAGTCACCATGCATGTGCTCATAAATACTGATAGATTTTCCCACACACATTTTCCAAGACATTAGATAGATCTCTATGAAGCTAGATACGAACTGCTGCTAATGTCTTATCAATCTTCAATAAAAATTGAAAAAATAATTCTCTTCTAATATCCTCCACAAAAAAAGTAGGAATACTTGATGGGTTGTGTTAAGGGAAATCAAGCAGGGTTGCGTAGGATGATGCATAGGAGTAAGCTCTATAGGAGATGCATGGATCATCATTGGAGAAGGATCCATAGGTGAGGGAAGCTCCACGAGTGAAGTCACAAAAGGTGATGAAGAGAACACAGGAGGGGATGGAACCACTAGAGGTGGCACCATGTGAGAAGAAGGAGGAGCCTTATTATGGGAATGACTTGTCGGAGGAATGGTATAAGGTCTAAGAATAACTATGAGGTGATTCTTAAGGTGTTATTGAAGGATGCGGCAATGATCAGTGTGATGGGTGCCACATAAAATAAAACTCTCCATATTTAGGCATATATTTAGGTAGAACCTTTAGGGTAGGCATGGATTTGTCTGAGGATGGATAAGAAGGATGCAATGTATTAATATACTATTAAAACTTATGATACTGAGTGGAAAAATGATTATTTGTTCCATGAAAGCAACAAATAATCTTGTGAGTAATTTTAGGAGAGGCACTTACAATAGAAAGTGTAATAGGAGTGGAAGAAGCCAGAGAAGACTCATCAGCCCATTTGGTGGGAAACAAAACCATCTTAGGCAAAAGAAGCAAACCATCACCAAGGGAAGGTGGTGGTAGGTAAGGAACAAGATAGGGCTCAATAAAAGGAGAGATCATATCAGAAGTAGGGATAGACTCAGTAATAATAAGAGTAGAAATGGGCTCAACTATAGCAAGAATATTAATGGTCTCTGATATGGGCACTACTGAGGGAGGGGTAGGGTCTATAGAAGGTCAAATAAGGGTAGCATGCATCTCAGGGGTAAACCAAGTACAGTGGTCAGGATACTAAGTAAAATGATAAGGCCCAATCATAACACAATCCATGAGCATACTCCTATGGGATTCCTTGAAAACTAGAGGTGTCTACACCATCTCTACCCAATGATAAAGAGAAAAAATACTAAAATTAGGAACTATAAATGAATAAAGATAGGAAGATATATGAAAAGATGTAAGTAAATAAGAATGATAACACACAATCTCGACATCACAAACCTAAATAAGACCACATAGGAATGGATCATCTAAGGAGTAACCATCATCGTAATCAAGTTTTTGAAGATCAATAACACAAATAGAGACGACCTTGTCATCTGAGGAGGTGTGATGAATATTTTACTGAGTCTTAGTCAAGACTATGGGAATATCATCACATGGAGTTTTGTGAGAATGAGGTTGCAAAGATGTTGAAAGTTACGAGATGAGGTGCGGTGAGAGATCAAAAGTCTTAATATTTAAGTTAATCTCATCAAGATCATCATCATCAGAATCTAAAAGGTTGGGAGGAATATCCCAATGAGTTTAGGATGACCATTTTAACCTCGAGTTTAATTAATAGGAAAGTTGAAACATTAAGACTCACAAAATGGAACACTAGGTAAAGGTTCAAGAGTAGGAATCTTGAAGACACCATGATCTTGGAATTGTGCAAAATTACAAGGGTTAGTGTCACCCTAAATATTAAAAATGGCTCCATCAAGAGGAAATTTAATGCATTAATAATTAAATGAAGTAACGACTTTCATACAATGAGTCCACAACCTACCAAGAAAGATATTATAAGAGAGAGGAAAATTAAAGTTCATCACCTTCATATAGACGTTGATAGGTGGGAAAGTAATGGGAAACCACACATATCCTAAAGGAGGCATTTTCCTTATATAATATCCTTAGCATATGTTGCATGTGGACTTGAGATTACATTTAGAATATCTAAGGGTCTTAATGAACCCTCATTAATTAATGCATGCTTAACTTAGATATCACCTATTTAGACACTAATGAATAAGGTAGGATTATCTGCATGAAGTAAAATCTCATCTGGAATCATAGAGGAAATGAAAATTTTTAAAGAAAGAGAAGTGTCAATTGTTTCATTAACTTTGATAGACATCTCTTCACATTGTTATAATATGCTATCCTCATATCCAAATAAGGCTGCTTCACGTCCTGATAGGGGAGGATGAGGGATGTTCATCTCAAACAAGAGTTGCATATGATGGTTTCTATGATGTTGAGAAGTCCTAATAATCTCAAGCAATAGAATTTGGGATGGGAGATTAGTGAGTTTTGTAATGGGATCCCATTCATCATAACCCATAAGAATGTTGTTAGAAATAGATGCACAGGGATTAAGAAGGTCCTCATAAGGAGGATCCAAAGTGAATTGGAATTTGTGTTGATGAGAAGGACAAGGTTTAGAACAAGGTTGTAGATTATGTTGCAAAGATGAAGTGGTTGGTTCATGTTGATTTTGAGAATTGGTAGAAGAAGTGTTAGTATAATCTTGATTATCATTAATGCTGAAAGATGGAGGAAGAGTGGTAGAAACAAAATGGGAAGTGTTATCCAAGGGAGAATCAGGAATGAGATCATCAAAGGTTATAAGGTCATCTTGCCCCAACTCATTTAAATGAGTTGGAGAATAATCTTGGATAACAGAATATGTTTGTTATGATGGACGAGTGTAGATAGGTTTCAAATCAATAAAAGTAACCACCCTTCACATATTAGTCATGTTAACCACCTTCTCTTCAAAAGTTGGATAAAAAAGACTTTCTAAATTATTGGTGGAAGGGGTGGGTTTATCTTGAGTGCCTTGATTAGTTTGGTGATTAGGAAGAGGGTCTTTGTAGATAGATAAATGAGCATTGGCTTGATTTAAGGCTTGAGATTTATCATGTGTTTTGTAATCCTTAAAAGTAATGTCATAGTATTGTTGATGCTTTTGAATGATTGAATCATGATCGAAATTAGGTACAAGAAGAAAATCCATAGATAAATTATAGAGCTACCTGCATGTCTCATTTGAGTGACCCCAACTAGCATGAAACCAACAAAACTTATTAGGATCATACTAGGATTTCATAAGATGAGTAGGGTCAACTTCTCTTAGAAGAGGCCTAGGTAGACATTCAAGTAATTTAGCTAAGGATAGAGGTTTGTGAATGTTAATGTTATTAGGTGATGATAAATTAGGATTGGTATATTGTTGAGAAGGGGAAACTAGTTCTGAAGATTAATTAAGAACGATAGATTGAACATTATGAATAGTGTCATAAGAATCCGTGACACCATCATTGGTAATATTATGATTTTTCTTCTTAAGTAAGAGATGAGGATTTGTAAAATGTTGAGGTGGCTCGAATTGATGCATAAGGAGATCTTGAAATTTAGTTTGGTCAATAACCTCCTTCAATGCATGTGGAGAGAGAATGTGGACCTAATATTGTAATTTAGGAAAGAGGAAATTGGTAAAGAGATGGAAGAGGTTGTCATTGGACATGTTATGTTCACACTTATTTGAAAAAGTTTTCTACCTTTTAACAAAGGATTGAGTAGTTTCATTTTCAAGTTGTTTTCAATTAATGAAGTCAGCCAAAGTGTTTTTGGGAAGATCACTAGTTTGGAATTCTTGAACTAAAACATTCACTAAATTTTCCAAACTAGTTATAGAATGAGTTTTAAGTTGATTGTACCAATCTAAGGCATCACCTATGAGGGTTTTGGCAAATAGCTTGGTAGTGGCAAAGGTGTTCAATTTGACCCAGTCCTTATAAATATTTCCAAATGTTTTAAGATGAAGGGTAGAATCAGTTGATCCATTATAATAAATTGTAAGGGTGATACCTCCTATATCAATGTTAGTAATTTGAGTAGTAAGAGGCTCATTTTGAAGATGCTTAATGGTTTTGTTTATCAAAAGAGGTTGAGGGATGAGATTCCCTTGATAATATTGAAGAGGAGTGGGAACTGGTTATGGATGCCCCAAGCCATTCATTGAGGATAAGTTTGGAGATGGAGAAGGTGATTTTGCATTCTCATCATTTGATTTGTGTTATAAGCTTGAAAAGTATTCATTTGTTTAAGTCTTTATAAAAAGATTTGGTGGGTTCAATTGGCATTGTTATCACTATTTGAGGCATTATAGTTGGTATTAGTGGCTTGGGTACCACTATTGGTGTTGATTAGAGCTTGAGAGGAACTATGAGAATGTGAGGTACTAGTGGAAAAATTTGTTGATGTAGCAAAAAATGGACTAATGAAAGGATGAGAAGAGGAAGCACTAGAAGAATGATTTCCTTGGGTAGCAAACTATGCACTAGTATAAAAATTAAGTACATTGGATCTTATGAGATGCCCAGTAGATGTAGAACCTGCCATGTTAGTGGATATACTAGGCATGGAAGTGGAAAAGGTTAAAGAGGAAGAGGTCATGGTATGAGAAAGGGTCATAATCAAGGGAAGAGGCTGAGAATAAAATAAAGTGGTACCTCTAAATCCATTTGACAATGTAGGAGTAGGTGAATGAGGCTTTTCAAATTGACCACTAATCATGAGATTGTAAATGGTAGAGGTATCCTTTCCTCGATGTTGAGTAAATTTAGAGATACATAAAAGCATTTCAGGGGTATACTCTAATTTGAGTTGGTCTTCTAAAGAGAAGATAGTATTACGTTGTGAAGAGGTATTAGGAGGGGTTACATAGTTCATTATGCGAGTGACAATGTGAACATTACTCTCATCTAAGAGAGGATCCATACTCTATCTATGGGAGACCCTATTAGGGTTGGTAAAATTCATCATGTCTATTGATTGCAACTCAATGTTGTCTTCAAATAGAAAGTTCATGATGAAGGGAAAGGTTTAAACAAGGCAAGAGAAAGATGAAAAAGCAAGGAAATAATAAGTGAAAAAATAGTACAAGGTCAACTGGGTTAACCTAGCACAAGAAATAGGGCCTAAAAATAGTATAAGGTCAATTGGGTTGATCCAATATAATAAACAAAGGCTCAAAAAGTGTACAGGGTCGAATGGGTTAACCTAGTATAATAGATAGGGAAAAATACATAGTCTATAATAGACTGTGTCGACTGAAATGACTGTGTACTAAAACAAGATAATGGATCCTTGAAAAAAGTTGCAACAACACACTTAAATTATGATTTTCACTTTCCCTTTCAAACCCTAGGAGCAAAATGATGAAATCCTTCAAAATATTCAATACCAGTGTCACTTAAAATCATATAAATTAATCTGGATCTAATAAAAATTTGAAACCACTTCCAAGAGCCTCCAAAAATAGCCAAACCTGGTCACCCCACTTTAGATAAATTTTATAAAAGGTTTTGGCCATCAAAAATGCCTAAAAATTCTAAAATAAGGGTTAAAACCCTAGTGCCCAGTAATTGAAAAATGAAATAAAAAAATAACCTGCATAACATGCCTCAAAATGGATGCCATTATACTACCTTAAAACCCTCAAGGTGAAATCTATAATATCTCCTCAAAATATCAATATCCACTTGGAAAATTTGGAAACAAAACTCTTCCAAGTTGTCACAAACCCTAGCCAATTAATAAGAATGAAGAAACCTGTAATAAACAAACACTTTCTTGGTTGCTATCAACTTAGATATGCAAATGTAAGCTCAATAAGAAACCTTGCATGGATTCCTTTCTTAAGGTGGAGCTGGGTTTGTGTCCAATCCACTAAATCCTGAAGGTTTTTGTCCTCAGAATAGGTTAAGCATGAACATACCAGCTGAAAATTGAATAAGTATCAAATATCATAAAATCACATAATGAGCATATGAGAGGATAGGGTTATATTTATAAAACCTCATTGGGCAACTTTGGAACCTAAATGCCTCATAAAATAATTTTTATAATTTTTTGAACTCCACAAGGGTGGCATCCCACTTTGGGAAATAATATTTTCTTTTCTTTTCTTTTTCCCTTTTATAAGGTCAATTTTTATAAGTTTTTCCAAAAAGAAATTTTATAATAAAACATTATAAAAACTCATTATGCCACTTATCAAAAATAGCCTCTCCAAGGTATAAAACTCTAATATGCCTAGAAAATCATTCCCTTAACATCTTAATTAGCCTACAAGAATGTTGGAATAGGCTAATCCAATCAACTGAGTGATCTCTTAGGAAATAAGGGATATTATAGTCCTCCCTTCTCAGGATTGCTTGTCCTCAAGCAATTGCAAAGCTAGATGCTGAAGAATCATCTCACCTTCCCAAGTGGCATCTTCTTAAGGCAAATCATGCCAACAAACCAAATACTCATGGATCACTCTACTCCTCGACCTCCTCTCTCTCATGTCTAGAATATTAGTAGGAATCAGTATCAATCTAACCTCCTCATCCAAGGGTGGTAACTCTAGAGAAGAAATAACACACTGACCAAATACCCTCTTGAGGCAAGACACATGAAAGACATTATGTATCTTAAAAGTCTCAATAGGTAACTCAAGCTCATATGTTACCTCTCTAATACTCCTAAAGATCTTATACAAACCATAAAAATGAGGCTTAAGTTTTTCTGTACTTCTCAAGTGTACTCTGTCTATATGGTTGTAGGCACTAGAAAACCATATCACCAACCTCAAAATATCTCTCAACCCTGTGTCAATATGCATACATCTTCTATTGATTATGTGTATTCTAAATGTTATCCTTAAGTGCCTTAAATATATCTAGATTATCATAAATCCAATCACAAGCTCTAGGCCCTCTACTATCATCAAATTCCAAATCCACAAAATATAATGCATCATATCCATATAAAGCTTATAAAGGGGTCATGCCAATAAACATATGGTAGGTAGTATTATAAAAATTCTCTCCAAGATACAACCACCTAATCCATGCCTTATGCTACCCTAAAACATAATTACGAAGATATCCCTCAACCCACTTATTCATACTCTCTATCTGTCCATCTTTTTGAGGGTGGTAATTAGTACTCGGTGACAATTTTGTACCTATCGATCAAAAAACCTCCCACCAAAATATACTGAAAAATGTACTATCCTGATCACTAATAATGGTCTTTAAAATCCCATGTAATTTGAACACCTCATGAAATAATAACTCTACCACTTGAGATGCTATATAGTTAGCTATATAGTGAAGAAGTGTACATACTTTGTTAATCTATCAGCCACCACATAAATTCAATCTCTCCCCCAGACTCTTAAAAGACCTGTAATGAAATCCATCAAAATACATTCCCACTTATAATTTGGAATTGATAAAGGATATAATAAACTCACTGGAAAAGTATGCTCTAAATTTTTATACTAACAAGTCAAACACTCATACACATGATGCAAGACATCATCCTTGAGACCCTTCCATGAGAATCTCTCCCTGATCTATTGATAAGTCTTGAAGTACCCAAGGTGTCCTGCTAGTGGTGTGTCATGAATGGCATGTATGATCTTATCCTTGAGCTTTTCTTTAGGTACAAATATATCATGTTCTTATAATAAATGACATAATAAATCACCTTGTATCTATCATCTTGAATCCTACCATCCATGATCTCACCTATGAAGATATTCTTGGAATACTCAACCAACAGTTGAGACTTCCAATCAGCTAAAATCTCTCCAATAGAGCAAAGTGTAGTAACTCTAGGTCTCCTACAATGTGCATCAACAATAACGTTCTTCTTCCCCTTGACATATTCAATGTCAAAATCATATGCATGAATCTTACTAACCTACTTTTGCTATCTCTCATTAATTTCCTTCTACTCTAAGAAATACCTCAGACTATTGTGGTCTATTTTCACCATAAATTTCCCACCTACCAAATAATGCCTAAACTTCACCAACACATGCATGATGGTGAGCATCTCCTTATCATATGTGTAATATACCCACTCATTATCTCTTAGCTTCCTACTCTCATAATCAATAGGATGATGATTCTGCATAAGAACTGTACCAATCCCCTCTCTTGATGCATCACAATCTAGAAAAAATGGCTAAGAATAATCTGGAAGAGTTAACACTAAACAAGTATTCATAATCTACTTAAGCCTATCAAAAATGACTTGAGCCTCATATATCCATATGAATGCACCCTTCTTGGTAATATCTTTAGGTGGTGTTACAAGCTACGAATACCCCTTAACAAATATTCTCTAATATCCACAAAGATTGAGGAATCCTCTCAATTCATAAATGTTCCTAGGTAGCGGCCAATCAAGTATTATTTATATATTATCTTGGTGAACCTTCACCCCATTATCACCTATCACATGTCCCAAGTATAGAATATTTCTAAGCCCAAATTCAAACTTAGACTCTTTAGCAAAAAGAGACTAAACCTCCATAATGCCAATAATCTCATCTAAATGCCATAGGTGATCCTCCATTGTCCTGCTATAAATCAATATGTCATCGAAGAACACCAATACAAACTTACACAAATGCTTATTAAAGATGTGATTCATGCATGACTGAAATGCAGTAGGTGCATTAGTAAGGCCAAAAGGCATCACCAAAAATACCATAGTGCTCGTAATAACATATGAATGTTGTCTTATGGATATCAATCTTTAAGAAGTACACAACCTCATGTAGCTCATCAATAAACTCATGTATGCATGAAATCAAATAATTGTTCATGATTATTTTCTTGTTCAAAGCATGGTAATCAATACAGATACACAGAGTGTCATCCTTTTTCTTTACCAACACAACTAAAGAAGCAAAGGGACTAGAACTAGGCCAAATATGTCCCATGTCAAGAAGCTCCCTTATCATTTTATATATATCATCCTTAAATTTCTTAGGATGATCATAAGGTGTAGTAATCATGGGCTTGGAACCCTCCTCCAACTCTATCACATGCTCAAATACATGATCTAGTGGTCTACCTAGAGGAATATCACTAAACATAAGACTATGCTTATCTAACACCATCTAGATATCCACATGATAAGGCTACTCACTATTTGAAGAAGTCTTGGATGAAGAAAAACATTGGGACACCCACGTAACATCTCCATGCCTAAATATAGACTCCATCCTATGTGCTAAAACTACCTTAGGCCCCTCATATGATAAAGCCTTGAGTACAATCTTCTTCCCATCTACCATAAACTCCACCTCCGTCTTTCAAAAATCCTACACATATCATCCAAGTGAATGTAACCACTGAATCCCCAAAATTATATCAATCTCACCAAATCCCACTACATATAAATCACTGGTCAAGGTGTAGTATCCCATCTGTATGCCAAGCTAAGGAACTCATCTAGTACAACTCATGGTGAATCCATATGTAAGTATCACACTAAAACTCAAAAAATCCTTATCCTATAATCTAATTTTTACAACTAACCCCTCATCAATGAAGTTATGTGTAGCACCACTATCCACCAAGTAACATGTTGTCCCTTAGGTACTCCATTCAAACAAAAGGGTTGGTACTTAGGTACTCCTGAAAGTGTAGCGATAGTGACATGAGATGGATCTTGTTCATCACCCTCTCTAAGTTCAACTTGTGGTTGCTCATCATACTCACTATCACTCTTGTCTAAACCTATATCTTGTACCTACTCATCATCCACATCTGAATTAAACTCTATGAGATGTATCTTTCTTTTGTCAAGGCATCTATGTCTAGGCTCCTATGGCTCCTTACATGAGATGCAAATATTTTTCCTCCTCAACTCATTACGAGTATCCTAATCAATCTTATGAGGTGGACTCCTCTAGTAAGTAAAGATCTTTAAAAAGGATTAGAACTTTGGAAGGCTTTTTATGCAATTGATAAGAAGGTGGTGATGATCTATGTCCAAGGTCATCTAAATAGGCTCCTACAAAGTCCTAGGCTTAAGCACCTTGACAAGACCCCTTAACCTATCATGTAATCCCTCTATAAAAAACATCACCACATGTCTCTCTAGCATCTTTGAAACCATCACTTAAATCCATTGAAAATCATTAATATAAGTCTCAGCATGTCCACTTTGGTATAGACGAGGCAAGATATTTATAATATAACTCAACATCTAAAAATCAGCCGCTCACTAAACTCTTTGTAAGAATGTATAAGTCCATGGTTTTGGGTAATCAACCATGATGCCACCACTAATATGCTATGCCCTCAAATGCAAATTATTAAAATGAATATCCTCATCCTCATGCATCAACTTAAGTGTCAAAAATGTATTGAGCTTATGAATCTAAGCTCATGCACTAGTCTTCCCACTACCATCAAAAGTATAAAGAGTGAGTTTACTAGTGGCCTACTTAAGCTCCCTATTCTCGTCCTATCTTAGCCTCCTATCATGTCGAGTCGTGGTGCTCTCTCTAAGTTATGCATGATACTATGGGAAAGGAAACACATCAATCACATGCTATGATAGTGCCAATCACTCATCATTAACTATCATGACATGATCCTAAAATGTCACATTGACTACTACATCATCAACTACCTTGGGCTCATCTCTAGGCAAAAATGTAGGCTATGTAGGCCTATTTGTGGTGTGAGTATGAGTCCTATCCACATGAGAAGACCCAACCACACTATCTACTATTGAAGGTGACTTATCATGCCTCTTATGCCTATCATTACCCTTAGGCCAATCCATGGTCAACTGCTCAACTGTCCCAATCAAGTGATCCAAACTCTATGTAACATGTTGCTGACTAGCCATAAGACCTATCAAAAGCTCACAAGCATCTAGTTAATCTTGTAAAGGACTCTGACTACCATCATGCCTATCACCCATGACACTACTAGTGTTATCACCTAAATCAACACCTATAGAAGTATCAATTTTACCTCTTTTTTTGGTTGCCCTGGTCTTCTAAAATAATATCTATGTGGACCAACTTCCCATGGATGCATAGACACAACCCAAAACCTTCACGCTGGCAAGATCAGAGCTCTGATACCATTTTAAGAACCCTCGATAATTATGAACCAATTTTTTGATTTGTTTGTAATGGTTTTGGTTCTTTTTTATGTATGTTTTGAGATGATTTTTGATAACACAATTGTATATAAAGAAAGTACAATAAAAACTAAGAAATCTATTATCAAATAGGACTCTTATTTCTCCAAATAAATGAGGATATACAATAAAAATTAGGACCGATATAATTCTAATTTGATTTATATCAGAAATAAATATCACAATGAAAAATATAAAATATTATCCTCATGTACAATACAATTATACCTAGATCCAAAGATGAAGTCTCAACACCAAAATATGGAATATGGCACCATGTGAGCAAGGATGAAGGTGACTTTACCAAGGTGGAAGGTACAGTTTCTCCTAAGAAGATAAAATATGCAATAGATCCTTGAAATAAGCTACAATAACATACTAAAATCATTATCTACACTTTCCCTTTCAAACCCTAGGTGCAAAATGATGAAATCCTTCAGAATATACGATACCCATGTCACCAAAAGTCATATAAATTAATCTAGAGATAATAAAAATATGAAACCAATTTCAAGAGTCTCCAAAAATAACCAAACCTGGCTGCCCCACTTTAGATAAATTTTATAAAAGGTTTTAGCCACCAAAAATTCCAAAAAACTCCAAAATAAAGGTTAAAACCCTAGTGTCCAACAATAGAAAAATGAAATCAACAAATAACCTGCATAAAATTCCTCAAAATGGATGCCATCACGCAACCCTCAAGGTGAAATCTACAATATCTCCTCAAACTATCAATACCCACTTGGAAAATTTGGCAACAAAACTCTTCCAAGTTATCACAAACCCTAGCCCCCCAAGAAAAATGAAGAAACCTGTAATTAAAAAACTCTTTCTTGGATGTTATCAACTCAGATCTATAAATTTAAGATCAATAATAAACCTTGTATGGATTCCTTTCTCAAGGTGGAGTTGGGTTTTCATCTAATCCACTAAATCTTGAAGGTTTTCATCCTCAGAATAGGCTAGGCATGAACATACCAGCTAAAAATTGAAGAAGTATCAAATATCATAAAATCACATAATGAGCATATGAGAGGATAGGTTTATATTTATAAAACTTCCTTGGGCAACTTTGAAACCGAAATGACCCATAAAATAATTATTATAATTTTTTGAACTCCATAAGGGTGGCATCCCACTCTGGGAAATAATATTTCATTTTATTTTATTTTTCCCTTTTATAAAGTCACCTTTTATAATTTTTTCCAAAAAGTAACTTTATAATAAAACATTATAAAAACTCATTATGCCACTTGTCAAAAATAACCTCTCCAAGGTACAAAACTCAAATATGCCTAACAAATCATTCCCTTAACACCTTAATTAGCCTATGTGAATGTTGGAATAGGCTAATCTAATCAATTGAGTGATCTCTTAGGAAAAAGGGACATTACAATTTTTAATGACAGTGTATGCATAGAATATAGAATAGGGTCAACATTTTTGCCTTTGTACTACACAAGCAAGGTCAAAAATGAAAAGGGTCAACAGAGTCGACCTAGTTATCTAGACAACACATAAAATACATAATTGGGTTGATGGGGTTGATCTAGTTGACTGTATAAGGAAAGTTTTAAAGATTAAAAATTGTGAAAAATAAAGACTGTAAGGAAAGAGATAGAAAGATATAAAGGAACCTTGGTGGATCATAGATGCAGAAAGGTGAGATTATTGTTTAAGAACCTTGAGAAATTCTTGCAAATTATGCTAACAGGGTTGACTGGGTCAATCTAGCTTTGCAAAAACCTATTACTGAGTGCTTGAAATGTATAGGGTCAACTAGGTCAATATAGTATGTTGAACATGATGTCTAAAATGTACAAGGTCAATTGGGTCAACCTAGTATGCTGAATAAGATGCCTAAAAATGGACAAGGTCAACTAGGTCAACCTAATAGTCTAGAATAGATGTCTGAAAGTCTAGAAATCCTATACTAGGTCTAATGGGTTGATCCAATAGTCTGTACCTAAAAAAAAGCTTCCATAGAAAGAACAAAGTCATTTGGATGTGACTATATGTTAAACATGTGCATAGAATTTAGAATTGGGTTGATGCAATTGACCCAATATGATGAATATATGATAATAAAAATGATAAAATAATGAAATAAATGAATTGAGTCCTAAAAAAGTTAGATTCACATTGGGTTCTCTAGAATGTATGTAATCATAAATGCATTATGGCTATAAATCAATCATGGCTTGGAGAAGATAGATCATACCTACACTTCTGATTGAGAATGCATTTGTTAAGTGGGAGCATGACCAATATGAGGATCCACTAGACTTGATTAGGTTTAACACTTCACTTAATCTAATAATAAATAAAATTAAATCTAATCTAGTGCTCACCAAAGCTTGTGGCACAAAGTGTGTGTTAGAAAAAAATAAAACTAAACATGCATAAAAGACATTTATTCACGTCAATGTATACGAAATCCTAATGAATGGAAGAATAATAATACAAATGCATATCTATCTACTCTTACAAAATAAAAATAAAGTTATGAATACTTACCTTTGAATATGGACCCATGAAGCCTCAATCTCTCCCTTATTCAAAGTGCTTTAAGATTGTTGTGGTATGTAAGGATAACAAAGACAAATTAGATCTAGGCTACATAACCTATCTATGCGTCCAAAAGACTTCTCCACAAAACAAGATCTGTATCTCCAAAGAAAGTATGAAAACCTAAGCTTTACTTATCAAGTAGAATGGTTAATGAGTAGATGTTCATTTGTACTTATTCTTATTCACTTCTTCTTCTTCTTAAATGGTGGGAAATGAACTTGTATATATAAGTGTATCTTACCCTAAATCCTTCTAAAAATGTTAGTCAACAAGGTTGACCTAGTCAACCCTATATAATTTTGAGCAATAATTCAGTAGGTCATGAGCTAGGTCAGCCAATGGTGAACCATATCTTAAGTGAAAAATACTTTGATATAGTGTACAAGGTCAACCTAGTCAACCATGTACAACTGACTGACCAAAAGGGAATAAGGTAAGGAAAATGAAGACAAAGATGTGAAAAATGATTGGAATGGGCACAATAGAGAAGAACAAGCTTAGGATAAATGTTTTAAGAGACAAGTGTGTAGATGATAAATGACAAAAGGGACAACAATATTATAGAGCACCAATGGTCTGCCCACCCCTTTTTTGCCACACCCCTTAGGGTGTGCACTTAGAGAGATTGAGACACGATGGGTTCTTGCAAGATAAAAAGTGTCAGTAATTGATAATAATTAAAAATATGTGTATACACTAGGTGTCTACATTTTTCCTCTCTTTGAGAAGACATTATGAGACACAATGAGTGCAGTAATAACTTTTCAAAGAGAAAAAAACAAAAAAAGGTGGACAAAAAATTAGACAATGACGATGAAATAATGTGATGAATGATGCCCCCTCAAGAAGGCAACTAAGGATAAAAGACACAAATGGGATCTATCAAAACAGATGAATGAGATAGAATGGAAGAATGATATATGGGTGATGTAAAAAGAGGAATGATTAACCTGTGGGTAAGATTAACCCATTGAACTAATGCTTTCACACTTTTATTTATAATGATGATGGATTGGCTTGTCCCAAGCAAGGAGAGATTTGTGAAGTATACATCCTAAGATTATCTGCATACTTTGACTTTCCTTAAATAGGGAAAAATCTATGAGATAGAATATATATCGACAATTGATTGATTAATCTTACCCCAAACAGGGCAGATTTGATCGATGATGAGACTAATTAATTGATCAATTTATAAACATAGATCACGAATTTAAACTATGTCATAGATTAAAGATGATTGGTCATGTTAATGGATTACATGAAGTTGATAGGTTGATGCAAATGTATGTGTAGATGGTACAACAAATTTTCAAAGAATGAAGAAACCACAAAAAACTAGGCACACAAGGATGCCCCAAGTGATGAAATAATGATGAGATAATGATTTGGAATGAATTGAATAAATAGGGGATGTGGTGATCTAAAGTTTGCACATGTATGCTATGAGAATGAATATTAGTTAGAATAATTGGATGTTGATAGGAATATATGAAAAATTATGGTAATAATGGTGGTTGAGCTGACATCAGAAATACCATGTGACTGAGTGCTACCTACATAGTCCAAATAGACCTCAGGTCATTTTAGTTCTCTTTGAACGTGAGGAATGTGATAAGAAATGATGATAAATTAATTTTAATCCAATGTTGATGAATTTTAAAGAGGGATGAGATGATTTGATGTGGTCATAGATGACAAAAATGATTTTATTTTAAAAGGGATGATTTTGCAAGGGGATAAATTACTGCTTTAGTGAAACATTATATATAAGCCTCAAGCACTTAAATTTTGATGTAACACATGACAATATGCACCATTATATAAACCACCATGATGATCTGGCTATAATGTGTGTAAGGACTGACCCCCAATCTAATAGACAAATGAAAAAACACACCATGATATGGAAAAATTGAGATTTTATTATTATTTTATGCTGATGGATGGACTCAAGTACAATTTAAATAAGTCACCATGATATGGAAAAACCATGATAAATCTATTGACACATATGGACTAAGTAAAGACACAACATGAAAAGTAAAAAATAGGCAAACACACACAAACTAATAAAATCATCATAAATCATCTTGATTTAACCAAGTCATTATCCATGGGGAAAGGGTCAATGATATGATAATTGGGTTGTGCCCCCAATCAAGGATACATGCAAGGGGATGGATTGAAAAATATCTTGAAAGAATCTACATGCTTTGATTTTCCCCAAATAGGGTGAAAGTTGTGAGATTGTAATTTGATTAAGGATTTTGACTAGATTTAGGACAAGATAAATGTTTTTAGTTTTTATGGCTTTATATTTATTTTGAAGATTTTGGGCCTTATATATATATATATATATATATATATATATATATATAAATTTTTTGAATATTTGGATTTTATGATGTTTTTGGATTATTTGATGTTTTGGATTTTATAATATTTTTGATTTTTTTGAATTTAATGATTTTTAGGTTTTTTGGAATAAGTATATAGAATGGGTCACTAGCAAAGGGAAAACCTATTCTAGCATCAGAATGAGAAATGATAACAAATGAAAAGGATTTAGGACAATATTAGATGATAAGGGATGATGATGGGGAATGGTGACTATGAATGGATTAGGGATCTCCAAGGACTATACCATGTGAAAAATAAGTGTCTAGTTGTCAAAATATCATTTAGATGATATACCAAGATGTTTACTAAAACAAGGATCAAAACTACTTCTACTTCCTTATCAAGGTGAAGATGGGAAGAGATATGGGCATGATAGGATGGATAAGTAGATGATGATTTGGATGGGACTTCCCTAAATGTTGAGGTACTTGCATATAATATATTATTTACACATAACATGATAAACTTAGTTTTCATCATGGTACTTGTCCAAGGCATCATAAGCATGGTTTTCACCAGTGGACAAATTATTTAACTTTATCATTTGATTTGATTTTTTTGATTTTTTAAAATCTCAACTTAATGGAGGATTATGAGATACATAATTTTGACCATTCTGATCTCTAACCCATACTTATTCTATAAATTTACTTTGCTAGGGTCTTCTAATTGATGTGGACTACATTGATGCTATTGTGATCTTCATTGGTTGTTGATTCTACTTCTTCCAAACCTATAAACAAGGTATCTTCATAACCTTTATGAAGGAGGGTGTTGTCAAGGATGGTAAAGTAGGGTAAGTATTGGAGAAAAGATTTGATTTGATGGGGGTTTATAGGATTTGTATGAAGGATATGATTGTGATGGGATGTATAATTATTAAATATTTTATGCTTTCACAATCCATACATAGTGAATAAATAGATTTTGAAAGAAAAACTATCATTTTAATTTATCTTGATGTTTTGGATCATCACCATGATATTTCATCAAGAGAACAAAGGATTTATTTATCTTGATGCATAATTATTGGAGGACCATGGAAATTAGGTTTAGCAATCACACACATCATCGTTGATTCTAGATTTTCTAATTACAACATGATTTTTGATGTTATAGGATCAAAGACCTTTGAAAATTCTCTCAAGGTAATCACAATATTTTTTTGCTCCTTAGGCATGAGATTTGTTACAACTTGAATGATATTAATATTATCAATTATTCTAATATTGATGTCAGTGATGTATTCATCAAGCAATGAAGAACTATTTTTTTCATCTAGAGGCGTCTCCAAGAGGTTTTCACCAAAACACTCTGCTTTATTATTCTAATTATAATATTAATTATCCCTTAATGGCTCAAACAAGTTTTTGCTAAGGGATATTTATTTTCCCTTAACACCTCAAACAAGGTTTCACTAAGAAACTTTTCTTCTAAATTTATGGGATTTTGATTTTTAATGTCTGCTAGCACCTTAAATAAGGTTTTAGTAGGAAATTTTGTTTTTTGACTTTGAATGCTAATTTAGATCACCATAAGTTCTATAAATGATATGTCACTATGAAATAAGTCTAAAAATGTGTAATTCTATCCATTTAAATTAATAGTTTCAAGAGATTGGATGTCATGATAATGGATAGGATGACTAATGTCAAAAAGATGGGTAATATACATGGAAGGATAAAAGGTAGCATAAAACTCATAGATATTATTAGGATAATTGATTCAATGTCGAATGAAAATTCCTAAAAAACCATGGAATAATCACTAATGTATTTAAATGGATTTACCAAAAGTGTGTAGCCAATGTCATAACATCCTGATTTTGATTCTGACATTGACTCTAATGGTAAAACCGATTATAACATTGATGTTGATTCTGGTTCTAATATGGACTCTAATTTTGATGTTGATAGGATGAATGTTAATAATTATGGGTATTGGACTAATGTTGATTGTGATACTAATGTTGATTTGGATGATGATGTGGAATATGATTTGGATATGGTGACAAAAATGGCCTATTAGATTGCATTGTCTAAAAGTATCTTTTTCACTTTATGTTTGGAAATGAAGGCTTCAAGATGAAAGGACTTATATAAATGAGGGATGCTAGGTAATGGATTGATTATGGAATATTATTTAATGATGGGTTATTTGAAGATGAGATTATTGAATTAAGGTTTATCAAATACCAGTGGATAATCATAGAGAGGCTACTCAAAGATGGGAGGATGGTTGAAGGGTGACTTGTCAAAAATTGAATCGTCAAGGATGGGTGATTTGATGAAAATATCTAAGATGGGTAAATTATATTAGCCTTGACTTGGACATGGATGAGTCTAATAATGATCTTGGAAATAGTCTTTTCATATTTATATTTGGTGGTACTCAAACATGGATGGATTTGATTCTATTTTAATGTATCTTTGATCAATCAAACCTTGGACATAAGTCCTTAACCTAACATATCGATTAATAGAATGGAATTGAATCTTGTGATATGCATAGTATTAATCATCTTGATATCACTTAGGTTTTGGATTATTTTCATCAGAGCACTTGGTGCACAAATACACAATCATGTTTTGCATAGCCAACTGGTAAAATATTTCCTCCAAGGGTTCGTTAAGAAGTTTAAGACCTAGTTTGCATGTGGATGGACTAGACTCTAGATGTGATTTTTTTGGCTTAGGGGCCAAATGGATATTATATAAGGGTACGAAAATTGGTTCCCCTTTGCTAGTGTGAATATGACGATCAATATTATAGCTAGTGGATGGGATGTTTAATTGATGTTGATGTGAAAAGGTTTAACTTTGCCTGCTTAGGATGGAGCCTAAGTTTTTTGGATTGAAAATTGTAAGTAGTTGGGCACCTATTTCTAAGATTCATAATGCATTGTCTTTGTTATCAAACATGTAATGTTCAAATTGGGCTCTATATTGATGCACTTTAGATTCCATGAACCTAGATGAAATTTTAAGATTTTGGATTTGATTTGAGTTTGGATTGGATGTTATTTTCCCAAAGTAAGGTAGATTTATTTGATGTGATTAATCTCAAATTGGATTTTGAATTTTATTGGATTTAAAATGGGAGAAAATATAGAAAGACAAGATTTGACTCTGGATGTTTAATTGATTTATAATTAATGTGACTTGGTTAAAATAAACTTGATTTGAATGTGATTTTAAATTTGGATATTTGATTGATTTGGAATTGATGCCATTTTGGTCAAAATATACCTCATTTAGATCTGATTTGACTTGTATTGGTGGATTGAGTGCAATTAAAATTTGGGACTTGATTTGACTAAGCTTATGTTGGATTTTGAATTTAATTTAATTTCAAATGGGAGAAAGGATGGTGATGTGACTTCGTCATTCCCAACCATCAGGTGTAGGAGATTTAATGGAAAGATAAGATGTGCTTTTAATTTGGATGTTTGATTTGAGAATGTTTAACTTTGTTTGATTTGATTTTAAAGTTGAAGTTTGACTTGATTTTAAGGTTCATTTTAACTTGTTTAACTTGATTTGACTTTGACTTGATTTTATTTTGAAATTGATTTTAATTTCAAAAATGTTTAACTTTGATTTGAAAGTTGATCTTAAATGACGTTTGAATTTAATTTAAGCTCACTTTATAATAGTTGACTTTGACTTGATTTAAATTAAAATGGTTGACTATAAAAGGGTTGACTTTGACTTGATTTAAGTTGAAATGTTTGACTTGGAAGTTTTACCTTTTGAAATCATTTGATTTTGGTTGACTTGGAATATTTGAATTTGGACGTTTCATTTTTAATTGACTTGACTTGAAATGTGAGATCAAATTAGGAAATTGGAATGATTTGGATTCAAATAATTCCAAATAATAGGAAATTCATGAGAGGGTTTAGCCCCTTCAATACCACTTTAACCATGAGAACTCAATTAAGTGCTATCAAAAATTTTAACTTTGAGGGTGATGTTTAATAGCTTAGTGTCATGGACAAATCCATTACATTCACAAAACCCTTTATGGAGAATATCACCATGCCTTTACGACAACTACCCTCAATTTATATCCCATGTTAGATGTACAGGGTTGGTATGTATGCTAGGGGATGAGATCATAGACATTTCACCATAAATAATCATAAGTGATGATGAAATATAACTCACACAACCAAAATAAAAAGGAAAGTTTCACTATTTTTTATCTTCAAGATCTCAAAAGGGGGCAAGAGGAAAACATACTCTAGTTATGATTTAGGAAAAGAGAAATGGTAACCTATATTATTTTGGTCTCCCATGGTATCAAAAATGGGAAAGGGGAGTGTATACACATGATAAGCCACACAAAAACAAGTAAAAAATTACAAACATGCAATTAATGAAAATGCAAATATTTTTTTACAACACCAAATTCAAATGTTGGTTCATTTTATGCACCAAAAAAAAGTGTGTTTGTAAAGTATTTATTTTATAAATAACCAATTCTTTGAGAATTGAACCTACAACAAAAAGATTAGAGTTTGAATTATGATCTTTGACTAACAAGAATAAGTTTAATTAATTCCTTTTTTAACCTTTGGAATTCATAACATAGTGATCCCATCATTAGTATAGCAATCTTACCGATATGCAGACATAAAAAATAGAACACAGAAAATTGGTGATTCCACTAATTAGTAGGGTCATATCATTGTTTAATAGGGTTATCCTACCAATTTTTAAGATGATATCACAATTTTCAAAAAAAAAAGGTAGAATTAAAATATAAATAATATCACTATTTAAATAATTAAATTCATTGTTTATAAGTACAATATTGTTCAAATGTAGGAAAAACAAGAAGAAAGGTTATAGAGTGTTTACACCAATTTGCAAGTCAATCCCATCAATGTTTAGGTCAATACCATTGTTTGGATTTGTGATTATGACATTTCCATAAAAATGATAGTCTATGTTAAATTTGAGAACAAAACTATCACTTTGCTATGTGTTTTCACTAAATTATAGGTCGATTCCATCATTTTCATAAAATGATAGTCTGTATAAAATATAATTGTAAATCCACCATGTATCAATACATTTACACTAAATTTCAAGTCAAAACCACTAATTTATAGGTTGGAACCACCATTTACCTAGAAAACATAGAAATAACCAAAAAATAGAAAAAAAATGATATTTCTAATTAGAAGGGTGATATCACTGATTATGAGGAGTGATCCTATTGAGTAGCAAAACATTCCCACCACTAATTTGGGAATACAAATTTGATAAATTAGAAGAAAATGAAGAGAAAATTAGATAAATTTTGAGCTACTGTTTAGATGTTTCAAAGGAGGTTGTGGGGTGCTTATCCCACTAGCCATGCCATATGTGATCACATAATTACAAAGGAGTTAGTCTCTTATTAATATGAAATTGAAAATGAAATGCACAAAAACCTAAACACATGTCCTTGAATTAGGCAAGGTCAAGAAAAAGATGAAAAATCATAAAGAATACAAATGACATAATTTTACATTCTTTTTGGATCTCTATATCTTATCAGAACACAAGTTTGATTGGCACAGATATAAATCTTGAAGTCTTTGTCAATGTCACGGAGCTACTCTGACAAAATCTCCCCTTGTGCTATGCATGATTTGATTGAATAACTGAAGAACTTGGTATATTATGGCCTTATGATTTGGAAAAGCCTCGCTACACTATTTGGTCATGTTGGAGTAAGGAGGAAGTCCTCCAATTTATAATTTTTTAAAATCAAGTTGTATCATTGATCCAAGATAAAGATCAATGGATGAAAATCAATCCTACATCTCCATGATGAGAGAGGAAGAGTGTGTAAGAAGTAGTTCAAGTGTGTAAGAAATCCATCTAAGATAATTTTGGAGTGTATAAGAGGGTGTCAAAGACCTTGAGCTCACACTTCCAACTTTATATTAATTTGCCTTGTGGAAGAAGAAGATGATTTCATGATGCATCAAGTCATAATTGTGATATATAAAATAAGATTAGATGATTTATATAAAATATTAATTATGCATTCCATGAAATTTTCCATTAGGAATAATATTAATTAATTAATAAAAAAATAATCAAGTAATGGGAAGTGATGTGATTTGAATTTTGTGGGATAAGATAATAGAAGAGAAACTTAAGTGATTAAAGGGGTACAAATAGTGAAAGACTAGGAACATTCGTGCGAATATAAGAATTGATTAGACAATGGGATATAGGACTATGTTAGGGGATAGTTAAAATCAAAAAATGTGCTTGATTTTAGGTGTCTATAGGGAGTAATAGTGGTAATACTCCTTTATGGAAAATGTGTGAGAAATATAGAAATAGAAGAAATGGGATTCTCTCGTATGGACAAAGTATGGTCAATATAGGTATAGGAGAAATAGGTGACATCTATATAGGTAAATGTAGTAAATAAAATCACACAAATAGTATATTTCCCTTGTTAAATAAATTAGAATTGATGCGAGTACAATAAATAATATGCCCTAGTATAGAACAAATGTTAGTAATGAAGCATATCAAGATCATTACTCAATATAAGAAACATATAATTTGTGTAGGCATAAACAATAGTATGTCCCAATGTGAATAATATGTAGGTAATGAAACATGGCAAGGACCTATCCCAATATAAAAAATGTATATTCTATAGGCACAATATATAATAAATGAAGCATAAAAATATTAGGCCCATATATAGGTGATATAAAATTGATACATGCTCTAAAATGTTTCCCCCTATATAGGAAAAGTATAATCGATGAAGAGAAAAAATGGCATAGTCAAATATGGATAAGATATAAGCGATGAAGCACAACAAGAGCCTACCCCAATATAAGTAATGGATTATCTATAGATGCATGGGCATAACATGCCCATAATGAGAATTATATAATCAATGAAGCACAAATAAATATTTTAGAATAGATACTGGGGAAATGTATGAAAGCATACATATAGGCAGTATAACATAATAATAGCTTTCCCCATTATAATTTAGATATAAATGATGTATGCACAAGAGTAGTGTGTAATAATCATGTACCTTGGTGGGAAATATATGATCAATCTAAGTGAAATAATGACATGTATCATTATGGTGAAGGCATAATCAATGTAAATATTAGAGTATCATGCTCCTTGATGGTAAATATATAATCAATATAAGTGTAATAATGACATGCCCTATCATGGCCAAGGCATAAATAATGTAAGTGGGCACACAAGGGTCCTTTCCCCAAATGGATGCATGATATGGATGATATCTACATTGGCAAGGACATAAAACATTCAATTAATATGAATAATGGTGAACAAGGGATTTGGGGTTATGTGGAAAATAAAAAGATAAAGTGAAAAACAATAATAAAATCAAGTGTATGTATGAAAATAAAAGTATGTGAAATAAATTTCAAGAAGTAAACACTCAGGAAGATAAAGGAACAATAAAAAAGTAACAAACAAATCTAAGTAGCAAATGAAATATGATAAGCCCATGTGTGAGCAGTCAATGAAAGGAATAATCACAAGAAATAAAATTTAAAAAAAAGTAAGAAAATTATAATAAAATTTCCCCACAATGCTCCCAAAAACAACTATGAATTTATGATCATATGTATATAGGGTAAGTCCCACATCTAACTAGAAACTAAATTATTGTACTATACATAAATAGATGGAAAATAATTTAATCATGAAGTGTGTTATCAAAGCTAACCAATGACATTATAAGGTCCTGAAGCATCATGGTAGGATATGCAATTGTTTGTATAAGTCAATGAATATAAAACAAGAGTGATAATAGGATATTGAGGGATAAATATGTGGTGAGACACACATTTATATGCATCTAATTGTGAAACATATTTTATTATTTATATTTTTTGAAATGACTCATGGTAGATTTTTGAAAGTGAGCATCAAGGGGTTTTATCATCTTATGAATTTATTGGAGTTTTTCTTTTACGATTGACAACATTATGAGAACCTGAATATCTATGATTATTATCACAAGGTTTATTACTATTTTTAGCATGTGCTTGAGTATTTGTATGTTCATACATAAAATAATTATGTGTTATTTCATCATCACTATAACTGATTCCTTGTTTATCTTTATGATAAATTGATATAATAAGCTATATGATACCTTGATATTTTTTACTAAGTCCATTACTAGTATATTCCATCTTTTGTGCACACTTGAATCCAAATCCATATGTTTTCAAAGAGGTTTGAATATGACTAATATAGTTTTGTAGCTTATGTGTGTTACAATAAATATTTATCATATTTCATTTACCCTTATCATCTTTAGATGGTGTTTCGATAGCTATTGATGATTGAATGGGTGTTTCATAGTTTATCAGGATAAGATAGAGTTGTTCGATGTCAAATGCAATCATATCATCTTTGTATTCCTTAGGGATGATTGTTTTAAATTTTAAATTAGATAATTTTTCATCTATGGTATCAAACTCACAATCATCCTTGAAGTAGAGGTTACACCAAAATATCAATCTTTATTTGTGTCAAGATAAACTCAATATACAAAGGGTTAAATCATTTCTTTGGCAACACTTCATTGATTTAATCTTCACACAATGTTATTATGTTCATTGGATTAGTTTGAGGATATTGAAAATTTAAACATGCTATAACATATTCAAAATTTTAAATGCCCATTTTGGCGAGAAAATGCCAAAGGGCCACCTAGACATAAAAAAGGACTAATCTAATGACTCTAATGACTTCTAAAGTACTTTTTAAGACCATAGACACTATAAAATGGCCAAATGGACATCTTTATTTGATTCCCCTGCATCATACTCTTGGATAAGGAAGAAATGATACTCCAATGCACTGTTATATGCTCCTTCTTCCTTTTCTTCTATTTCTTCTCCCTTGGATCATCCATTGTTGTTCCTGCTCCTTTATACTTCAATTGCTCCTTCTTGTGCTCATGCTTGCCTCTATCATAGACAAGTCTATTTCTTTGGTTCTACCTCTTTCTTACCTCATCATTTTTCACTTCATGTGCACTCTCTCTTGCCTCTTTTCCTTTATCACGTGGGATGTATATGTCTCCAAACACTGATGCAACTATACTTGTACCTACACTCTTATCTTTCCATGCTATCATCACCATGATTTCAACCAGAATAATGCCAATGTCATGCCTAGTTGCTTCATTTTGCTATACTATTGTAACTAAGGCTTCCTCGTGCTCTTTGTCTTCCTTCACAAACTCCTCAACTACTGCAACTTGTACCATCTCATCCTTTTCTTCATCATTCAATGCTCTCTCCAAGGTTACCACTTTTGCTTCTAATTTCTCATTGTTCTCATATATAAACTTTCAATAAAATTCCATATGTTTGCCCATTTGCTACATTTCATTTTCCAAACCTTCTATAAGGATTTCAAATTGATCTCTTTCTTCTTTATCATTCCCATCACTCAGCTGGTTGTACCCACCTTTTTTCTACTCACCCATTTTCATCTCTTCCATATCAAGGTATTGTTTGTCTTCTTCTACTTTCTCACTTGGCTATTCAATCAACCTATATCTCATCATTTCCTTCATGAGTTATTTGCATAATAACTTCTTCTACATTCTCTCTTTTCTCATTGATTGTATCTTTCTTTTATTCATTTACTACCTTATTGGCCATTTGAAAGCTTTCTTTCTCATCACCCATCCACAATATGGGCTTCTCATTTCTCTCACCTATTATAGCATGGCAAACAACCTATCCATTTGCTGCCTCATCTCAACCATATCTCTCTCCATCTCTATTCTCTTCTTCTCTTTTTGGTAGCTCTCATCAACTTTTACCTGTTTCTTCTTACCTCTCTCATACCTCATCTCCTTGAATATGTTTATCAACTCCTTGGCCTTATTTTAAGCTATACATCTTTCTTAAAATCCTTCACTCACTTGCCACATCTTGACCATTCACTTGGTCTATCTCTCTCTTTCTTCTTCTCTTTTTTGGTCCTTCTCATTGGGCAGTTGCATTCTTCTAAACAAGTCTGTTTCACCTTGCTTCACCTTAAGCAAGTCTCTTACACCTTGATCCATCTCAAGCAAATATTTTTCACCTTGTTCCCTCATCATCCAAGTTATATTCTTAGATCAATGAGATTTTTTAGCTCTTTATCTCTCCTCAAGCCTCTCATGGCTTTCAAACTACCTGACCAACTTCTCTCATTCATCTACAATCTTCTTTGAGTAGTCTCTTCAAACAATCTTTAGCATAATTTAATTAAACTAATCAATGCATAAACTAAAAACAATAATCAAATTTATACCTGCCTTCTCCACAAAACCTTTCTCACTTTGATACCAAAAATGATGCAAAGGTTACACCAAAATGTCACTCTTTGTTTGTGTCAAGATACACTCACTGTACAAAGGTTTAAATCATTTATTTGGCAATGGTTCACTGATTTAATCTTCACACAATGTTCTAATGTTCATTGGATTAGTTTGATTTTTTTGATAATTTAAACATGCTACAACATATTCAAATTTTCAAATGCCCGTTTTGGTGGGAAAATGCCAAAGGGCCACCCAGACACAAAAAAGGACTAATCTAATGACTTTAATGCCTTCTAAAGTATGTTCTAAGACCATAGACACTGTCAAATGGCCAAATAGATATCTTTATTTGATGCCCCTACATCAATCCTCCTCATTATCTCCCTAAGTATTACTAAAATTATCAAATTGGAGTGTTTGTACTTGACCTATCATAATAACTTGTTTATGTGTTACTACACTTGGTTGAGTTTGATTTAAATGAGGAACTAATATTTTAAGTTCAATTACTTTAAAATATCTAAATGGGGAATTTTATATATATATATATATATATATATATATATATATATATATATATATATATATATATATATATATATATATATATATATATGTTTAAACTTAAAACATATATGTAATGTGGATGTGATGATTCCCATATCATAGATTAATGGTCTCCCATGTTTGATGTTATATATCACATCATTAGGTATTATTTGACACTCAGTGGTGATGGTTTTGGGTCCAAGGGATATATTTAATGTAATTTCTCTAAGAGTCTTTATTAGTTATTTTTCAAATCCTTTTATAATTATATCATAATTCTGAAGGGCATGTCTTTGAATTTATAGTGCACTAAGAAAAGACTCACGACAAATGTTTAACCTTGAACCATTATCCATGAGGAATCTATTTATCCCTTTGTTATTGATTCTGAATTGAATATACAAAGGTAAATTTTAATCCATCATAGAATTTGGAGACAACTCATCATGCTCAAAGGTAGCAAGGTTCTCACTATCCCTCAACAATCAAATAATAGAAGAAATTCAAGACAATTAAGTACCACTTGGAAAAGTCATAGATTATAAGGCCTTATAAAGTATGTATTTGTAAACATTAAACATTGTAATTAATTTGAAATTTGATATCTTTGCTAGAGTGTTCTTGAGTTGATTGATAATATCATAGTATTTAGTTTCTTGGAACCTAAGCTTTAGGTCTTGAAGAATATTAGGAAGAATGGGAGGATTTATTATATTATTGTCTTGATATTTTATTGTTTTAGTATGGTTAAATCCATAATGTATCATCATTAAATATATAATGTATGAATTTAATAAAGATACATTTATGGAAGACACTAATGAAAAGTTATAAACATCAAGGATATCAACACATAAGCCAAAATTATGTTGTACAAATATTTTATGTTTTAATCCATGGGATAATTTTAATTGATATATCATTAATATGAAAATTTTGAACATTAATAAAAATTGGCATAGTAACCACATCAAGATACACAATAATGTATACAAGATAAAAACATCCCCTATAGATAAACATTTGAACACACGTGATAACATTTTAGACATGAATAATAATAAGAAACCAATTCTAATAGTATTCCATATAGCTATATGGATTGGAAAGTATATCATCATATAATAAGAATTAAAATTGAACAAAGGAACATACTTGTCCATTGTAAATGAAATTTCCCACAGTCCAAACATATAAATAAATTGAATGATTGAAAATATAACCCAAACATAATCAACACATGGGATAAAAAGTAAAAATAAATGATTTGAAAGAATAAATTGAAAAAAATAGAAATGAAATGTAGTGCAAAACATCTATATTAGATTTTTAAAATAATGTGTGAGATTCTAAACCAAAAAAAGGTCAACAATTGTGGACACTTGCTTTTGGTAAAAGTCAAGTAGTTGTAGTGATTTTGTATGATTTCATTTATTTGGATAATTGGATTACATTAGACTCATATTTGTGCATTTAATTTAACATTGGACCCTTTTTAGTCTTATCTTATCATCATTTTCTCATGAACGCCTTTAGATCTGACATTTTTTTGCCTCAAGGTACTCAAACACACTCTTGCAAACTCATTAATTTCTATTTCCGAAGTTTTTGTCACATTAAACATTTTCATATTGTCTGAAAGTGGTCATGATTGTTTTTGTATTGGATGATTTTGGGGATGTTGTTTGTGGGTCCTTTTTGACATCTTTCCATGTTTCCTTATGCCCTGATTATTAGCTTTCATGATTTTCTATGGCTAGATTACACATTTAGACATCAATATTTGGTACAAGGATTATTATTATAATGTTTTTAGTGTGGTTTTCTACATATGGATAATTGGTTCAAATTAGGTACCTATTGAGCCATTTTATGTGTTTCTACCTCTCATTTCTTTTGTGTGGTCTCATTTTATTCTCTTTCTTATGTTTTATCTCTCCTTTATGTTTTCCTTGAGTCTGTAAGTCTCCTCATATCTTTCTTCTATTATTCCTATGTCTTGGTCATAATCAATGGTTCTCAGATTATGGCCTAGTCATAATCATTAGTTTGTCAATTGTGACCCATTTGTATTTTTGGTCCCTTTCCCTATCTCTCTTATTTTCTTGATGTGTGGAGCCATGATTGCCAATTTCCCCTCCATTCTTATCTTAGATTGTGTAGTAATAGATCCTTAATTTGAATTTGAGAAGTCTATATATACAAATCCTCCTAAAGTATTTGAGTAAAAATTATCAAATAATAAGGAATTACATAATTATTAGGTCTACCATCAAGATTATAAATTATATTCTTATTGACTTCAAGTGATTTCAAATATTTATAGTTTTTCATGATTGTACCAAAATATGGCCTAAGAAAAGTTTGCATATTTCCATTTATTTGTATAGGGAGATAAGGTGAATCCCTATCGCTCACCTGGGTTAGGAAACTCAAAATAACTAGAGATACATTGAGCCTTGATTCACAACTCTATGATATGTAGCTGTAACTCCCAAGAGGGAGGCCTAAGACACTTGACTACTCATTTCTTTATTCTTTGTGTGTGTTAATCCGAATCAAGGTTACTTCAAAAGAGAAATAATTTTGACATCTAATTATACCAATTTATAAAACTGAGAGGGGAACTCTTGTCATCTGTTGATGAGGAAGGGTCCCAAAAAGATATAGATGTTGAAATGTAGAAGAGGATAGAATCATAAACATGGGTCAAAATCAATAGAAAGGAGCCATAATCAATGGTCAATTTGTATCAAATCAAAACTACTAGTTTTTCAATTTTGACCCTTTGTTCAAAACATCAAGAATCTTCAAGATCTCACTCTGCATCACTATATAGGCCTTTTATTTGCATCTAAAAACACTATCAAAACCTAGGTGTGATCATTTTAGTTCTATATATCTCTCTTCCTCTTTATAATCATTATTAGCGCTTGTTCATATTTTTATTAGACTTTTAATTACTATTTTAGGTAGTAGACCAGGTCTGATTACTATTTATTGTTGTATTATATTATATGTCTATTGTGCCTTAGTTTTAGAATATTATGCGTAGTGCAATTACCTAAACCACAATTTATGTTAATAGTTTGGTAAACTTTATTCTTTATGATAATCCAACCCAGGGTTTCATAACCCTCTACCCCTATGGTTTATTTTTATGATATTTATTGAGTTATGATTGTTTGGTTTTAATATTTGCCTATGCATATTAATTAGGATTCCCTTTGATTAGACCAAGTTGGTCTTGAATCCTTGGACTTCTTTGCCTTGTTATCCTAGTTGTATGCTAATGTTCCTTCTCTTTTGTCATGGGAGATCAAATTTATATATTGTATTTATTTTTAAAATGACATCGACATGGGAGGTTAATATTTTTTATATGTTCTCAAGCTTGATTATATGGTTGTTATATAAATGTTTCCACATTTTTTCCCTTACATATATCATAGAATATTAAATTTTAAATTGAATCACGATAGGGTTGTATGTGATAGCATTGCTTGATGTGATGATACTCTTGTCATTGATAACCATAATTTACTTTATCTTAGTGATAGCATTTTTATTGGTGATTTTTTATGTATTTTTATGATGTATATATTTTAACAGCTAGATGTGGTAGGGTGCACACTATTTATATCTCCACTATTTCTTATCAATATCAAGGGGGCTAACCAACACACTGATCTAGGAGGATCCCCACTGTATCAATATCAATCCAATATATTTCTCGTACTTGCATTATTTAATTTCTAGTTCAATCCAAAAATGAATGGTATAAATTATTCTTCAAAACATCCACATAGTGTAGAGCTCGTTGAGATATTTTTGGCACATTTTATTATTCAAAAAATGGATTCCATATGCAGAAGATATGGATGGTCAAAGATGGTCAAATAGTCAAAGTGATGTGGACCAATAAAAGACTGACATATGGCATGAACATGTCTCACAAAGATAACATGCAAATCTTCTCCAAACAAGGCAAGGCAAAGTAAGGAGATTATTTTTATTATCCACACATATATGTATCAAAGGTAAAAAGATTAAAACACATAAATGGTGGATAAAATGCCTAAAACATTAATCGGTGGATTTAAAAAATAGGATATGATGAGGTGGCCATTGAGACACATAAAAGGATTATAAAATAAGATTATACATCCATATTAAAATATCATGGATAATTATAAATGTTTTAAACCTATGGGAATTATTAAAATTCCACATTAAAAGGGGATAAACATGGTAATTTGAACCTTTAGGGATAATTATAACCCCAATAAAATTGGTGAGGGGACAATATTAAATCCCACCAATATTTTAAATTGATTATTATCCAATCCACCAAATATGAACCCCAAACAAGTATATAAAGGCATGGGTGATATTTGAAGGATAACATGGAGATGATGGAATGTGAAGAGAATTAAAGTTGAAAGAGCTAAGGGACATATATTCTTGTGATCTTGGCCAAATAGAGGAACATTGAATCGTAGGTTTTAGAATATATATTTTCAATGTACTTCAATATTGTAATTTTTCATGAAGATATTAATGGATCGGTCATGCTAAAGTGGACCTAAGGATGTATACAATTGCCAAACCTTGTAAACAAACTTGTGTTGTTCTCAATTACTCTTTTTAGATTTTCCTATTTCCCACAAAAATCAAGTTAGGTGTTAATAGTTTTTAAATTGTGAGAAATCATAAAATTGTTAAAAAAATCTATTTTTATAGAATGCTATTGATCAAATTGATTTGAATCATAGTTTGATAAAATTTATAGATCATTTTGGTATTAGATCGAGTGATCTACACTAGACAACAATGTTTCTTGGATTGAAAGTTGTTTATGTATGTTAACCAAGTTAAAATCCAATTGTGGTGAAGGTGAACTCAAAGAATATGATCCTGAGATTAATACATAGAATACAAGTCAAATGGAATAAATGGATGTAGAGTGATTCTAACAGTCTTTAATGGAAATAAAAATCATGGTTGAAGAAATTTATCATGAAAAGAAAAGTAGAATTAAGAGCAAAGTTGAAGGTAAGGGTGAAGAGGACAAGCCTAGGTATCTAAATTCTCCTTCACATCCTTCTTCCTCAGGTGATGAGAAATCATTGAAATCACCTGAATCTCTTCCTTATTTGAAACATGAAATTAAATTTGAATTGCCAATATGTAATGGGGAGTTGAATGCAGATAAATTAGATAACTGGATCAAGTAGATTGATGTATACTACAAGATTCAAAATATTATAGATGAAGGGGAAAAAATTTAGTTAGCTACTCTTCAAATGGGTGTAACAACACTTTTCTGGTGGGAAAGCAAGCAATAAGAGGATTTGGTCAAACAAGGTAAAGTGACTTCCTCTTGGAATGAATTTGTTTTTGAGTTAAGAAAATAGTTTTATCCTTTAGGCTACATGCAACACGATATAATGGATTGTAAATATCTTAGACAAACTAAAGGAAAAAGTGTACAAGATTATACACAAGAATTTAGGAACAAAGATTTGATTTTTAATATACCCTTATATACACAACAGACATTATTGAAATATATTGGTGGGTTACATAGTTATCTGTGACACATGATACTTGTTCTAAATCCTACTAATCTAGATTATGTTTGTGTACAAGCTACCCATTTAGAAGCTAGGAACAAAATGACTAAAGAGATCTTTCTTAAACAAAAGAACAAGTAATCTGAAAGCAAAGACAAATACCTAAAAGGACAAGGAAAAGGTAAGCAAAAAGTTACTTTCATGGTTATGAAAGAAGATGAGAAGCCATTTTGTGAGCATTGTAAGAAAAAACATGATGAATCAAAGTGTTAGAAATTGCATCCAAAATTAAAACCTAAGAAACTATAGACTATAAATGATAACAAGGTAAATATTATGGTTCAACATGATCTTGGATCTGATTTTGGAGATGAGACAAAGATCACAGCAATGGGTCTACAAGGTAGTACTTATTCTTCCTCATCTAACACTCATACTTTTCATTTTTTTTCTATATCTGTACACGAAGAAAAGAAAATAAATGCATTATTTCACTTAAGAGTTGTTTCTCAACACACAAAAATAGATACTCTTTTTTGTAGTGGATCTCAGGCTAATTTGATTTTCGATGAGGTTATTAAGAAACTAGGAATTCAAACCAAGCCACATCCTAAACCATATCTACTACGATGGGTATGTGATGATGCTAAACTTTAGGTGAAAAAAACATGTCAGTTAAGGTTTTCTATCACTTCTAAGTTTATTGATGAAGTTGATTAAGGTGTGGTTCCATTGGATATATGTGGTATTGTTTTGGGTAGTCCTTATTTATGACATAAAGGTAATCTTCTATAGGGAAGAAAATAAATGCAAGCTTTTAAAAGATGGGGTAGAATATATTTTTAGAGCTTGTTATATGAAAATAAGTCTATCTTTTGTTTCTATAGGACAGATGAAGAGGCTTATAAATTCAAACAAAATTTTTGTGCTCATCATTATTAAAGTTAAGGATGAAAATCAATGCAAGGAATTTAAAGCATGTAATCCTAAGCATAAGAATGAATTGATTCAAGTTATATATAACTATAATGATGTGTTTCATGATCCATAAGGCTTGCCTCCTAAGTGAGGAATACAACATGAGATATAACTACAACATGATGCTTCTCTCCTAACATTGGTATATACATGTTGTTTGTGGTAGACAATGAGAAAATCAAGAAACAGGTGATGGAGTTGTTAGAAAAATGGGTCATTCATCCCAGTACTTCACCATATGCTTCACCTATTATATTAAACCACTTTTAAGATTAAACAAGGATTGTTTGAATGTATGGTCATGCAATTTGGCATTTTTAATGCACCTGCTACATAATCCATGTAATGAATGACATGTTTAGACCATTCATAGATAATTTTGTGATTATTTACTTAGATGACATACTGATATTTAGTAAAATCTGGAAAGGTCATGTTCTTCACATTGCAAAAGTCATGGATACTTTACAAAAGGAGAAATTATATCTAAAGATGTTGAAATGTGAATTTGTAAAAACATATTTGGTTTATTTGGGTTATGTTGTTGGTAATGGAAACTTGAAAATTAACCTTGTAAAAGTTGTATCCATAGTAAATTGGACAAAACCCAACACTGTAACAAAGGTTAGGAGCTTTATTGGTGCAATATAGTATTGGAGAAAGTTTATTACTAACTTATCATATGTTACATCTCCTTTGCATGCCTTGAATAGTGATAAATAGGTATTTTAGTGAGTAGATAAAAAATAGAAAGTCTTCGACACATTAAAAGAGAAAATCAACACCACTCCTATCTTAGCACTTCCAAATTTTTAGTAGCCATTTAAAATTGAGACAGATGCAAGCAAATATGTTGTGGGGGTAGTTTTAATACAGAATATAAAGCTGATTTGTTATTTTTGTCACCAAATATTTCACCCTAGAGGAGGTTTTTCAAGCCTACTCTAAGATTTGGGTAACATTGGAATACCTCTAGGCCTGTGGGTTTCCTATGGTAGAGGTAGACCTCTAGGTTTAAGGGCTAGCTCCCTAGATTGATCCTTGTTTTCTTATCACCTATACTAACTATTTACTTGTATGAAAAGAGATAGAAGGTACCATGAAAATTAACTATTATAATAAGGTGATACACCAAAATGATATCCACTAGACTACCATGGTCTACACTATGAAGGATTATTCATAAGAATGGCTTCAAACTTCTATGGGACTCCAACATAAGTATTTTGAACATGAAGGTGATATGTAATGCAATTCAAAAAGTGAAAGGATAAAAGGTATAATACTAGACATTAATACAAATTCCTACACTTAGAGATAGACAAGGACACTAACTACACTTCATATGACCTGTTAGAGATTGAATTGCTTGCACATAATATGAAAGAGTAAGATGCATGTAAGGATATGTGATTAAAATTTATCATTAAGATTTATAATACTTTACATACTTAGAAAATTAATTTTAGAACCAAAAATAACTTCAAATATTTATTCAAAGTTAAACATCATTATTCAAACCAACAGGGCTTTGCCATACTAGATATGGACTAAACTACAAGAGCCAAAATGGCTTGCATTTATAGAATGTGTGAGAGGAAAGAGAGAAAAGAAGTTCAAAGGTTAAAATTCCACAATTCAAGGCATGCAAACTAGTTACATTTTAGGAGAATAAGGTTAAGAACAAATTTATATAAGGTCCTCTTGGACAAATGTCCATCTGAAGCATCAAAATATCCAAAATTGGTATAGGGATCTCTCAGCTACCTTCTTCAAACTACCTTCATCATGAAGCATATTTTGACTACTCAAAACCATATTATGTAGAGTTATCAAATTTGTAAATAAATTAGGGGTTATAAAAAAGCTTCAATAGTCATCAGATGCATCCTTAACCACTAGTTATCTCCATGACACTTGTTCTCACCATTTGTAGTCACCATTACTAGCCTTATAGGTCTGTCTTCACATTTATCACCCAAGTGATCTTTAGTTTCTCAATAAAATCCATGGAATGAGTGATATGAAACCTATAAATGTCCCTTTTCCTTTAAATCCATGAATAAAACCTTAAAAGGGTCTAAAAACCAACTTCTCATTCTCTCACTTGACAGTCACTTTCCATTTTCACCATCTGCCAAAGACTATATGAGATGAATGAATTAGTAAAGATGTTTGTGTGCTTATCTAAAGTGATAAATGGACATGAAGAGTTATAATAGGTCACAATTGACCTCCCCATTTATCTTCATCCTTCACCTCTCCTCAACCCCTATAAAACACATAAAATCCTACAAGAAGTCCTATATTCACCATGTCCATACAAATAGGGTATAAATCAACTAGATGGGGAAGATATTGAGAGAGTCTTATAAAATTTCAAAACACTTTTATAAAAAAATAACCCATATGTATGCATCTTATTTCTTATCTTCTCCATTAGGTTAAAACCAAGGGTTTATGAGGGTTTTAGAGGGTTTAGACTCTTGAGGATTTTTCATAAAATCTTGACATCCAAGCTCCCAAAAAATTCCACAAATTTCAAGCTTAGGACCCTTGTCAAATGTTTCCAAATCCTTGGGTCACCATGCTATGAATATTTATATATGTGAGGTTTCAAAGATGGCCTATCGAGCTTGAGAGCATGTTCTAGACATGTCTGAGATGAAAAAGGCCAAGTTTGACCAACTTGTTTAATTCCCATAAAATCCCATGGTTTTAAAAAAAATTATAACTCCCATTAAATTTCATCAAATGGATTATAGAGTTAATCTATCCTTATAAGTTTATTTATACCTCATTAGGGCTTTAGGCCTAATAGGACTGACTATTTTCTTGCATGCTTAGGCCACCCTATGTAGTTTCCAATTAATATGAGGTATTTAACACCTATTTTTACCTTCATTACAACTATTTACACCATTTTATAGTGTTCTAACACTTTACATCTCATTCCCTTATCACTTACTCACCAAGCCTATAGACTTGACAATGTAGGAGTGCCCTTTGTTCGAGACACAATAGAGGGCATCTCCCCTATTTTATAAGATAAGGTGAAGTCAAGGAGGGACTAATTAGGTATCATTTACCATACTTACCAATTTTCACAATTGGATCACACCAATAGACCCTTCAACCTTTAAAAACCTAAAGATAGACTTCTTAAGTTGATGACTGTGTAAGGTTCTGTATATGCAGGGTTGGACTTGCTTTGTTAACTTTTATCTTACCCTATTTCCTTGGATTGAGGACCTCATTAAGATAATGAAAAAAATGTGAAAGTGAGTTAAAATATGGTCAACACCCTAATTAATTTCCAATCCTCTCAACATGTAATCTTCATTTGACTAGGCCGAGTTGGCAGACTGTGTTAACTGTAGGTGGTACTCTTAGTTAAGATTATGGGTTTCTTATAGGTTTAATTTTACATAATTAACCTTGGGTTACATGATTAGGCACTTATTAGAGTTAATTTATGTCATTATATAATTTAAAGTGTTCATATCATGCTTAGGGCCAAGCCAACCTCCAAATTGTTAATCTCCATGAACTGTCAGCTTACAGCCAACCTGTAGGTGCCCTTTTGAGAATAAAAAGGTACCTTTGTAGGTGTTTATCCACATAAAATCATGGTTATCCAATATATTTTATTTATCCTTAGGTCATATGTTATCTCTATTTAAAGGGAGTTATTTTTTTTCAGGCTATGGTCTCAGTTTCCAATACTAACACACTATATGTGAAGACTGACTGTAGATACTTATCCTAGGAAAAGAGATTCATGTGGATGTTCATAGGGCATGAGCATTAAACATAAATGTATTTGAATCTTCTTGGGGTAATATTATCATCCTTGACTTAACTGAGGTTACTTATCTTGAAGGCATGCATCCATCATGTCATATTTCATTGAAAATCCATTTGAGCCTAAACAATAATGTAGATTATACTGACAATCTATAGTGGTGATTTGATTAGGATGGAGGCCTTTTTATCTTATCTTATTTTGATCAAATGACCAACCTATCATGTCAAATTATTTTCCATATGCTTGGGATACATGATGGAATCCACTATACCAATTTATACTTGAAGATACTCCACCATGAGATGATCAAATATATGGGAAAAATGTGATTTAGAGAGTTTAAGGTAAAGTGTCCCTTTAGCAACTTTATCCACCTATGAGCATGGTTTAGGGTCTATCTATAATATGATGACTTCAATAATATCATAATGGCACTTTCAATGCTCTTAGACCTCAATGGAGGTTTAAATAAGTTCAAACACTTATATCCCAATTCTCTTAGGCCTCTGTGGAGACCTTCATGTAGGTGTTTATGCAAGATACCTATAGGTGAATGCAAAGTATGTGATTGTGTGTTAGATTGGTTCTAAAAACCAATTTTTGGCTTTTGGAAAATCTCAAACTCAATGTTTCCATCTTGGGAATCTCTTCAAAACCTTGGGGTCCTCCTATCTTACCACCATGACTGTACAAGGCTCAATTCCACTTGACTGTAGGTGTTGGTTGTATGAAAGTTGAACGTGTGTGTATGTTAGGCTTTGAAAATCACATAGAACACTCTTTGGACCAATTATCTTCATTATATAAAACTAACCACCATGAAATATGAGAGTGAAAACCATATTCCACCTTTGTTCTCAAGCCACCATAGGAAGGACTTTTTGCAACTATGAAAATATGTTTGCAACTTCAATGGTGTCCCTCACTGGCAATATGAGATGTGTCAATTATAATTTCACTTCCACACATGTAAAATAGATTGAGATTCATATGAGAATAATGTTCATGCTCCTATAAATCGCATACATCAATTGGTTTGTATGGAACTATTCAAACAAAGAGGAAACTTGAAGTGATGGGGATGAGCAGGCAGAAAAGAGCAGTATACCTTCTAAGAAATGGTTCATAAAGTACAAGAAACTAATCCTATAACTCTAACCATGGATTTGAAGTAGACAAGGATTAATTTCATCCCTCAAGAGAATTTTTCTTAACTCACTTTCTATTGTCTGCACCATACAAAGACTAGTTGACCATTTTTGTATACAAAGGAGAGTGATGGAGGAGAAATATGATTTTATGACATTTTTGAGCTTGTCAAAGCTGATCAAGCATGGAAATATTTTAGGGGGACCTGAAAGGTCACTCTAAATCCTTTCACATGTGCCAAATATCTTACATAGGTTGTACAATCAACTAAAAACTACCTTTAACTATCTGATTTTCTTATTTTGATGTAGAAACCTACAAACTTTAATTATGAAATAGTTATTCTAACACCTACTGACACATGTGATGCTGAATAACACATTGACACACTTGTCCTCTATGGTAAATTGTATAAGTCTATTAAATGGCCCAAATATGACCCTAAGATGACATAAGACCAACTAAGGACTATAAATGAATATGACCATGGCTATAAACATAATGAATGACCCTATAAGACCATGGTACACATTAAAATACCATACTATGCCCCCATATCAAGTTTTTCAATTATAGGGGGTTGACTTATTTTGACTTATGGTCAAAATAATCAACATTCTTGGTGATTTCGTAGGGGTGGTAAGCCAACTATGCCAAACACTAGTAGTCTACTCCTATCCATTGGGATATGGAGTCACCTATGTAATGATTAGACACTTAATTGCCTTTGAAATCACACCAAAAAATATAAAATAAGACACACAAAACAACAAACTAAATCAAACACACATGTGTTCTCAAGAACACTTAGGTAAAACACACAACAAAACCCAAGACACACACCTACCCTATTATGTACATAACTAACCTTCATCTCATTAATAGTAGGGATTCAATTGGATCCCATTTATTAGGATATACAAATCTTCCACATTCATTCTTACCAATTAAAAGGAGTTGTTTTTCTTTCATTTGATGATGATGTATGGCCCACTCCATAGTGCTAAATTTGGTATGTCTTCCTAGATTTGCTCTATCTTCATCCCACTTTAATACTATATCACCTTCTTGGAAGACACTTAGAGTTGATTTCCTATCAAAACACCTCTTCATTAATATTTGATGATGTTTCATAGCCTTGTGAGCATTATCTCTAGTCTCTTACAACTCCATCAACTCTATCAATCTCACTTCCATTAGAGTGTTTTCGATCAACTCCAACTATTGTGCTAGCTCTAAGATATGCAACTCTTAGGATATGGACAGCCTAGATTCTCTCTCATAGACAAGAACAAAAGGAGAATTCCATGTTGACCTCTTAGGAGTTAGTCTTTAATTTACTGTTCCAATCCCTTTGATTATCCTCTAAGGTTTTATTGATGATTTTGATTAGGTTCTTGTTTGTAGACTCAACCAACCCATTACCTTGAGGGTAATAGTTGGATGATGTACTCAAGTATATGCTATTAATACTTGCCCAATCAATTATTTTATCACCCATAAAATCAAGTGCATTATCTAAAATGATGGTAGGAGTTCCAAACCTTGTTGTAATGTTCTCATAAAACTCCAAGATAGAATTTTCATGAGCTTCCTTCAATGCAACTACCTCAATCCACCTTGTCAAGTAATTAGTTTCTATGAGTATCCATTTGTGATCAACACTTGATGGAGGATTTATCATACAAATGAAGTCAATACCCCATTACATGAGGGGTCGATCTACTTGAGTATGACTCAAAGGGAAAGTTGAAAGCTTATGTTTCCCTACAAAGAAATCACATTGTACATACCTTCTCACCCAAGCATAATAATATTTGAATAGGCTAGGACAATAATATCCTTCCCTAATTATATTAATATCTATGGTTCTTGGGTAGAAGTGACCTCCTATTGTTCCATCATGAAACTTTTCAAGTAACACTCCAAACTAGTCATTGTCAATACATCTCAACAGTATCTCTACTAAAAATTACACCATCTATAAGACAATAAGGGATAGCTTACAATATAAAATACCTTATTTTGGGTCTACTCAAACCATTAGGTTACTCACCACTTTGAATAAATCTGATGATATCTTGTGTCAAACTTTGTAGAGGCATAAGATCAACTTGTTGGGAACAATCATGATTGATCAAAGCTTCTTATTTTGGCTTATGGAGGTCTGAAGCTAAGTGTTCACAAATACCTTTACCTCTTATCAAATTTGTCAATTTGATGTCAACAACATATTCCATTACCTTTTTAATCCACCCTATCCTCTTTTCATTGAGTTCTTTTCTCAAAATGAACTCTTTGGTGCTAGGATGAGAGACCATGATGTGAATACTATTATTTGAAACCATATGCCTAAATTTATTTATCCCTCTCATAAAAACAAGTAATTTTTTCTCCTTGAATGTATATTTAACCTCATAATCTTCCAAATATTTACCAAAGAATGCAATTAGTTGTTCCACGCCTTCATCATTATTTTACATTAGCATAATTGAAATAGTATCAAGGTTAGCAAATGAATATAACATGAAATATTTATAAAAATTAGGGTTTATAAGAGTGGGATCTTGTGAAATTATTTTTTTCATGACTTTAAATATGCTCTTACCCTCCTTAGTCTAAGATTAAACATGATTCTTCTTAAGCATGGTTGTGATAGACTTCACCAAAGATGAAAAATTGGGTATGAAACTTCTCACAAATTTTATCTTGCCTAGGAAACTTTGGAGTCCTTTCTTGTGCAATAGAAATGAGAGGCCTAGAATAGACTCTATCATTTTAGGGTCAGTAGTTATACCATCCTTGGGAATAATGTGTGCTAAGAGATTACCTTCATGGACAACAAAGATGCACTTTGGGGGTTGATAAGCCTTTGTGTTTACTTAACCAGTTTTAACTCCAGGTTCTAATTCAATGGTATGGTGGGCTATGTTAGGATCAAACCCTTTTATGTCTTTATATTTCCAAGAAAATATGTCATGTAACTCCCCACACAAATCAATGAATGATTATTTTTCTGATGTAGAGCATAACTTGCTTAGTTTGAGGAGTTTGTCTTTGAAGATCAAGACCCTTTCATAATTATCTTCCTTTGTAGACATACTCACCTTTTACTTTTTTCTTTGATAATATTCATTAAATATATTTTATAAGTTCACCAATCCTTTAGGTATCTTGTTTGTTCTTAGTTGTACAATCTGATTCTCAAACTGCTCATAGAGTTTTTTCTAGTTTCTTGAGGAGAACTCAGTTTCATTTTATAGGAAATGTACAATGTGTTTATCACTATAAAAAACTTGATAAGAGATATCATTATCAGGTATAGAAGATATTATAATTACCTTAATGTGAGATTACTTTCCTTCTTTTATGGTAGTAGGTGTATCAAATTGTACTCCTGTAGCAGCTAGTCTATCAACATGCTTATTTTGCTCCCTTGGGACTGATTATATGTTGAATGCATTAAAATCTTAAAGTAAATCCCATACCCTATGATTATAATAATTAAGCAATGGGTTCTTATAATTAATCACATTCCTAATTTGATACACAATTAGCTCACTATCTCAATATACTTGTAGATTCTTGATTCCTTTTCTCTTTGCCCATTGAAGACCATGAATCTAAAACCTTCATACTTAGTCACATTACAAGTGGACCTATATGAATAATGGTAGTATTATCTAGATGGGTAAACCAGCATAACACTATATCCTACACCAATCTTTCTCCTTGAGCCATCAAGAAACATCTTCTACATTCCATCATTCTCACCTTCCTCCTTAGTGAGTGAAGGTATTGGAATTTCCTCTTCATGTAAACAATATACTCCCAAATAAATTTCCTCAATGAGGGCATAAGGATCATGTTCATATGTATTATTAACATACTCATATGAAAGGATCAAATATGAATTCAATCTTGGATGATGACCCATCTTCTACAACATACTACTCATGATAATTGATGACATAATTTAAATCAGAGCTTACTTCTACATAGGGCTCAGTCTGAAATTTAGCTAGTGGTTGAGTTCTAATGGTTACCTTTGTTCCATACCTTGTCTTGAAGTTCAATAAGGACCAATCAGCTGAGAGGTATCCTCTTATCTTGGCTATGAAATCCCTTGATAGGAAGATAACTATTGACACTATGGATTGCACCCTTTAAAATAAAGCTCAACTTCTTTCTTCCACGTGGCACAATGGAGACATTCCTCTTGCTGTGGGCTTAGCAAAATTGAGTAATGAATCTCTAGATAAGGGTTAGCTCCCCTTGATTCATCTTTGAGGTCCTTAACTACTACTGTTAATAATGGGGGGGTGAAAAGAGAGAATAATATAACAAAAGTATAACCTATCTAAAATGGTGATGCACCAAATGATCTGATCTACTCAGCTTATATCAACACTTTACATCAAAGGAGAAAATAGACACTTCATATAAATAAAAAACTAGACTACATGGGCATTTTAACAAGGGGATTAATGGAGATACAAATAAAAATAACCTACCATAGGTGTTCCAGAAGCACATTGTTAGATAATTGCTCTTCTATCTCTATGCTCCAACTTGGGGACTTCCTGTTAACCTTCAGAAATGATCTTGGATATACTAGATATGTTGGTTTTGACCTATGAAAGCATCAATATGAAATGACTAAACACAAAGTTGATGCACAAACATATTCATAAGTATAAAAAATTAGATGGAGGTAAAACATGCTTCTTTTTATTAAAAGGTGAAAATTGTCCAGGGCTTTGCCATACACAAGTGAGAGATCCCTCTTTACAAGGCTGAGAGGTTACAATATATAGAATTTAGAGAAAGACTCTTGGTCCTTTCAAAGAATAGGTGGCCCATACTATATTAAAAACCTAGGTAAGAGGAATCCACTCATGTTGTTGTTGTCATCCTTCCATAAATGGGCCTAAAAGAACCATGTTATAGATGTCACAGATATTGAATTTATTGCCCAGACTACATTAAATGTTCCTGCTGAAGCATGGGTTGCTTTGTTTTTTTTGAATTACAAGGCCACCTCTCTATGAAACTTACACAACTATCTACTTATTAATTCTAAACAAGGAAAAAAATGGACTACTCTATTGAATGTCCGCATAGTTCCCTTGTTGGCTATTTGGTGGATATTATTCCATCTACAAGCAATTACTTCTCCTATTGATGCCTCCTATGCCACCTAGATTGCTCTATTGATTCCTACGCTTGGTTGGATGAATCTTCTGGAATGTTCTAAGCATTGTCTTATATGTGTGTGGCTGCACTTTTGGTTCACTGTTCTCTCTCTCTTTCCTTGCTACTTCTTGTCTTTTCTTGGAAACTCAACTCTCAGGGCTATTGTTTGTCTCCTCTTGGCTCCTTTCCTGACAGGTCACTAAGTCTATCTTCAGGTCTTTGAGCTTTGGAATTCCCTTAGACAAACCATCTAAATGAAATCCTTTGAACACTTGTCCAAAGGAATTATATCTTCTCTTTGAGCTTTTACCACCCATTTTCAATGATGCTTAGGCATTCTAGAATTCTTTTAGACATCTTGTCTAAAAGAAATGTTCTTTAGCTTTTCTTCAACTTTTAACCCATTTCCATGCATGGGCCCATCCTTACCTATTTTTAAAATCAACATCTATCTTATCACCATAAAATTGACATCCACATACCTATTACCATTTGAAAACTAACGGCTCTTTTGCTACCTTGAATTTGGTGTTCATGTGCATGTCACCAGATATTTAAACTCTCAACGACTAGTTCACCATGTTGAAGTTGAAGTGTTTGGGCCCATCATCATCCTTTAGTAATTCATTAAGCTTTTGAAAAATGAACCTTCTCAAAGAGAAGGTGACCCTTTGGAAAAAGGAAAAGGTCTTTTTTTGATATCCGAGAGCCCTCCGCAAGGGCACCTACTTTTCGGGTTCCTTCAGGTTTTCTTGTCTTCTAAATTCCTTCAGACAAAATCTCTGAAGAAATTCCTTCAAACATTTTTTCCAAAGGAAATGTGCCTTCAATGTCTCAACCTTCTTTTGGTAAATTTATTTAGACAAAAGTCTGAAGGAATTCCTTCAGACATTTTATCTGAAGGAATTTAGCTTTTGGGTTCTACATGAATTTTCTTCGAACAAAAAGTTTGAAGAAATCCTTTATTTGACTTGTCTCTTTTCCAAAGGAAACTTCCCTTTTGGCTCTCTACCTTGATCTCTTACAAATATGTTTTTTGCCCTCTGCAAGGGCACCTTGGGTTTAAAGTTGTCCTTCAGAGCTTGCTTGAATGGTCCCATTTGTCACCTTTCTACCCTCCGCAAGGGCACTTGATCTTCAGAGTTTTGTAAAAGACTTGCATCTCTTTGAAACTAGCCCATTCTCTTGTCGATAAAAGGCTTGTCTGAGGTAATTTATTTGAATCGAAATAAGCCCCAGATCAACTTGAAAAACCTCTAGGACTCAAATGGCTTGGCTCTTTATAAGAATAGGCCTATTACAAAGGGAAAAAACCATTATTGCAATAAGGTGAAGACATTAGAGAATGGATAATCAGGTCAGGAAGGAAAGAAAAAGGGAGACTGATTTTTAGCTTACAGGACCAAAATTGGTCAACATATTTGGTGATTCATAGGGGAAGCATGCCTTCTATGCTTAAGAAAATTGGGGGCTTACAAGTCCATTGGAAATGGGGTCAGAATATATATTAAAAGGCTAAAAATAACCTTGAGAAACTTAAGAATCAACATGAAGCTTTTACCCCAAATGGTAAAAAAAACACACACAAGGCTAAAAAACTACAAACATGCACAAAAGCACTTAGGGAAAATAGGGAAAAAAATAGAGAAAATATGTACATAACAAGAGAAGGCCTAGTGACAATGCTTAAGATATATCTCATTAACTAAGATATGTAGTTCTCCACCAACCAACCTGGAGAGTTAGAATGCATTATGTTGCTTGCATTGAGTGACGACATATGGGCCACTCCATAAGGCATAAAAATTCATGTACTTTCTAGGTTTAACTTGGTCTTCATCCCATTTCAAGACAATGTCACCTTTTGAGAAGCCTTTTGATGAGGATTTCTTATCAAAATGCTTCTTTGTTTGTTGCTGATGAGTGGTCATGGAAACCATGGCTTGGTCTCTTGTCACCTGAAGCTCCATTAATTCATAAAATTTGACCTCCATATTATCACTTTCTTTTAATTGTAGTTGGTGGGAAAGATCCAAGGCTAAAAATTCAAGTGAAATAGGAAGCCTAGCTTTTCTTCCATACACAAGTGTGTATGGTGAATTACCAACTGCTTTTTTTGGAGTAACCCTATCTACCCACAGGGCTATTTTCAACTTGGTGTGCCAAGTTCTCTGATTTTCCTCCATTGTCCTTCTAATGATCTTGATCAAATTCTTATTGGTGGACTCAGCTAGCCCATTTCCTTATGGATAGTAATTGGAAGAAGTACTAAGATAGATTTTGTATCCTAACGCCCACTCGCTTGTTTTGGTTACCAAGAAAACCAATGCATTATTTAAGATGATGGTAGCTAGGACTCCAAATCTTGTCACTAGGCCTTCATAAAAGTCTAATATTGCACTTTCATTGGCTTCCTTCAAAGCAACAACTTCTATCCATCTTGTGAAATCATTTGTAGCAGTCAAGACCCACTTGTAGCCAGCACTAAAAGGAGGGTTGATCATTATTATGAAGTTTAGGCTCCATTGCATGAACAACTGTTCTACTTGAATAGGTCATAGAGGCATTATAACTAGCCATTACTTTTCATCAAAGAGCACATTTATGTCACTTTTGTACCTAGGCATGAGTATCTCTGAATAAAGTGGGCCAAAAGTAACTAGCCCTCATAATCCTTGTAGCTATAGGCTTAGGAGCAAAGTGACCACCAGTTGATCTATCATGAAATTTATATAGTACCCTATTGACCCAATTTGAGTCTATGCATCTCAATAACACCCCTAAAAAATCCTTTCTAAATAACCCCCTATCAACCCAGACATAAGGAAGTGACTAAATACTAAAATACCTCCTTTTAGTCCTATTAAGGCCCTATGGGCACTCACTAGTGAGAAGGAAATGAGTCATGTCTTGTGCCCAGTCATTTATGACTATAGGTTCCTCTACTGCAGCTTCATCATGGAGTAACAAAATGTCCTCTTTATATTAGTTAAGGTTTATATCAAGGTGTTCACACAACCCTCTTCCCCTTACTAGCTTAGTGGTTTTGATATCCACATCATATTATATTACCTTGGTGATCCACCCTACCCTCTTTTCATTTAAATCATGGCTAATCAAGAAATCCTTGACACTAGCATGTGGTACCATGATATGAATCTTGTTGTTTGAAAACATATGTCTGAATTTCTTCAAGATTCATATAACTGCAAGTATTTGCTTTTCAATATATGTGTACCTAATTTCAAAACCTTCTAGACCTTGGCTAAAGAATGCAAGAGGTTGTTCAAGGTTTTCATCATTTGCTTGAGTGAGCATTGCAAAGATTACCTCTGCATTTTTGAAGTTGTAAAGGTTGAAATCCTTGGAGAAATTAGGACTGATCAAGTTGGGAGCTTGGGCAATAGCTTGCTTAATCCCTTTAAAACTATCCTTCCTTTGTGTTTTCCATGTAAACTTCTCATCCTTCTTTAGTATGGAAGTTAGTGGCTTGACTATTTCAACAAAATTAGGGACAAATTCCTAATAAAATTTATTCTGCCAAAGAAGCTCTGTAGACCCTTCTTGTGTTTGGGTAAGGACATCACTAGGATGGCATGTACTCTTTCTGGATCAATGGTCAAGCCCCTTTTTGAAATGACATGACCTAGAAGTTTGTCTTCATGGATAGCAAACATGCATTTCTTTGGGTTGAGAGAGATACTAAACTCTCTACACCTCTCAAACATTTGCCTCAAGTGTTTCAAATGTTATCTTGCATCTTTGGAAAAGACTATCATGTCATCAAGATCAACCAATACAATACTATTTATTAGACCCTAAAAATCCATGTCCATGGCTTGTTGAAAGGTAGCTTTAGCATTTGAAAGTTCAAAAGGCATCTTACTCTAGGAAAAATTTCCCCACTTGGTAGTGAAAGTTGTCTTATACTTATCATAGTCTTGCATTATAATTTGATGGTACCCTTAATACCTATTTAGGAGGGAGAAACATTCACTGCCTATCACCATTTGGAGGATTTGCTCTATACTTGGGAGGGGATAGTGATATTTTAACAAGACTCTATTGAGGTCTCTAAAATCAACACATAGTCTGATCTCCTCATTCTTCTTCCTAACAGGGACTAGATTAGCCAGCTAAGAAGAGTGTTTGATAAGAAAAATGATTCTGGTCTCAATCAGCTTGGTGAGTTCCTTTTGCATGAGAGGATCAATCTTTGTATTGATGGGACTTTATTTTTGTTTGATGGGTTTATAACCCTCCTCCATCTCAATGGTGTATTGATCCAAGCTTGGGTCAAAACCCTTCAGGTCACTATACTCCCAAGAAAATACATTGGCAAACTCTTGGCATAATAAAATAAAAGAATGTCTTTCATCATTTGTACATACCTTACCAAGTGCAACTAGCTTGTCTTTGAATATTTTGACTCTTTCATAATTTTTTTTTGGTTGCGATTCATTGCTTTATCATTTTTAAGTTGGTCATCCTCATTGAAGATGCTTTCAAGATTAACCAAACCCTTTGGAAGTTTGTTATTCTTCAACTAAAAATTTTGGCCATCGTATTGTTACTACATCTTAGATTGATTCCTAGAAGCAAACTCAACCTCCTCTTGTAAGAAGAGTACTATCTTCTAGTCACTATTAAACACCTGCCAATTGGTGACATTATCAGGTATGGAGGGTCTCATTATCACTTTTAAATGGCATAGAATATTGTCCTAACCTATTCCCTTGGGAATGTCAAACTAAGCACCAACTACTGCTAGTCTATTTGCTTGCTTATTTTTTTCTCTTGGAATGGAAATAATGTTGAAAGCCAAAAAAATTTGTATTAAGTCCCACACCCTATGTTTTTAAGACTTAAGCAAGGAATTATTGGTCAAGTTTCGACCTCTCACCTGGTTTAAAATTAACTTACTGTTTCCAAAAATCTACAATTTTTTTATTCCTGTTTTTTGTGAATGAGAGACTCATATTCTATGATGTTGCAGGTGTAGGAGAATTAAAACATGAAAGTTGAGAAGTATCTTTCTTTTGAGGGTGAAACTAACATTACTACACCACCAACTCCCAATTTACTTCTTGATCCATCAAAGAATAGTTGCCACAAACCATAGCTCTCTTGGTTTTTCTTCATCAAATTTGGTACGAAAGTACCTTCTTCATGCATGCAATAAACTCCAAGACCTACCTCTTTGATGAACTTGTATGGATCATGTTCAAAATTATCACTTCCCCATTCATCTAAGAGCAGGTCAGCAACTCCTTCAAGGGAAGATGGTGGGGATTAGTCTATTTGGAATTCTTATTCATAAATGATGGTGTAGTTGACATTTTCCACCTTTAGTGAGTATGGATCCAGATGATTTTTGTAGATGGGCTCTGATTCAATCTTCACTTTAGTTCCATACTTAGTTCTAAAAACTATGTAAGACCAATTTGCTACTAAGTACCCACCTATTTTGGATGTGAAATCCCTAGATAAGCAGAGACCAAATTAGGAAGGAACAACTGCCACTACCATATCATGGGGAATGGAGAAGGTTGAATAGGTGTGAAGAATTAGATTCAAGTTTCTTACCACTCTAAATGTTTTAACTGGTGATCCATATAACTATAGGAATCCCTTGGTCATTTCCTTATATTTGAGTCTTAGCTTATATGCATTGCATTTGGGCATTACTTGGGTGTTTTCCCCACTGTTAATAATGAAATTATGAACCAAGAAATCACCAATGACTAAGGATAGATAGAAAGGAGGAAAATTTTCATCCTTATTTACTTGAATTGCTATGGAAGGGTGCCCATTCATAATCAACACATTATCAGCCTTTGCTGGGATAGCTTATTCATTCATCCCGTGTAATTCCTTCTAGAGTATATCCTTTTGTTCTGGCATTGTTAAGGAATCCCACAATGAGATATTCATGTGCAGCTTCTTCATGTAGTCCACCACATTGATTTGATGGTTGCTCCCTTTTGAATTTTCTTTGGGGGCATTTACAGCTTGAGGTGCAAGCTGAGGAGTTAACATTACAATCAGTGTCTTGTAATTTAGAAACTTTTGGTTCACTTTTGATGAAAAATATGATGTGGATGCTTGAGTAGTTTCTTGAGCTTCCTCCATAGCTCTCTTTTTGGACCTAGTATTGGCTACAACATAATCATGCTGGTTATTCATACTCCCCACATAATTGACTACATATAATTCTCCTTCTAGGTGGTTCATAAGAGTGGAATCATATTGGGCATGCTTGTTGTCCATCCCAGGTTGTGTTGACACCTCAAAAATTGGGAATTGGGATATTTTATTGTCTTGAGTGTTCATGCATTGATTTGGAAACCCATTAGTATAAGCAACCTATTCTTGACCATACCCCAGGGTGGGCAATTAGGTTGTTCCTATACTAAATTATTTTGAATGGGAACAAGATATTTGGATGATGAAGGGGCACCTAGATTATAACCTTGATATGGTCTGACTTGGGTAATCTGACCTTGTCCTTGGTTATAATTTTAGAAAGGAGGTCTATTCATTTGTCTAAACTAATGGTATCCTTGATTCGATCGATAGCTTTGAGATTGTTGCCTCTTGAGAGCCACTAATTCATTGGTTACACTTTATAACAAACTCTTAACTTCATGGAGGTCATTTGGCAAGGTAGCAGTCAGTTTTTCTACATCAGGTAGAGGAGCTAAAGTGGGTGAAGAAGTCTAAACTAGGGGTTGTAATTCAAGAAAGGGTGGCATATGAGGTATAGGGGATACCTTTCTTACTTACACCAAACAATTTTTGGCAGCTATGGCTATTTTATAGGCAGTGGGTAACACTTGTCCTCCCATAGACTATGTCATGACAACAATGTCATTGTTCAAAGCCTTTAAGTAGTAAAGGAAAGCATAGCTTGAGGTTGGCCTCACTAAAATGGGGATTCTATCCCAAGTCTTTTGGAACCTAGTATTAAAATCTTGCATAAATTCATGTGGAGCTCTTTTCATAGTGGTCAATTGCTCAGCTAAAGAGAGATGGTCACTCTTCTCCCTAAATCTATTTGTCAATAGGGTGTCTAATTCATTCCATGAGCCAACTAAATTCATAAACAAGGTCCCATACTAGTCCAAAACTTTACCCTTAAAAGACAACACTAGTAACATGATGGTTATGTTCTCTTTGGTGACATTATGAATGTTGTAGAGCTTGGTTATATTTATGATATGCTCAATAGTAGTAATAGGCCCCTCTCCATTAAAAGGAGGAACACTCTTAAGGGTTGTTCCTTAGGATTAGGTCATACTACAGAAGGTTTAAAGGGCTCTGACCATAGAAGGCTACAAAAGGTAAAGCCATGGCGATGACAGGGTTTAACCTAGGTCTTCTCATGTAGCTATATTTTATGGTAGGTCTAGGAAATTGATTTGTTGTGTAGGGATGAGTCCTTACAAATCTTAGCCACTTTGCTAAGTTTAAGGGTAGCTCAATGAATTTAAAAGGAACACCCTTAGACGAAGATCTTGTGGTGACCTTAGGCCTGGGATGCCAGGATGATCTCTGACCAGAGATTGAGTTCTTAAAAATGGAATCACTAGATGCTGGGTTGGTTTGCTCACTCTTGTAGTAAAAAGACCAGCACCAATCCTAAAACTTCTCAGAGCATCAAAAAATTCTCCCATTAGGCATGCCAAAAATTGTTGATGTTGTGGATTTCACCCTTTAAAATAAGGCTCAACTTCTTTCTTCCAAGTAGCACAATGGAGACATTCCTCTTGTTGTGAGCTTAGAAAAATTGAGGAATGAATCTCTAGATAAGGGCTAGCTCCCCTTGATGCATATTTGAGGTCCTTAACTACTACTATTAATAATGTGGGGGGGTGAAAAGAGAGAAGAATATAATAAAATCAGAACCTATCTAAAACGGTGATGCACCAAATGATCTGATCTACTCGACGTATATCAATACTTTACATCAAAGGAGTGAACAAACACTTCATCTAAATAAAAGACCAGACTACATGGGTGTTTTAACAAGGGGCTTAATTGAGATACAAAGAAAAAGAACATACCATAGGTGTTCCAAAAGCACACTTTTAAATAATTGCTCTTTTGTCTCTATGCTCTGACTTGGGCACTTCTTGTTAACCTGCATAAATGATCTTGGATATACTAGATATGCTGGTGTCAACCTATAAAAACATCAAGATGAAATGAATAAACACAAAGCTTATGTGCAGACATATTCATAAGTATAACAATTCAGATGGAGGTAAAACATGCTTCTTTTGATTAAAAGGTAAAAATTGTCCAGGGCTTCATCATACACAAGTGAGATCCCTCTTTACAAGGCTGAGAGGTTATAATATATAGAATTTAGAGAAAGACTCTTGGTATTTTTGAATAATAGACAACCCATACTATATTAAACACCTAGGTAAGAGGAATCCACTCATGCCATTGTCATCCTTCCATAAATGGGCCTAAAATAACCATGTTGTAGATGTCACAGATATTGACTTTGCTACTCAAACTGCATTAAATGTTCTTGCTAAAGCATGGGTCACTTTGTTTTTTTTAATGACAAGGCCACCTCTCTATTAAACTTATGCAACCATCTGCTTATTAATGCTAAACAAGGAAAAAATAGACTGCTCTATTAAATGCTTGCACAATTCCCTTGATGGCTATTTGGTGGAGACTATTCCATCTGCAAGTAATTGCTTCTCTTGTCGATGCCTTTTGTGCCACTTGAACTGCTCTATTGATTCTTGTGCTTGGTTGGATGTATCTTCTATAACGTTCCAAGCATTTTTTTTATGTGTGTGGCCGTGCTTTGGGTTCACTATTCTCTCTCTCTTTCCTTGCTACTTCTTCTCTTTTCTTGGCAACTCAGTGGTTGGGGCTATTATTTGTCTCCTCTTGGCTCCTTTCTTGGTGGGTCACTATGTCTATCTTTAGGTCTTCAAGCCTTCGATTCCCTTAGATAAAACATCTGAAGGAAATACTTTGGACACTTGTTTGAAGGAATTATGTCTTCTCTCTGAGCTTTTACCACCCACTTTCGATGATGCTTAGGTGTTATGGAATTCTTTCAGACATCTTATCTGAAAGAAATGTTCTTTAGCTTTTATTTAATTATCAACCCATTTCCATGCGTAAGGCCGTCCTTAAATATTTGAAAATCAACATCTATCTTATCACCATAAAATTGACATCTATGGGCCCATCACCATTTGAAAACTAACAGCTGTTTTGCTGCCTTGAATTTGATGTTTGTGTGCATGTCACTAGACATTTGAACTCTCAATGGCTAGTTCACCATGTTGAATTTGACGTGCTCGGGCCTGTCATCATCCTTTAGTAATTCCTTCATCTTTTTCAAAATGAAACTTCCCAAAGGGAAGGTGACCCTTTGGAAAAAGGAAAAGGTCATTTTTTGATATTTGAGAGCCCTTTACAAGGGCACCTGCATTTTGGGTTCCTTCAGGTTTTCTTGTCTTCCAAATTTCGTCAAACAATTCCTTCAAACATTTTTCCTGAAGGAAATGTGCCTTCAATGTCTCGGCCTTCTTTTGGTAAATTTATTTGGACAAAAGTCTGAAGGAATTCCTTTGGGCATTTTGTCCGAAGGAATTTGGCCTTTGGTTTCTACATGAATTTTCTTTGAACAAAAAGTCCAAAGAAATTTTATTTAACTTGTCTCTTTTCTGAAGGAAACTTCCCTTTTGGATTTCTGCCTTGATCTCTTACAAATGCATTTTCTACCCTTCGCAAGGGTACCTTGGTTCCAAATTTGTTCTTCAGAGCTTGCTTGAATGGTCCCATTTGTCACCTTCCTACCCTCCACAAGGGAACTTGACCTTAAGAGTTTTGTAAAAGACTTACATCTCTTTGAAATTGGCCCATTATTTTGATGATAAAAGGCTTATCGGAGGTAATTTGTTTGAATCAAAATAAGCCCTAAATCAACTTGAAAAACTTACAGGACTCAAATCGCTTGGCTCTTTAAAAGAATATGCCTATTACAAAGTGAAAAAACCATAATTGTAGTAAGGTGAAGACATTAGAGACTAGATAATCAAGACAACAAGGAAATAAAAAGGGAGATCGATTTTTGGCTTACAGGACCAAAATTGGTCAATAACAACAAAGTGGACAGGCAAGTCAACAACCACAATGTCTTGAAGGATGGGGAACCTAGGACAATCATGCAAGAAGACTCAATATTTTGACTAATCCTACTAACTTATCAGGTTTTCCATCAAGTTGAAGCACCCCTTTACTATATGGTTCATACTTTGGACCCAATTTATTAGTTATAACCTTGGGCATCACTGAAGTGCTAACTCCACTATCAACTATGCAATTACGAACAAGTTTGTCCTGCATAATGAGAGTGAGGTAAAAGGGTGGGGGATTTTTAGATTTAGAAGAGGGATCAATAATGTGTGTGGAATAATTGATGAGGTAAATATTACCATGACTTGATGGTGGAGGGATAACATGGATTTGAGATAGTTTCTCTTGCAAAAGCTCTTTTTGGCAAGACAAGTGAAGCAAATCCCAAAGAGACATGGATGCCTTAGCATTCTTAAAATAATCATCATTGTTTAGAGCATGATTATTCACCTTTTATTGATTCTTTGAGGGAAATGAGGTGCCTTTAAATAGAGGCATTTTAACATTTTGAGTAGCCCTTCCAACATTCTAATTTGAAATGGGTGCAGAAGTTATAAGGAGTGCCATACTTGCAGTCACACCTTGATACCTTATAGGAGGACTACTTGGACTTGTATGAACACCATGGGCATCTCCCAAGGCCTTCTTATTTACTCTAGTATTTTCTATAACTAAACCATACTAATTGAGGACATAAGTATCTTCAACTATAAAGTTATTGAAACTCACTCTTTGAAGTTGTCATCTTTCATTTGTTTGCATATGAACTTCATCTTTTATTGATAGTTTAGGAGTGACTCCTCCTTGAGAAACCAAATCCTGCTCTCCACCTTCATTGGCATCCATGAATTGACCTTTCTTCCATACCTCTACTTGCACTAAGTTTCTATGTACTAGTACCATTGCTCTTGTGTTAGAGGTGGAAGTTGGATTGTATGCATTAGCAAGCCTATTGAAGTTAGGTTGTCCTTAACCTCTACCTTGACCATATTGCTGAAGTGGGAACCTATTTCCTTGTTGAGGACATGGGTATGGGTTTTGATGAACACATTTATGTATATTTTCTTGTATAAGCTGAGCTTCTAAGAACCAAATCCTTGCATCTTTATCACTAGCATCTTCTTCCTTCTTAGGGATAGTTCTAGGCTTGGTGTTTGAATTTGGAATTTGGCCAACACTTGGAGTAACACTAGAAGTATTTGGTAGTAGAGCCATGGATACTTTTGAAGGAAACTTCCTAGATTGTATTAGGCCATTATTAACTCTAATGGAAAGGTCATATGCTTCAAGTAAGGTGTAACCACCCATGGATTGTAACATTATGAGTATGTCAATATAAATAGCCCTTAGATATGTGGGAAACACAAATCTTGTAGGTGGTCTCATGGGAGGAGGCAAACTATGATAATTTCTTTAGAATCTATCATTGAAATCATGCATTATCTCCTTAAGGGATCTTTGAATTATATTGAGTTGGTGAATGAGTGATGTGTGATCACTCTTGTCTTCAAACCTTGATGTTAGTAACCCTCCAAAATAATCCCAAGTTATGATACGTCTATCAAGTAAAGTTCTATACCAATCAAGTGCTCTCCCTCTAAGGGACATGACAAGGAGTCTAATGGCAATATTAACCTCAGTAACATTATGAAAGCTACAAAAGTTTAAGATATCCCTAATATGCTCACTAGGAGTGACATGACCTTCACCACTGAATGTAGGAACATGTTTGGTATAATTAGGGGGTATATCATCATATGCATTGAGATGGATGGGATTTTCAGTGTTAAAGGCTAGGAAGGCATACTACCTAGCCATTTTCTCCTCAAATTCCTCCTAACAATGGTCTATAACTAGATATTACCTTGAATGTAGTCACCAAATGTTGAGTAGAACACCATATGAAGTTATGATGTTATCAAGACCAGCATTCACCTTGACAAGTTGTTTTTAAGATAATGATCCCACTGGGTGTTAAATAAATATTATCACCAAATATTTCAACCTAGAGGAGGTTTTTTAAGCCTACTCTAATATTTGGGCAACATTGGAATACCTTTAGACATGTGGGTTGCATATGGTAGAGGCAGACCTCTAGGTTTAAGGGCTAGGTCCCTAGATTGATCCTTGTTTGATTATCACCTATACTAACCATTTTATTGTGTGATAAGAGATATAAGGAAACATGAAAATGAACTATTATAACAAGGTGACACACCAAAATGATATCCACTAGACTAACACGGTTTGCATTATGAAAGATTATTCACAAGACTAGATTCAAACTTTTATGGGACTCCAACATAAGTATTTTGAACATGAAGGTGATATGTACTACACTTACCAATGTGAAAGGACAAAAGGCCTAATCTTATATACTAATAAAACTTCTTACACTTTGAGATAGACAAGGACACTGACTACACTCCATGTGACCTGTTAGAGAATGAATTGCTTGCCCATAATATGAGAGAGTAAGATGAATATAAGGCTAGGTGATTAACACTTATCATTTAACTTTATACTGCTTTACACACTTAGATAATTAATTTTAGAACCAAAACCAACTTTAAATCTTTATTCAAAGGCAATCATCAGTATTCAAACTAGTAGGGCTTCGCCATACCAGACATGGACCAAACTATAAGAGCCAAACCAACTTACATTTATAGAATGTGTGAGAGGAGAGATGATGTAAGAGCATCAATTTTTTATTTTTTATTTGGTTTAAGTTCATATTATATGTCCTATATGGATCCATTGAGGTTGATTGAGTCATTAGGTAGCTTAGTTGTGGAAGTTCTTGACCTTGGGAACTTTTCTTGCAAAAACCTTAATTTGAATATTTGAATATGTTGAGTATGTTTAGGAGTGTTTAATTATAATTTCAAGTTGGAAAATGAGTGTAAGAGTCCCTAAATGGACTTAGGTGTGTTTATAATGGTGATTTATGTAAATAACCTTATAAAGGTGGCATAAACAAAAAATATTAATGTAAATCCTTTTAAAGATAGTTGTCAAAGTTAATTATGCAAGGAAGGCAATTTCCCATGTAATATAATGAGTTTTGGAATAGAATAGATATGTTAGTCTCATAGAAGAAGTCAGTTAGAGGGAAGAAGATTCATTTTTTGAAGGTGTGGAGAGACAGAGGTATGGAGTAGGAAGATACATGAAGAAATTTTTGAGCTCTATATTATGTCCTCAAGACAAAGTTGTATATATATATGAATGAATCAATAAAGACTTATGTTTGAAGGAAACTATCCTGTGTATTCATATGGATAATATTTGTGACTATAAGTTGATATGTTGAAAGCCTTCAAACCTGAATAACAAGTTTATGTAGTATACTTTGTAAAGATTGATGATTGTGTTGAATTATGTATTTAATCCTTGAAACCAAAGTGGAATATAAAGAGTGAGACTGTCTAGTGATGTGTAGGGTGTATCAAGATGAATTATAGAGGTAAGAATAAAATTTTGTAAGGTAAAATTCATATGTAATTGTGTGTGTGTTTTCAATAGGCCCAGGGTTTAAATTAATAGACTATGTATATCCTTTATTGACAAGACACAGTCAATAAACCCTTAAAGGACCCTAACAAAATATCGTAAGAATGAATAAATATTATTGAATCATGAACATGGGGTTGAAAGACAATAACATAGATGACAATTTTTGTGGATTTCCTCAATACCTTTAGGTAAGGTCACTAAGTAATTAAACCCTATATTTTCTTGCTAATAGTTATATTGTATGCATATAACTCTATTAAATCCATGAGTGGAACATGATTAAGAGGTAATAAATTGGAGTTCAAGCATTAAAAAGGTGTAGAAAGGTGAGGAGACCTTAATAAGGTCTCAAGAAGGTTTAAATATAAAAAACTCCATTTAGACAATTATGAACCCTCTCAAGTTAGTAACAGATAGTGAAAACCCTAGTTTAGGGTAAAAAGACAAAAGGTGGATTATCAAATGATTGAACTAATGATAAATCCTAAATTTTTTTGATTAGGTGGTTTTCAATATGCTTTCAAATATTTAGGTGTTTTAATGTTGGTAAGGTATGTAAAAGTGTGACAATTATAGACTATGTTGTGAAACAGGGGTAAATAGGCCTAAAAGAGCTAATAAAGAAGAAGGGTTTAGAAAGTAGTGAATATGGAGGAGTTAGAAAATAAAAAATTGGAGAGGTGAAATAAGGGGATAAAGGGTATCCATAAAATACATTATATTTGACATACTTATTTGTAACAGTCCGTACAAGTCAAAAAAACCAGAAAAAGGCTACTATCAATGATGTGAGGTTGAAGGATAGAGATGAAAATAAGGTACATGAGGTTATAAGAGGGTTAAATTCAGTAGAAAAAAGTTTTTTAATCTTCATATAGGCTGCCCATGTGAAAGTCAATAAAAGGCCTAAATTAAAAATCTAAGTGTTTTGGCCTATAGTCTAGTGAAAGATAGCAAAGAGGGAAGAGAGAAAGCAGAAGATGTTACTATGCAAGAAACTAAAGAAAGAGATGCAAAGGTATAGAATGAGAGAGCAGCCAATTGAGAAAGTAGATGAACAGTACCTTGGGATGGAAGAGATGAACATGAGTAAAAAAAAGAAGATTAGTTTGAAGGCCTCATTGAAGACTTGGAAAAAGGTGCACAATCCAATGAAGGGGATGATAAATATGATTTTCACTTTGTTTATGAGAGTGATAGGTAGTTATAAAGATAAATAAAGGTACCAAAAAATGATTTTCATGGTTATATGGTGGAAAATCAAGATAAGGTAGTTGCATCAATTGAGAATCACATGAATGAGGAAAAAAAGCATGGAAAAGAAAGATTGATGGTAGTAGTACAATAGGTTGAAGATATGGATCCTTATGGAGGATTTAATCTCATTGAGATAATAGGTGAGCAAGACATTATTTTTATATTTATTTAAAGCATGAGGATGAAGACTAAGGAAGCTAAAAGTACAGGTGTTGCAGTAATGATTTGGCATCTATATCCCATATGATAGATGTAAAGAAGCAAGAGAGAGCCCACAATAAGTGAAAGTTGATATAATAAAGAGGTGAAATAAAAAAAACATGATGGTATTTTATAGATGGAAACATGAGAACAAAGAGGAGAAACTGAAGCATGAAGGAGTAAGAAAAGTAGTGGATGATCCAAAGAACATGAATTAGAAGACATGGAATAAAAAGTACATTAGTCAATTCTTTCTTCCCCAGGAGTATTATTCAAGAGAATCAAGTTTTTGTTGTAAATTTGTTTTATGTTTATCTTATAGGTCCTATAGGGACCCATTGAGGGTGATTGAGTCATTAGGTAGCTTAGTTATGGAGCTTCTTAGCCTTGGGAATCTTTCCCTCCAAAACCCTAATTTGAATATTTGAATATGTTGAGTATGTTTAAGAGTGTTTAGATATAATGACAAGTTGTAAAATGAATGTAAGAGTCCCTAATTAGACTTAAGTGGATTTATAATGGTGATTTACATACATAACCTTAGAAAGGTGGCATAAACCAAGAATATTGAATGTAAAGCCTTTTGAAGGTAGTTATCAAAGTTAGTTATGCAAGGAAGGTAGTTTACCATGTAATATAATGATTTTTGGAATAGAATAGAGATTTTAATCTCATAGGATAAGTCAGTTAGAGGGAGGAAGATTCAAATTTTAAAGGTGTAGAGAGACAAAGGTACAAAGTAGGAAGAGACATGAAAAAGTTTTTGAGCTCAGTATTTTGTCCTCAAGACAAAGTTGTACATATATATGAATGAAATAAATAAATATTAAATGTTTGAAGGAAAATATCGTGTCTTCATATGGATAATCTTTGTGATGATAATTTGATATGTTGAAAGCCTTAAAACCTTAAGAATAGAAGTATGTAGTATCATTTGTAAATATTGATGATGGTGTTGAATTTTGTGTTTAATCCTTGAAACCAAAGTGGCATATAAAGAGTGAGATTGTATAGTGATGTGTAGGGTGTATCAAGATGAATTATAGAGGTAAAAACACATTTGTGTGAGATAAAAGGCATATGTAATTGTGTGTGTTTTCAATATGCATAGGGTTCAAATCAATAGACTGTGTATATGCTTTATTGATAAGACATAGTCAAGAAACTATTAAAGGACCCTAATATTGGATTGTAAGTATGAATAGAGGTTATTGGATCATGAACATGGGTTTGAAGGAAAATAACATAGATTATAATTTTATTGGATTTCCTCAATACCTTTAGGTAAGGTCACTGAGTAACTAAACCCTATATTTTCTTACTAACAATCAAATTGTATGCATAAAACTCTACTAAATCCATAAATAGAACATGATTAAGAGGTGATCAAGTAGATTTTAAGTATTGAAAAGGTGTATGTGGGTGAGGTAGACCTTAATAAGGTCTCGAGAAGGTTTAAATCCAAGAACAACTCCATTTAGACAATTATGAACCTTCTCACGTTAGTAATAGATAGTAAAAACCTTAGTTTAGGCCAAAAAGCCAAAAGGTGGATATCATATGATTGAATCGATGAGAAATCCTAAATTTTATTGATTAAGTAGTTTTCGATGTGATCTCAAATATTTATGTGTTTTAATGTTGGTAACGTATCTAAAAGTAGGACAAACATAGACTGTGTTGTGAAACAAGGGTAAATAGGCCTAGAAGGGCTAATTGATAAGAAGGGTTGAGAAAATAGTGAAGCCAAAGGAGTTAGAAAATTAAATTTAGAGAGGTGACAGAGGGTGGTATAGGATATCTAATAAATAAATTATATTTGACACACTCATTCATACTAGTCTGTATAAGTCATAAATTCCAAAAAAAAGGCTACTAGTAATGATGTGAGGTTGAAGGATAGAGATGCAAAGAAGGTACTTGAGCTTGTGATAGGGGTTCAATTAGGTAGAGACAAGTTTATTAATATTAATAAATATTATCCATGTGAAATATAGTCAATATAAGGCTTAAATAAATAATCCAAGTGTTTTTACCTATAGTCTAGTGAGAGACTTGTGTATTAGATGAATGGAGGACAAAGAAGGTAAACAAAATGAGATGACTGAATGAGTTTGAGATTTGTGAGGTAGTTATAATGGAAGATAAAATACATTTAATAAGTTGAGTCAAAGTATCATAGTAATAGAATGAATTCAAGATTATTAAATGTTTGTTTAATAAGGAGATATTGAAATATTCAATGTAAGATTTGTCAAGTGTAAGTGTCAAAGCTTAGGTTAGCAGAGAATGAAAGAGTTTATCTACATCAAGAGAGAGAAGATAAGTTAAAATGTCATAATTTCACATGTCAAGGAATGAAAACTAGTTACATTTTAGGAGAATAAGGTGCGTAATAGAGGTTTGGAATGTCCTCTTGGATAAATGTCCATTTGAAGCATGAAACTCTCCAAAACTAGCATAGTGATCTCTCAGCTACCTTCTTGAAACTATCTTCATCATGAAGCATCTTTTGACGACTAAAAAATATAATAGGGAGAGTTGAAACATGTATAATATCAATGAATGGTTATAAACAAGCTTCAACAGTCATCATATGTGTCCCTAATCACTAACCATATCCATGATACTTGTTCTCACCATCTACAGACACCACTACTAGCCTTATAGGTCTGTCTTCGCATTTGTCACCCAAGTGATATTTAGTTTATAAATTAAATCCATGGAAGGAGTGATATTAAACCTTTCAAGATTTCCCTTACCTTCTAATCCATGAATTAGACCTTAAAAGGTCCAAAAACCAACTTCTCATTCTCTCAATTGGTAGTCACTCTTTATTTTCACCATCTGCCAAAGAGTGCCTACGATGAATGACTTAGCAGAGATGTTTGTGTGCTTATATAAACTGATAAATGGGAATGGAGAGTTATAAACACACAAAATCCTACAATAAACCATGTTTTCACCCTGTCCATACAAATAGGGTATAAACCAACTAGATGGGGAGGATCCTGAGAGAGTTTCTATAGGTTCAAAACACTTTTCTGACCAACTAACCCATCTGGATGCATATTATTTATTATAATCTCCATTGGGTCAAAACTAAGGGTTTAGTAGGGTTTTAGAGGGTTTAGACTCCTTAAGATTGTTCATAAAATCTTGATGTCCAACCTCCCAAAACATTCCATAAATTTCAAGCTCAATACCCTCCTCAAATGTCCCCAACTCCTTGGGTCACAATGATATGAATTTATATATATGTGAGCTTTCAAATATAGCCTATCGAGCTTGAGAGCCTATTCTAGACAAGTCTAAGATGAAAAAGGCCAAGTTTGACTGACCTATTTAATTGCCCTACAAGCTAATGGTTTCAAACAACCTTATAAATCTATATGAAGGTCGTAAATGGAATGGACAGTTCATTTAGCCTTAGAATTGGATTTATATTCCATTAGGGCTCTAGGCCTAGTCTAGGTCTAATAGGAGTGATTGTGTTCTTGCATGCTTAGGCCACCCTATGTAGTTTCCAATGGTTGTGAGGTCTTAAACACCTTTGTGTACATTAATTACAAGTGTTTTCAACCTTTGTTAAGATTATGGGTTTTTTAGATTGAATGTTCCATACTTAACCCTGTGTTACATGCTTAGGCCCTTTTTTTATTTCATTGAGGTCATTCTTCACTTGAAAGTGTTCATATCATGCTTAGGGCCAAGCCAACCTCCAAATTGTTAATCTCCATGAACTATCAGCTTAAAATCAGCTTGTAAGTGCCCTTTTGAGAACAAAAAAGGACCCATGTAGGTGTTTATTCATGTTAAATCATGGTCATCCTATCCATTGGATTTATCCTTAGGTCATAGATCATATCCATTCAAATGGAGTCAATTTTTTGCAGGTTATGCTCTCAATTTCTTATTCTAACACATTGTATATTGAAAACTGACTGTAGATACTTACCCCAGGCAAAGAGATTCCTTTATATGTTCATAGGGTCTAAGAATTGAACATCTACCTATTTGACTTCTCCTAGGGTGATTGTATCATCCTTGACTTAATTGTGGTTACTTGTCTTGAAGATATGCCTCTATCATGTCATATTGTATTAAAAATTCATTTGATCCTGGAAAGTAATCTAGATTATATTGACAATCTACAATGGTGATTTTCTTAAGATGGAGGCCTTTTTATCTTATCTTCTTTTGATAAAAAAACCAACATATCATGTCAAATTATTGTCCCTATGCTTTGGATGCATGATGGAATCCACTAGACAAGTTTATACATCAAGATACTCGACCATGAGAGGATCAAATGTATGGGCAAAATGTGATTCAGAGAGTTTAAGGTAAAGTGTCCCTTTAGTAACTTTCTCCACCTATGAGCATGGTTTAGGGTCTGTCTATAATATGATTACTTCAAGAATATCACAAGGGCACTTTCAATGCTCCTAGAACTTAATGGAGGTTCAAATAAGTTTAAACACTTATATCCCAATTCTCTCAGACCTTTGTGGAGACCTTCCTATAGGTTTTTATGGAGGATAATTGTAGGTGAAGGTAAGAAATGTGACTGTGTTAGATTGGTTCTCAAAACCAATTTTTTTATTTTCAAAAATCTCAAACTCAATGTTTCCATCTTTGTAATATCTTCAACACCTTTGAGTCCTATTTTACCGCCATGACTGTACAAGACTCAATTCTACCTGACTATAGGTATTGGTTGTATGAAAGTTGATTGTGTGTGTATGTTAGGCTCTAAAAATCACATAGAACACTAATTGGACAAATTAAATTCACGAAATACAACTAACCACCATGAAATATGAGAGTGAAAACCGCATTCCACCTTTGTTCTGAAGCCACCATAAGGAGGACTTTTTTCAACCGATGAAATTATGTTTGTAGTTTCAATGGTATCCCTCACTAGCAATATGAGATCTTCTACTTATATTTTGACTTACACACATGTAAAATAGGTTGTAAGTCATTTGATAAGAATTTTCATGTTCTTATAAATCATGTAAAAAAATTGGTTTTTATGGAACTATGAAAACAAAGAGGAAACCTGAAGTGATGGGGATGAGCAGGCAAAAAAAAGTAGACCTTCTAGGCAATGATTCATAAAGCACAATAAACCAATCTTGTAACTCTAACCATGGATTTTAATTATATAGGTATTAATTTCATCCCTCAAGATCATTTTCCTTAACTCACTTTGTACTGGTCGTACTATGCAAAGATCGATTGACCATTTTTGTATGCAAAGGAGAACGATGGAAGAGTAGAATGGTTTTATGCCATTTTTGAGCCTGTTAAAGTTGATTAAGCATGGAAATGAGTTGGGGGTACCTGAAGGGTCATTTTTAATCCTTCCACATGAGCCAAATATGATGCATAGGTCATATAATCAACTAAAAACTACCTTTAATAGCTTGATTTTATTGTTATGATGTATAAACCTACAAAATTTAATTATGAAATAGTTATTATGACACCTAATGACATGTGGGATGCTAAATAACACATTGACATACTTTTCCTCTAGGTTAAACCATATAAGTCTCTTAAATGGCCCAAATATAACCCCTAGATGACATAAGACCAACTAAGGACTATAAATGAATATGACCAAGGCTCTAAACATAATGAATAACCATATAAGACCATGGTACACATTAAAATACCCTATTGGGCCCCTATATTAGTTTTTTCAACTATATGGGGTTAACCTATTTGGACTATAGGTCAAAATAGTCAACAATTACTATTCATAAACTTTCACAAGTGCGGTAAGAAACTATCCTACTTATGATAAAGAACTTTATGCTTTGGTGTAGAGTGTAAAAAAATGGAAACATTACTTGATGGGAAAATAAAAAATGATTCATATTGATCATCAACCTCTAAAATATCTCCAATCACAAACCAAGCTAAAACAATCAAGACATTTATGACAGATGCATTTCTTACAACATTTTCATATTGTGATCAATTATAAAAAAGATATACAAAACAAGGTTGTTGATATGCTTTATAGACCTCATATTATTGCATCAATTCTTTTAAAAAATAAATCTTTAATGCATGAAATCTACAAAGATCAATATGTTAATGATGTTGATTTTAAAGAAGTGTATGAAGACTTGATGAGTGGTAAAAAAGTAGAAGAATTTGAATACCATGCACATGATGGACTTTTATATCATCTTGGAAAACTATATATTCCACAAGATGAATGAGTGCATGTGGTCAAATAAGCTCACACTTCTCATATATTTGGTCATTTTGGTGTCGATAAGACAGTTGTACAATTAGAGAGATATTATTATTTTCCCTATATGCAAGAATTTGTTGCTAAATATGTAAGAAGTTGTAATCTTTGTGATATGAGAAAACCTACTAATAGGAATTTAGGTTTATATACACCTCTCCCTATTCTTACCTATCCTTGGGAAAGTATTTATATGGATCTTATAGGAGATTTACCTATGACACAAAAAAAAATTGATTATCTATATGTGGTTGTGGATATATTTAGAAAAATGTGTGTGTTGGTTTATTTCACTAAACTGGTTACTAGCGAGAAGATATCACACTTGTTCTTTCAGCATGTCTAGGTTTATTTTGGTTTTCCCACATCCATTATCTCTTATCGAGATTCTCAATTTTTGGGGGAATTTTGGTCAACTTAATGGGACTTGATGGATACTAAGCTGAAGAAGAGTATTTCATTTCATCCAAAAACCAATGGATAGATGTAAGTGGTCAACCATACATTGGTACATCAACTCTAAGGTTATTATATCAAATACCCAAAGCTATGGGATAAACATTTATATAATTTTCATCATGCTTATAACCGTGCACTTCATTCTCATACATAGAAGTCTCTCTTTGAGACTTGTTTTGGATATCTACCTAAATCATCTTTAGACTTATCATTTGAAAAGGAATCAATTTCAAATGGATTAATTGATGTTGAAAAGGTGAAAAAGTTCATTCAAAAGGTATAATTAATTCATCAGACTATTAGAGAACAACTAGTGAAAAGTCAGGTAAAATATAAAGCTAGGCATGATAAACATCAAATTGATCATTATTTTCAATTTGGTGATTAAGTTTGGCTTTACATCAGTAAGGAGCATCTTAAAAGTGAAGGTAAAATCTAAAGACAATTTGATATGATCTATTTAAAATTTTGGAAAAGATTGGTAATAGTGCTTTTCAATTAGATTTATCACCATACATATAGATTTATTCAGTTGTAAATATTGAGAATATAAAGTTGTATGATCCGCCTATGATCATTAATCATTATGAAAGTGTTTATATACTTCCTATATATGACTTTATTCTTGATTATTTAGGCGAGTTGTAGGAAGATATCATTCTTAATAGGAAAGTGAGGACTTTGTAAAGAGGTGATGTCAAATATATTTATGTGGGTCTAAAAAAGACACAACCAGGGAATGCTAAGTGGATGGAAATCATAAAGGTGAAGGAGAAATAACCTCACCTCATTACAGGATAAAATGACTTTTGGAGGTCTAAAAGCTCTCTAGTGGGGAGGAGTGATCCAAGAGGATCCCCACTGTATCAATACCCATCCAATATCTTTCTAGTACTTGCATTATTTAGTTTATAGTTCAAGCCAAAAATAAATGGTCTCAATTCTTCTTCAAAAAATCCACAGAATGTAGAGCTCATCAAGAGATTTGTAGTGCATTTTATGGTTCAAAAAATGAAGTCTGTATGTGCAAGATATGGATGGTCAAAGTTTTGGTCGAAGATGGTCAAATAGTCAGAGTGATGTGGACCACTAAAATACTAACATGTGGCATGAACATGTCACACAAATCCAATGCCCAAGTCTTCTCCAAACAAGGCAAGGCAAAGTAAGGAGATTATTTTTATTATTTACACATATATATATCAAAGGTAAAAGTTTAAAACACATAAATGGTGGATAAAGTGCCTAAAACATTAATCAATGGCTTTAAAAAATAGGATATGAGGAGGTGGTCATTGAGCCACATAAAAGGCTTATAATATAATATTATACATCCACATTAAAATATGGTGGATAATTATAAATGTTTTGAACATATGGGAGTTATTAAAATTCCACATCAAAAGAGGATAAACATGGTCATTCGAACCTTTGTGGATAATTATAACCCCAATAAAATTAGTGAGGGGATAATATTAAATCCCACCAATATTGTAAATGGATAATTATCCAATCCACCAAATGTGGACCCCAAACAATTATATAAAGGCATGGGGTGACATTTGAAGGATAACTTGACGCTGATGGAATGTGAAGAGAATTGAAGTTGAAAGAGCCAAGAGACATATATTATTATGAACTTGGCCAAGTAGAGGAACATTAACATCCAGGTTTTAGAAGATCTATTTTTGATGTACTTCAATATTATAAGTTTTACATCAAGACATTAATGGATCAGTCATGCTAGAGCGGACTCAAGTACATATACAATTGTCAAACCCCATAAATAAACTTATGTTGTTCATTATTACTCTTTTTAATATTTTACATTTTTCCACAAAAATTAATTCAGGTGTTAAGAGTTTTTAAATTGTGAGAAATTGTAAAACTATTAAAAAATCTATTTTTATAGAATGTTATTGATCAAATTATTTTGAAGCATAATTTGATAACGTTAATGGATCACACACCCATCCTTAGGATCCCAATATCCCTCATGATCTCTCTCTAGGATTAGAATTTAAGCACCTGATAATTATTATCGTATTGGTCATATTCATAATACCCAAGCCAATAAATTTATTCAATAATTACTTAAAATGTCAAATATTTAAAAAGATATAATTTATGAGAACTTGTGTGATGATACTCTACCTTATGATACTGAACTTGATTACTTTACGTATATTTCTAAAACATTATAGTTTAGTAACAACCTTATCTATTTTAAATCAAAATAACTACACTCTAGAGGGACCATCGCCTAATATTTACCTTTGTACATTCAAGTTATTATTAAAAAAATATGAATCAAAAGGGTCCTCATAGATAATGGTTTAATATTTAATATTTGTAGTTAGGATTTTATAAATGCAATTGGACTTGTCATCATTCTCTTACACATTCAGATATGATCATAAAAGGGTTTGAAAATTAAATAATTCAAACCTTAATATCCATTACATTAAATATAAATCTTGGACTTGAAACTGTAGCTGCAAAAAGTCAAGTGATATCTAATGAAGTGAGCTATAGCCATTTACATATTAGACCACGGATCCATGCTTTGAATTCATTTTCCTCTACATTAAATTGATGCTTAGTTTTTTTTTAATGAGGGTTACATTTATACTTATTCCCCAAATGATGTTCCTTTCCAATTTTGAAAATTGCAAAACCTACAAAAAGTGTAGTCCCCCACCTTAATACACCATAACCAACAATCATAGATCCTAAAAAATATATTCCCATGAAAATAATGAATACATATGATGTGGGTAAAATTAGCAAGAGCAATGAAAACAATGACTCTTGTACTGATAGCATAAAAGAACAATTATCCAAACTTTGTTTTTTTCTTATCGGTCCTAGGGAATGTAAAGATGATATGCACACATTTGGTATTGGGAACTTATATTGTAATTTATAGGATTTTGGATGATATTTTCCATTATTGTGATAAGTGATATACCATCTTATGATGATAAAGGAAAACAACTTATGATAAACTCTTGTTTCACTACTAATAAACCAAAAAACAAACTCTTGTTCTAACCCAAACTACTTTGGAACAATATGGAATTAGATAAAAATGTTCAAATAATGGAAGAGATAAAGGCAAAAGGTTAGGAAGACATGAAAATGTGTTTAAGATCCAAACATACCAACTCCTCATCAGTTCATTCTAAGCATTTGATATGGTAAGACAACTAAATCCCAAGAAAATACCTTTTATGTGGATCATGGGTATACTATGGGTTATTTCAGAGCTATAAAAATAAACTATTACATACTCAATTTTTAAAGTCTAGTACATCTCATCAAAATAAAGTAAGAAATTTTGCATCTTCACAATTATATCTTATGAGTTAATTGATAAAAACACTTCATATGAGCTAACAAATTTTGAAATTTTGATAAAGCTGAAGCTCTTGAAGAATACGTGGGATCCTATGCGGATTGACCTTTTTTTCATGGTAATGATGGATTCTCATTCAATTTTAGCCACCATGCATATTTTTAGGAGTGTTATTGAAGATGATATTTTATTATATGGTCTAGATTCCTTACCCACCACTCCATATATTTAGGACCGATCCACATTTTAAAATTTAGCCACATCTAAATTATTAATGGTAGAAAATATGATACTAAAGTTAAATTATTGAGTGTATTAATGACATAGCAAGAATATAAGGACCATAAATATAGTTTGATAGAATTTTTTGAGTTATTTGATTGGGATTATGCTGATATGCTTGACATTGATCTATCTATTGTGTTTCATAATCTAGTTGTATATCCTAATATGAAAATCAATTAACTAAAAGACTATAAAATTGAATCCTAAAGTGGATTTATTGGTTAAAGATGTATTCCAAAATTTATTATATGTAGGATTAATATTAGCTATTTATTATTCATCTTGGATTTATAACATTGTCCTGGTTGTAAAACCTGATGGATGCATTAGGATATGTTTTGACTTCAGAGACATGAACAAATCATATCCCAAAAATGTCTTTCTTCTACACATCATTGATATGATTGTTCATTCTACCATTGGGTATGAGATGCTATTATTTATGGATGGATTTTCCAATTACAATAAAACCAAGATAAATATTGTTGATCAATATAAGAATGCCTTCACCACTCATTGGGGTAAATTTTGTTACGTTGTCATGCCTCTTGACCTTAGAAACATTGATGTTAATTTTCAAATGGACATGATTAAAATATGTCATGATTATATGCACAATATTGTAGAATAATATGTTGAAAATATTTTTTGGAAATGAAAAAAATTGAAACCCAGGTTAAGGACTTATTAAAAATATTTGAAATATTACAAAAATATAATGTACAATTAAATTCTAAGAATTGTGTCTTTGGTTATACACATTGAAAATTGTTTGGATTTATCATTTCCCAATGTGGCATTTAGGTTGATCCTAAGAAATTATAATCCATTGTTGATATGCCTTCACCCAAGAGACTTAGATTTTACAAGGAAAATTTTAAGCTATTCAATGGTTTATGTCAGGATCTACCAGCTCCACAAGAGAACACACATGATTACCTTTGTATAAGCAACTAAACACAGAATTATACCAGAAGTAATAAGTAACTAAAAATCAGAAATAACACAAAATATGAGAGACAATATCCAATTGTATTAATACTCTTCCAAAAAAGAATTACAATGAAGAGATGCCACACTCTTCCACACCTCTCAGGCTTCCCACACCTGGTGTACAGTAATTCTTCTTTAAGAGTTCACTCTCCTCAATTACGGTCACAACAAACAACTCAAACATAGAGTTGTTGTCCACCTCCAACCAATCAGTATCAATACTGCCAGTACTACCAGTAAGTGACAATCAACACAACCGTTGATGCCTACTTCCAGTCAACTGAGTAATCCACATACTCCAAGTCCAAGTACACCATGTACTCCAAGTAGATCTTAGTGATCTTGCTCCTTGTTGTGTTGTTGATCTCCCTGATCTTGCTACCACCTAAAAATCAACCTGGTTTTGCACACCTACAAAACTAGATCTCGCACACACACACACACACACACCTGTAGATCAACTGATCTTACTTACCATGTATATCTCACCTGATCATGCTATACCGTAGATCAACCTAGCCTTGCACACCTACTGACTGAGATCATACACACCCAAAAGAACCCTTGTCCTTGCCTCACCAAGTCCTTATGATTCTCCCTTAGATAGAACTCTGATTCTATAGAACCGATTCTATAGACTTACAATATAGCCCCATGAGTCTATTATATAGATCCCATGCAAACAATAATTAGACTTCTAATTATAATAATTAGAACCACAGCTCCAAGACTAAAATTAGTCTTTCACATGCAAACAACCAGTTTGTTAAACTAACTGTTTGTGTAATCGATAGTTCTAAAACCGCACAGGTGAATGACGTCGGTCGTTGTCTGTCTAGAGATGACTGACATCAGCCGATCCATGACTGATGTCGACAGTTTCCTATCCACTCTTGACTGACGTTGATTGGCCTGACCGATGCCGGTGACTATGACACTCAACAACCTCCTCCACCATGTTTGCATCAGTGAAGCTTTTAGCTCCATAACTTAACAATCTCCCACTTAGAGATAAACAACTGCAACTATACTTGTACCTGTACATCATCTAATTTTGCTTCCTGACTTGTATCCCTCTTCAAGTTCAACCTTGAAGACCAACCACCACAAATCTTGTGGTGCAACTCCTGTCATCCAAGTAACCTACCGTATCCGCATCTACACACCCATGTAAAAAAGAACTTGACCCTGCATAGCATGTTAACCTGTTGTTGTTCCCTCTTAGATACCTGAGAATCCACTGAAATGCTTTCTAGTGCTTCTTTCTTGGATTGGATCCAAACTTATTGAAAACTCCCACTGCTTGGAGAACCTCAGGTCTACTACACATGTACTTAACCTCATCATGTGAATCAAGACATTGTTCATAGAACTATCCAACCATAGGTGTGATAACCGATTCTGCATCCTGCATCTTGAACCATGCCACTAATTTATTCACACAATCATCTGGAGACAAAATCAACCTGTCACCTTTCCTATCTCTAGAAAAAACCATGCCAAAGAATTTCGTTCCTCTTAAATCCTTCTTGGCACACATCTGAGCTACCTTTACCTTTAGCTCAAAAAATCCCTACATGTGTGACCCTACAACAAGCAAACACATAACATACAGTAACAAGATGATGTTGCAATCATCACCCAACCTGGTAAAGTAAACACAATGGTTACAATGACATTGACTAAAGCCATGCTTTGTCATACACCTGTCAAATCTGTACCACTGTCTTGGAGCTTCCTCAAGACCATATGACCTGGCCTTCCATCTCATCTGTCCATTCACTCTATTCTTTAACCTAAGAATCCATTCATCTTTTAGTGCTTTCATCCCAGCTGGCAACTCTACCAAAACTACCATTTGGTTCTTGACCAAGGAATCAAATTCCTCATCCATGCCACGCTCCCACTATTTCTTAGATCCTACCTGCATGTCCTCCTCAAAACTTCTTGGTTCTTGACCATCAGTGAGCAACAAGTAGTATAAAGAAGAGGAATAATGAATTTGAGGCTTACTTACACTTTCAGTCCTCCACATGGGCATTTGAGACACCTTGACAACTTGTTGTCTGCCCAAAATTTGTCTCAATGACCGATGTCAATTCCATGTGACTGACCTAACTGCTGACGTTGGTTCCCTGACTGACGTCAGTGTCCACCTGGTCGCTGACATCAGTTCCCTAACCGATGTCGGTGTCCACCTGTCTGACACCATCGACTCTGGTCTATACATGACCGATGTCAGTACCTGTCTGATCGATGCCAATTTTCACCTGACTAACATCGATAACTGTGTTCTCCTATGAGCGATGACCTTTACCTGTGAGCACACTTTGGATCAAAACCCTGTCCAAATCACCCTTGCTCTGCCCAAAAATGTCCAGCCCCTTGAGCTAATCTCTGTCCATCATCCCCTCCATGAACACCAAGGCTTTCTAGTTCTTAAGTTTGTCAAAGACATCTAACTTCCTCTTAAGAACATGCATCTCCTTCTTACTCATGTGACCAAGCCTACAAAGCCACATCTTTGCAATAAAAGGAGAATCATTAATACAAGTAGGTAGATAAATAGTACCTAATTTCTTACCACATGCTAATTCAAGTTCATCCACTATGAGAGTTACTGTGCATCCCTCATCACCCAATTTTCTTGAAATTAGACTCCTCTTCAGGACTAGGACCTGCATGACACCATTCAACACCCATATGTTGCATGTCTGCAATTTCAGCTGCACTTCACCTTTGCCAACAATTTGACAAGGCTCACCAACCCCTAAATAAATCTTTCCAAAGTCTCCAAAGACATTAACATGGAAAAATACTCTATTTCGGGTTGCATGGAAAGAGGCAATAGAATCTATAAAATAAGATTTTACTTTATCCAAAGAACATACAAGAGCATCCTGTGCAACAATACCTGCTACATCTACTTCTTCATTTCTTTCATGTTGATCTTCTACCAACCAACAATATTTCTTTACCTGCCCTTTCTTTCCATCAATCAGTAATTGAGTATTCTTGTTATTCTCTTTCATTCTTAGCTTAATTTCTTCTGCCATTGCTATACTCCCACTCCAATAGAAACCTATGTGAGTGACCTGTAATCAAAAAACACTTAACATGCTTTGACCACCTGTTAGTGTACCTAACCTCACTCTGATACCAATTGTCAAGATCTACCAGCTCCACAAGAGAACACACATGATTACCTTTGTATAAGCAACTAAACACAGAATTATACCAGAAGTAATAAGTAACTAGAAATCAGAAATAACACAAAATATGAGAGACAATAACCAATTGTATTAATACTCTTCCAAAAAAGAATTACAATGAAGAGATGCCACACTCTTCCACACCTCTCAGGCTTCCCACACCTAGTGTACAGTAATTCTTCTTCAATAATTCACTCTCTTCAATTACAGTCACAACAAACAACTCAAACACAGAGTTGTTCACCTTTAACCAGTCAGTATCAATACTGCCAGTACCACTAGTAAGTGACAATCAACACAACCATTGATGCCTACTTCCAGTCAACTGAGTACTCCACATACTCTACGTCTGAGTACACCACATACTCCAAATAGATCTCAGTGATCTTGCTCCTTGTTGTGTTGCTGATCTCCCTGATCTTGCTGCCGCTTGTAGATCAACCTGGTTTTACACACTTGCAAAACTAGATCTCACACACACCCACACCTGCAGATCAACTGATCTTACTTACCATGTAGATCTCACCTGATCATGCTATACCACATATCAACCTAGCCTTGCACACCTGTTGGCCGAGATCATACACACCTAGAAGAACCCTTGTCCTTGCCTCACCAAGTCCTTATAATTCTACCTTGGATAGAACTCTGATTCTACAGAACTGATTTTACAGACTTACAATATAGCCCCATGAGTCTATTATATAGATCCCATGCAAACAATAATTAGACTTTTAATTACAATAATTAGAACCACATCTCCAAGACTAAAATTAGTCTTTCACATGCAAACAACCGGTTTGTTAAACTAAATGTTCGTGTAACCGATAGTTCTAAAATCACACAGGCGATTGACGTCGATCGCTGTCTGTCTAGAGATGACCGACGTCAACTGATCCATTATCGATATCGGCAATTTCTTGTCCACTCCTGACCGACTTCGGTTGGCCTGACCGACGTCGGTGACTGTGACACTCAACAACCTCCTCCACCATGTTTGCATCAGTGAAGCTTTTAGCTCCACAACCTAACAATTTATAGCTCAGTTTGTTGATAAAACTCAATAGTTTTTTAAATAACTATGAAAAGGTATGAAATTTGAATGGGATAAACAATGTCAAAAGGATTTCAAATAAATCAAAGAATTTATAGCTAATCCATGAGTTATGATGATACTTATTCTTGATATACCATTGTTACTATACATATCTTCCACCAAGCACACCTTGCAAAACTTACTAGCACAATATGATGATGAGCATAGAGAAAGAGACATTTATTAAATTAGTTGCACATTGGTTGATTATGAAATGAATTACAACTCAATGCAAAATTTATGCTTAGCTATTATGTTTTCCATGTAGAAAATTAAACATGGCATGATTAATACTAAGACTCACTTATTACCAAGATTGATCCTTTGAGGTATAACATGTCTAGGCCTTATTTATATGACTGCATAGCTAAGTGGGTCAAGATACTTATGGATTAGATCTTAAATTGATACCACAAAAATTAGTAAAAGGACAAGTCATCTCCAACCAATTCCTTTATTAGACCACACTTTTATGAATTATGATTTTGAAATGAGCTGATTATGTGTAGCAATGTGAATAAGATATGGACCATATATTCTGATAGGTCAAAATGTGATTAAGGCGATGAGGTTGACATTGTATTAATAACCTCTCAAGGTTAGACTATGCCATTAGCATATCGATTGAGATTTTCATCTACCAAAAATATTTATAAGTATGAGGATATTATTATAGGTTTGCAGGTTGTATGAGATTTAAAGATAAAATATATGTAACTTTGTGATGATTCTCAACTTGTTATCAATCAAGTTATAGGCCAGACTATGCCATTAGCATATTGATTGAGCTTTTCATGTACAAATTTTATTTCTAAGTATAAGAATTTGATTATATGTTTTCATTTTGTATGAGATTTAAAGCTAAAATATATACAAGTTTACAATAAATCTCAAATTGTCATCAATCAATTGATAGGTACTTATCAATTAAAAGAGGAGAAATTAATTACATATTGATATCTAGTACATAATTCGATTGTCTACTTCCATGGCTTTGAGATTTATAACATTCCTAGAAGAAACAACTATAATGTTGATGTTATGTAGGGGTAATTTTAGTGGCTAAAAGTATCCATTTGGATAAAATAAGAGTTTGATCCTTTTTAAATGGCTAATTATGTGAAAATATTCATTAGTCGATTATCCCTAATTTTTAATAATTTCCTATATTTTTTATTTTAATTACCTACAAGATATCTTTTATCCTATTTTTAGACATAGGTTTGTCATAATTACTTTGCATGCATGAATCTCATTTGACATAAAATTATATGAGACATGTATTAGTTATTTTGACTTGTTAGTTATAATCATGTGTGTGTTGGGGAGGGCAGGGGGGTTGAGCGGGGGTGGGTGGTGGGGTGAGGAAGACTTTTCAATGCATTTTTTCTTGCCATAGAGGGTCTGTGAATAAAATTTAAAACTAGGATATATATCTTAGATAATTTTGTGTAAAATATGTTGAGAAATAAATCTATGTGCTAAAATAATGTCAACCAAGGTAAAGAATTACCATACTGACCACCATTTTATTATTGCCACCTAAATAATTTATCTTCATTTTTTAATTAATCAATATATCATTGTGTTAAAATAAAAAAGGGTAAAAATATAATGTGTTAAATTAAAACACTGGGTGCTTGTACGATTAAAAATACTAGCCCCACTAAAAACTTTAATGGCACCATGTACATCACATTTTTATTGATCCTAAAACTTAAAACCAAAACCAATCACATATCTACAAATCCAATGGTTCAAAAGCAATCTTGAATTTTCCATAGATCACTCTTTACATCGAGTAGATATAAAAATCAAAGAAAACTTTATATGGAAAATCATCTACCTATAAAAAAATGCGTCAGGTATCATTCAAATAACATCAAGGGCATCACCAAACTTGTAATCAGGTGTCTCATTGGGTCAGGAGGCATCAAACACATCAATAGAATTATCTATGAGGAATCAATGGTGCATTGAAAATATTCTTAGTTGATGTCAGTAGGGATGGTGTCATCTACACTAAACACGCATGTTGTAAGGCTATGACTTCCATAGATTTGGTATATGCCCTCAAGAGGCAGAGTAGGACTCTCTATGGATTTCATGGTTAAACTACTAATAATAATTTTATCTAGTGTTTGTTAAAACCACTCCATTATTTTTTCACTTACACTTTATTTTAGGTTACCTTACTTTGATAAGGGGGTGTAGGATCTTGGGTAAAGTGATTTATTCTAGTTTTTTTAATCTATGAATTTGATTCAAGAGATGATGGTTAGTATGGTGTTAGTTCCAAAATGAAAATAAAATGAAATAAACACACAAATAAGATAACATCTCTAGGCATAGACACTAGAAAGAGCTTAGTTAAAATAAATAAATGACAAACACAACTAAAAATTAAGGAATGAAAACACAAGAATTCCTTCACCTTCCTTGGATGCTCCAAATGTCTTTGTAGTGGTGGCTTGCTCGGCTTGTGCTCATAAAGTTCTTGGTAATGGAAGTTTGGCTACCTTCATTTCTCCTTAGCACCTTGTGGCTTGTGGCTTAGCTTGGCTTGGAATCATTTTGGCACTTTAACTTTGTATTATTAAGTCCTTTGAATATATTTGATCATAATAAATTTGCACCAAAATAGATTCAAAATGATGTTCATGGCCTCTCTATTTATAGATTTTTGGATTTGATCAGACTCAACCTGAACCATCCATCTCAAAATTGAGATGTGTGGTTGAGTATTAATTCAATTTTTAGAATTACGTTTATAATTATCCTCATCATGAAATTGAAAGAAGGGGAAATTAAGATGCATGGAGGGCATTATGGAAGGCACTGATGAGGCATGGAGGGCATGAATCCTGATATATGTGGTAGTTATGGCCTAGGGATGTATTCCCAAGAAATAAGGTCACCTAATGATGCAGATACTCAATATTCATTCTCAAAAATAATTTTTCAACAAGTTCCCATGGAATTATTAATTATGCCTTGATTTGGGTTAATTAGCTCTTAATCATGATTAAGCACTTTATGCACAAATTACTCAAATTAGTCAGAATGTCTTGTTATTGGTCCAGAATTTGATTAGATTAGAATTGGAAGTCCATGTTAGATGCATTATAACCATATTCCCATTTAAGATGTTACCAACACCAAATAATAAAGGCATGCATCTTGTGCAAAATATTTGATAGGAAAGAGCAATCTAGAGCACCTAAGTGCAAAATTATTATTTTGACTCAAAATGATTTGGTCAAATTTAGTTGGCTCATAAATTTTATTACCCCATTTAGGGATACCATAGCTAAAATCAACACATAAATATGTTAGTTTCACATCATTTAACATGTTTTAGTGTTTTTAGGCTAAATTGTGCATTTTGGGTGGAAATTAGCTAAAATCCTGATTGGAGGTTATCGACACCCAGTTTTAGGTGTCTATAATTTTCCCTTGTTTGGGAATATGTTATAAACCATAGGCAAAGAAACGTCTTCTAAAATAATGATAAAATGCCTATATACCAAAAATAAAATGATGGCTGAAGAAAAAAGCTCCAAATAGTTTTGGGAAGCCTATAATGATGCCCCCTTGAGGGAGTGGCCATTATATTTGTTGATGGATGGTTCCTCAAAAAGAAACAAGAAGAAAGGTAGAATTAACCTGTGGTTGAGATTAATCCAAATGAAAAAATATTTGCATGCATTGATGTAAAAATGATGTTGATTTGCCCAAAAGTAGTTATAATCAGGCATAAGAATTAAAATAATGATTTGCCCATAGGCAGTTATAATCATTAAGAGGACCTAGATTGGTTAAAGATGATTATGCCCTAGTTAGGGATGATTTAACAATAATAACTCAAGGATATAACCTAAAATATATATTAAAGATGAGTGGTTGAAAAGTGATAAAATAGATAAATAGAAGAATAAGATTGATCAATGTGACATGATTCAATTGTACCTGCCAACGAGGAGATGCTCATCATAATTATAAATGATATAACTAGAATGGTTAAATGAGTTATATTGATCAAGGGTGGGATGGAAGGATTTACCAAGGTGCCAAGGAGAAACTTTTATGGCTCTATTGATTGTAGACCTTTTTGAAGCTAATTTTTGTTGTAACATGTGATGGTAGGCTTCATGATAGAACACCATAAAGACTTGGACAAAATATGCATAAGGATTGACTCCTGATCTAATAAACACTCAAAAAATAATGCACCAATGATAAAAACCATGATGACAATGTTAATGGATGAATATGGATGGACTCAAGAATAATGTGGTTGAGGAATCACCCAACGAATACATATAGACCGAGTCAAGGCAATAGTGTTGAAAGCAAACAAACATGCAAGAAAACAAACAAATAGGAAAACAAATGAACAAATGAACAAATTGAAAAAAACAAACAAACAAAAATCCAAAAAACAAAATCAAAAGAAATCATCCTAACAATGATAATGCCCCAGTAAGGCATATCGAGGATAACTAACTAGGCTTAGATAGGACAAATATTTTTGGATTTTTAAAATTTTATGATTTTTTTTGGTATTTTAAGGTATCTTAACTTGTTAGAGAATGACAAGATACCTACTCACAAAATTTTGAGAGCATTTGGCTTAGGTTGCTCATAAAATGGTGAGATTGTATAGAAAGGGGGATTGAGGTGACCTCAACATGAATTGAGCATAACCCACATAGTCCTAAAATGACCTTAAGTCATAGTAATTCCATCCACATAAAAAGTGAGAAAAAACCAACTAGGTCCCAACAAGTTCTCAAATCTGGCAAATGGCTAGTCAAATGAAAATAGTAATGGCAAGTTGATACGGTAATGCATGATAAATAAGTGTTTCCCCTAGTTTTCTCATAGGCAATAATAATTAGGTTACAATGGCATACGTCAATGCTACTAATTATCTCATACATAGTTATAATTAGTAGAAAGACTGGTGAGACACTAATTTACCCATAAGTAGTTATAATCAGGCTCACATAAACTAACTTTATAGATGATAAAAGATATCTTACCAGATCAACTATCACACTACTTTCATAGATTGCCATTATAAACACAACTTATATTGATTGTTGAAAATTGATTGGAATGCCCCCATAAAAGGTGCAAGAAGAACCAAAGTAACCAAGATCAAAATAGGGTTAGTGGGATGAGTAAAAATATGATTTGGTCTAAATAGGAATGGAATGATTAGATGGAATGATCTTGCTAAGGATAATGATGGTTTGATAAATTGGATAAAATGGTAGTAAGGATGCCCCCAAGTGATGGGGTAAATGGAAGGATATGTGATAATGGCAAAATAATATGTAACAATGGCAATGGTATGGCAATGTGAAATAATATGGTACATGTTGTTGGTCTGAGTATGGTTTTTGATTCTACTATTCCTATTGATGGGGAGATGCATGTCCTAATCAACAAATGATGCAAATAAAATACTTGATCATGTTAATTTCTAGCCCACACCTCATCTGAATAGTTGCTCTGTCAAGAACTGCTTACAAATTTAGATTTTAAGAATGTTGTTGTGATCTTCATTGGTCATTGATTCTAATTCCCTCAAACATCAAGACAAGGTATCTTTGTAGCCTTTGCAAAGGAAAGTGTGTCCGTGGATGGTAAATAGAGACAAATAATGTATGGTAGGTTTGTTTGTGAAATGGAATGGAATGACAGATGATAATGGAATTTATAATGGTAGGGAAACAAATTAAGATCATGACTTTCAATCACATGTAATGTTGTTGATGTTATATTTCACATAATTTTGGTTGTGACTGTGTCGAAGACTTGTTCTCTCAATAAGACCACCAAAATTTTCTATTGTTTGATCTTGAGAGTAGCTACCATCTGATTAAGCCATAGATTGAAAACTATTTTGATTTGATCTTTGATTTTGTCTTCATCAAGCAATGAACTTTTGTGCTCAGCTATTGGTGCTTGAAAGAGGTTTTCACCATTGAAGTTGTCTTGATTGTCCCGTAGTGTCTTTGAGAAGGTTTCACTAAGAAATGTTGACCTTTTACTTTGATTATCTTCTAGCACTTCTGAAAAAGTTTTCCTTGAAGATGTTGAGTTATGACATTGATTGTCCCTTACTGCCTTCAAAAAAATTCACTAGGAGAGTGTTCTTCTGCTACATGAAAGTGGTCTTGGCCTCCTTGTTCTTTTTCAACTTATATGTCACCATGGATGTAGTTTAACAAAGTGTGATTCTATCAATCCTAATCGACACTTATAGGAGATGGAATGTCAATAATATGGCTATTTTGGTTGATGGTTATGGCATGTGGAATGGTAATGGAATGGGTAGAGGCTGCATAATCCTTATAAAAGATACTAGGAGAACTTGTGTTGAAGCTAAAGTACTCATCCTCAAAAACTATAGAAGGATCATAAATGTATTCAAATTGATCTGCAAGACATGCATAACCAATGTTGTAACAACCATGAACATATTCTTCTTTTGAATCTGATTCTAACTCAAAGGACTCTAAATTTGATGTTGAGACTAATGTTGATTCTATTTTTGAATTTAAATTTGATGTTGATTCAAGAATAGAGCTTGAATCTAACTCTAATTTTTCATCTAATGGGTACTCTATTATAATGATGTCTTATTGAATATTTGGTTTTGGACTAGTAACAACCTGTGATGGCCTAATGGGCTCCACAAAAACTAGTTTGTCAAAGTGAGACTCCTCTAGGATGGGAAATAGGTCAAGAGACAACTCCTTGGAGACTGGCTTGCCAATAAGAGGCTCTTGAAAAATAGGCACATGGTTGAGGTAATGATTTTCCCAAAGGCAGTTATAATCATTAAGAAGTGACTCAATAAAGACTAGCTCATTAGTGTGAGACTCTTTGACAACTAGTATAGGATCAATAAGCAATTTATCATAGATTGACTTATCATAAATGATTGATTCAATAGAAACATCTTAGATTGGTTGGTTTTCTTGACCTTGGTTTTCAATGAATTGGAAGATAGGAGTTTTGAACACAACTTGGTCTTCGAAGGATTAGATCGGTTGAGGTTTAGATGGGATTGGTATTGGATGAGGAATTACTCATGGTTAGATAATGATAGGGAATTAGGGAGCATTATTTCTAGCATGAACCAAAGGACAAAGTCTTGATATGGTAATGATAGGGCATTATGGGGCTTGATTTCTCATATAAGCTAAAGGACTAGGTCCTATAATAGAAATGGTTGGGCATTATGGATTTTAGTTGCTCATACAAACCAAAGGATGAGGTCCTGGTATATAAATGGTATTTCTTGGATATTACAAAGCTTGATTACTTGCACACACCAAAGGATAAGGTCCTAGTATAGGAATGGTATTCCTTGGATATTATGGAGCTTGATAGCTTGTATAATCCAAAGGAGGGTGAGGGTTAGTCAATGATTGGATAACAAAAAGATGATGTGAAACTTGATTACTTACATAACCAAAAGTATCCAAGTCTTTCTCATAAATCATATCATTCCAGTCATGAGTTGCCTCATAAGCCAATTCTTGACTTTGTTCCATGTACTGATTATTAAAAAAGGGGTATGTATTTGTATCCAAAACAACATTATCTATAGTTGGTTCTTCAAAATATTTCTCAAAATCTTCTTCATACCAATCAAGGTCTTGAGTTAGTAAGTTTTTTTGTGACTATGCTTCCATGAATGATTAATATGAGGCTGATAGAAATCTATCCCACAAACCATATTAGCATCATTGGGGTCTTGACAAAAACCATAAAAGTCATTTTGTGTGGCCATTCTATCATAAGTTAGATTGTAATTGAATACATATGTGTAGCTAGATATATTCACATAAATAATGAAATCTCTAAAAACAAAAAGACCTAGAGTTCTACAAATTCTAAAAAACTATGTCCAAAGGACAAATGGTTCAAACTTGGTCTAACTTGGTCAAAAGGTGGAGTTGTATCTCCTAATTTAGTTTGAAAGTGGAGTTGTATCTCCAAATTGGTTTGTGCTAAGACTTGCCATAAAATAGTCTAACATCAAATATCTAATGTCAAATATCATACGGATAAAAAGTCAAGCATCTAAATAAAAATTGGCATGTCAAAGGTCTACGTCAAAGTGTTTTAAACAAGGTCTAAACTAGGAAAGGGAAAAATTGAGTTACTAGATTTTTTGTCTAAACATAAATTCAAAATTTAGGCTCAAAAAAATAAGCATGTGCTAGGACTTTTGGTCAAACGGTGTCAAAATCTAGACTTGAAACAAAGGCTAATGTGATTTGATTTAATCTAACAAGGTTGAAAACATTTTTGACATAGACCTGACACATGAAATCAATTGTGAACTTGATCAATTGGCATAAGGAATAAGACAAAAGGCTCTTTGAGAAAGGCTATGTTATCCAAAATAAAATCACAAATAATGATGAGGATAGGCATTTAAACAAACAAACCATAAATAGTTTTCAAATTTGAGTAATTAATTAACTAAAATTATGCAACCTAAAAGAGAAATATCTATGTATTAGCCCCATGAATTAAGGCCTAAAATAGAAATCAATCAATGATTGAATCAAAACTTGACAAAGCTAATTGAAAACTCAACGATTAAAACTAAGATTTGACTAAATAGGCTAGACAAGATTAGGCAACATGACAACACAAGATAACAATCTAAATAGTATACATGACATGGTTTAAAACAAATGATTTTTGGCACAAGGTGAACTAATCTTGAAACAAATTGAGTAGCCTAACGACATAAGCATACTTGAATGATGTGGTCAATGTTATGCTTTAAAAGACTTAAAGGCAAAATAGTTTTAACATGATTTGGGTAGCATAACACTACCCTTCATAATTCAAATGCATTGTTTTGACATGGCTTATAAACAAACAAACAAGTATTTAGCCTCAAAGCATACCAAGCAAATAATGACAAAACTACACTAAGTATGATCATCCAAATCCTAGTAAGGGTATGGCAAAATGGTGTTTACTAAGCTAACAAGGTTTTGATCCTTCTATGGGAATCAATTGCACAATGACTTTCATGTCAAATGATGCAAACGATAAGCATGGAAATTGGGTGACCATGGCATTGGGTAGTTGTAAAAAGGTCTAGTCCTTTTTACAACCACTACATCATGTTGTTTGCTTAGTGTAGTGCGATGTCCAAATATAGATATGTCCCATGTGTAACTCCAAAGGATTTAAATGAAGTCAATGTTGGGAGATGAAACCCCAAGTCAAATCTTCCCTAAAGAACTTATGGGAGGTGATGAAGTCCCCCTCACAAGCTAAGTTTAAATAAAAATAAAGCATGAAATAGAAATACTTTAAGGTCATTTTCAAGGTCACCCAAACTTTGATGAGTTTTTGGGGAGTGCTTTAGATGACTTTATTTCTAAGCCTTGGACTAGGCTATTTGCAATAGGAATGATGCTTTTGATTCCAAGGGTTCCCTATAGGGAAAAAATGGAAGAGCATACATGTAACATCCCTCATTTTTCCTAAAAAATTTAGTCTAAACAACTCTTGAAAATAAGAATTGACAAGTGTGTTCAATTTTAGACCCAAATAAAAAGTTTGGTGGTGTTCATTTGACCCCTTGGTCTTATGATTGTGAACTTTGAAAACATTCACCAAAAACATGTAAATTTTTTTTAAAGATCAAAAAACAAGGTTCCTAATTGATTTTTAAGCATACAAAAAGTGATTTAAACATGTTTTTATCAAATGTCAAGCTCGGTCTTGAAGCATAAATGTTAGCATGTCCTTTAGCTTTGAAGCTCTTTGAGTTTGAAACAATAAACTTTGGAAAAATAGCTCTTAGGTCTATGTTTTTAGAAAAAATACAGTGATCGATGTTGGCTATGTACAACAAATGTCAGTTACCTTGGCTAACTGAAATCTAACCGATGTAAGTTTTACTAACTGACATCAGTTATGCTAACCAATTTTGATTAAGATATGTAACCGATGTCAGTCTTACTTGCCGACATCAATTACTGTGTAAAACCATGGCAAACAAAAATGGCAAAATAAAGTTAGAAAATCAAGTTACAAGAGTTTTAAAGGTTTAAATATATATTTTTGAGTTTTAAAATGATCTTCAGGTGTGAGATGCGTCTAGTCCCATTGGTCGTGCCATTATGTGATCTAGGAATTTGACTCAAGAGAGGATGGTTAGTATGGTGTTAGTTTCAAAATGAAAATAAAATAAAATAAACACACTAATAACTTAACATCTCTAGGCCTAGACACTAGGGAGAGCTTAGTTAACAAAAGCAAATGAAAAACACAACTAAAAAGTAAGGAATGAAAACACAAGAATTCTTTCACCTTCTTTGGATGCTCCAAATGTCTTTATAGTGGTAACTTGATCAGCTTGTGCTCATAAAATTCTTGGCAATGGAAGCTTGGCTACCTCCATCTCTCCTTGGCACCTTGTGGCTTGTGGCTTGGCTTGGCTTGAAATCAGTTTGGCATTATAAATTTGCATTTTCAATTCCTTTTAATATATTTAAGCATAATAATTTTGCACCAAAATAGCTAAAAAATGATGTTCATGGCCTCTTTATTTATATATTTTTGGATTTGATCAGAATTAACCTAAACCATCCATCTCAAGATTGAGATGTGTGGTTGAAGATTAATTTAATTTTTGGAATTAAGTTTATAATTATCCTCATCATGAAATTGGAAGAAGGGGAAATTAAGAGGCATAGAGGGCATCATGGAAGACATTGATGAGGCATGGAGGGCATGAATCCTGATATTTGTGGCATTTATGGCCTAGGGATGTCTTCCCAAGAAATGAGGTCACCTAATGATGTATATATTCAATATTTATTTTCAAAAATAATTTTTTAACAAGTTTTTATGGAATTATTAATTATGCCTTGATTTGGGTTAATTATCTCTTAAGCATGATTAAGCACTTTATGAACAAATTACTCAAATTGATCAGAATGCCTTGTTATTAGTCCAGAATTTGACTAGATTGGAATTGGAAGTCCATGTTAGAGCATTAAAACCATATTCCTATTTAGGATATTATCAACAATAAATAACAAAGGTATACATATTGTGTAAGAGATTTGATAGGAAAGAGCAATCTAGAGCACCTATGTGAAAAATGCCAAGCTATGTGCAAAATTGCCATTTTGACTTGAAATGATCTGATCAAAATTAGGTAGTCCATAAATTGCATTACCCCATTTAGGGATACCATATCAAAAAACAGCACTTGAATATGTTAATTTCACATCATTTAGCATGTTTTAGTGTTTTTAGGCTAAATTTTGCATTTTGGGTAGAAATTGGCCAAAAGCTTGAATGGAGGTTATCGACGGCCAGTTTTAGGTGTCTACAGTTTGCATTTGAACCCTTTTGGATTAGAGTAAAATTTGGTTTGTATAGTATGAATTAATGAAATAAATTGTGTTTTTTATTGTATTTGTGGTGCATATAAGTGAGATATAGAATTTTCTAGAATTTAATGTATCATTTTAGTCTATTATGAACTCTTTGCTTAATTTATTATTCATAATTTATATAGGACACCTGTAGATGGTAAACACCCAAAAACTACTGTGTGGTTGTTCAAGGAATACAATATATTGTATGTATGTTACTATTTTTGTTAATTAGTTGAAGGTTTCTAATATTGATTTAAATTGATTAGTAATTTTCATTAATTATAATTATATTATTGATCATATGCATATGAGCCATTAGAGACTTCAAAATATCAAGAGTTTGTTTTTGCATAAATTTGCACTACCCTCTTAAAATAATTTCATTTATGATTGCCTTTCATACTTTTCACATCTATACCTTTTTAATCAATGAATTTAAGGTGGGGGGCAACATTTATGTGCTTTAATCATTATTTTTAGGGTTTTTTTAAATGCTTATTGCTTATAAATGATTGTTAGCTCCTATTTAAGGCTAACTTTAATATTAAACAACCAAGCATCTACCCTTTTGAGAGGGTCATATTTTATAACAAAGTTAACAATGATATGAGGTTGATAATTCATTTTGAGCAAATTGAGAAGTACTATCAATTGCCTCGAGGGTGAAAGTTACACTGGGAGTGTTGTTTTTTAATTATTTATGTAAGGGAAATTGAAATGTGTCAAAATATAGTTCCACATGTCTCTCCCCCATTGGGTGAGCTACATCATTAGATCCAAATGGCACTAAGTGATTAGGAAAGATCTCGTTGGAGTTCCTTGTTTGACAATTTTGACAAGTGGAACGGCTATCAAATTTAGCTTCATTTATTTTGGCCTATCATTCCATGTGTCATGTTGCTCATTGAATGATTCTTCGATTGATAACCCTATCACTGAGGCTATAAAAATTGGAAGTACATATTCACACCATGAAAAAGTGAGACTCTTGGACTCTAACTACCCACATGGCCATCCCTAGTTGGTCCTTGGGTTCAAATAAATGGCAATCTATACTAACACTTTGGGTAATTTAGGGACTCCAAATTTTGTGTTGGGACTTTTTCACTCCCCTTATGGGCCATCAAACCACTGGAATGTTTCCACCTATGGATTGTGTAATGAATATATATTTAAGAGATATAGTTGTAATTTTTCATTTATTTATCACATTCAAGTCTCCACAATCTGATCATGTCAGTGGCTATTGGGAGTTTGGGGCTCAAAGGACATGCAATGACATCTCAAAAAGGTGGTGGGCCTTCTTGATTTAGTTGATCCTTGGTCAAAAGCTCTATGTTGTTGTGACTAAACAAATGTTGATCATCTGATGGGAGATTGAATGGATGAGATTATATATGGGGCTCATGTTATGTGTGATGCTAGGCTTTGTAATTGTAAGAAAAATGTGAGCTTTGAGGAATTATATTTTTACGCTCTGGTAAAGTGCCTACACACTTAGTCAAAACCTCAAACCACTAAAAATATGAAGGTACATACAAATTCTTGTTACCTCTGAAACCATTCAAAAAGATAACAACTAATTAAACAATAGGCAAAAGAGAATGAAAAAGATAATGTTGAATTCTTTAATCTATTGTTTATGGAAGACAAACATGTTTTAAGGTAACTCAAATTCATCACTGAACTTCTTGATCAAGAGTTTTCTTGTGCAAATATCCTTTGTAATTCTCCTATATTAGACTTATATGTTATAGCCGAGACATGGATTGCACATACAAGGTAATCCAACAAAATTTCTACTACAAAATGTCTTATATGTATAAAATATGAAGACCCAAATCATAATAAATGTAAGTAAATATGAGAATAATCCAAATAAGAAAGTAGGTTTCAACATATAAAAATTCAGCCAATAAAGAACAACACCAAGTTTTCTTTCCAATACCAATAGTTCATTTATTCAAAAATGGTTCATCTCACAGAAAGCATAATTCTTATTTGGAATAGTGTTGATACTTGGTCCAAAATATATTAACTCAAAATGGTAAGACAAAGAAGTGAACCTTGAGTAGCTAGCTATTTATCTATAATAGAGAAAAGATTACAATATCCTAAAATCACAATCCACAAAACTAATTTCATGTTGCATGTGACCTATAATAGTTCCTATACTAATAAAAGATGACAACTCAAAATATGACAAAATTACAACTCTTTAGTACATACAAATCATGAACATGATACTCAAGAATGCAGTAGTCCATTAAGAGAGATCTTATCTATAAATTCTTTTATCAAATGCTTTGTTTGAAGCAACCATTGAAGAATCGATGGTTAAGTATGGTAATATTAAATATACGTAATAAATCATATTCTAATGAGAGATAATATTAAAGAAATTTACACAAATTATAAATTAGAAACAATTGGTTGAATATCAAAGATTAAACGTAAAAAATTATTAGTTGATAAAGAAACCTACAACCAACCAACCAAAGGAAATTTATATTCATTAAGCAAGGAAATAACAACAAAAATAAAATAAATATATAAGACACACCCTAGTTATTACAATAAAAGGCTTAATCTCATTAAGCAAGTACCCCAAGGGTGTTTACAAAAAAAATTATAGTTAGATCCATAATTCAAAAACAAGTATGAATTAGTGCAATTACTAGTTATCATTTAGATTCAATGGTTAGTACAATAGCAATACATTTCAAACATATCAAGGACATAAAGTAAGAAGATCCATACACAACTTCAATCTATAAGAACTCTTATAATAAGAATCAATTCTTGCACTATAGTAATGTAAAATGTAGGTTATAAAAAATATGGCACGTTCTATCCATTAGGGTAAGCAACTAATAGCAATAACTTTTATATCAAGAAAACAAGTTCTAGACAAATTTTATTAGTAAAAATAGAGATGAAACAACCAAATGTTTCTTTTTATTATATGTATCTCGTTGAATTGAACATCCATAAACATGTTTTTCCTCAAGACAAACATAAATATCTGCTAAAATTTAAGCCTATCTTAATACACACATAATTATCTAAGTTATTGAATACCGACCACCATCTAATGTCAAGATCAATGTTATAATGTTAACAAAACCAAGACAGTCGTGCTCACATAAAAAATTCTGATTTTCCCAAAATCATTTTAAACAAGAAAGAAAATTCTTAATAAGCAAAGTATAATAACATAAGATCCAAAAAAAAATTTGTTTTGCAATCTTCCTACATGTTTTTCCTATCTGAATAAATCTTATAAGACCCAAAATAACTAAAATTCACCATAATCAAAATGCATAACAATAGAATAGAAATAAATTTATAAACAACAAAAACTTTTATATCAGATCTAGGGCCTAAACAAGAATTTTTTCAGCCTTTATAAAGGTATTTTTGTCCAAATTACTAGAGTTTAAGACCCAACTTAACCAACCCACTGTCTAAGACCCAACCTAACCAACTATTAATTTATTTTTGAGATTCATGCAAATATAACTATTTTAGTGGCCTCAATCATCATATCATAATCATATATAGTTAAAATAATAATTATGTACAATTACTATGATCTAATTACAAAATTTATAATAACTAACTAATTTTAAAGGAATCCTCATAGAATAAGAAAAATCATTGACGTAGTCTAAGAAAAAGGGCATACTCAGTGATAGTTATGCCATTCTAACAATAAATCAAACCAAAAATTAGATCCATATATAATTTATTACCCTAGTATGATAATGCCATTAATTTTTACAAACAACCGTCAAGTGCAAGTACATTTCTTCTAGGTAAGAGCAATGAGTCACTAAGCTACATAGAAAACAAGCTTGCTATCAAGACTTAAAAAATAATTAACACATACAATGACATTATTTATAAAGATAAATATAATCAAAATAATAGTCAAAATCATATAAATAAGTTATCAAGATTTCTATATTTTATTTTATTTTTTCAGATCTTCTTTGTGAAAACTAGATTGATCTGAGCAAGCAGGTTTCTAGACCCATACAGAAACATGAAAGCTTACCCACAAAAGGGTAAATTCAATAATACTCCAATTTGGACTATAAAATAAATTTCCTACTCACAAAATTATTTAAAAATAGAGGTCATTATAATAGCACTAAGATTTATTCATTTAAAGAAAACCCAAATCTCCATTTTCAAGCACAACTAGTATTCTATAAAGAAAATACATGGGTTTTTCCATAAAGATATTTTACCTATGTAAGGACCATTTAATGACAAAATCAATTTATTATATACATATAAATTTTAGTCATGCATGTCAGCCCACCACATAGGATTTTAATAACACACAGATCAAGGGACAAGTTAACCAAGCACAAAATAAGAAACCCTCTATACAAGTATGATGATCAATTTTAGATAGAATTAATTAATTTATATGGCAATGGACTAGTATTGAACCCTAGAAAGAGAATCAACTCATATACACCCACCAAACAAGTGCATACAGGTCCATACCCAAACCAATATTGTTGTAAATGAAGAGCCCATGGGAATTAAACTCCTAATGTGTTGCAACTTGAAATTTGTTAAAATAAAATAAAATTTTGAAAAAAATCAACTTAGAGAGGGAAACAAGGGAAAATAGTCCCACAAATGAAAAATCAAATGAGGAGAATTTTGCCTTCATGCTTGTGGTGATTATACCCTCAGTTTCAATTTGAGCATCTCTATATAGAATCAAAACTAAAATCCCTAGCTACCCCTACCCAAATGTTGCTCATCCCTACATTTCAATGGGTACACATCTCTATTGTGCATATATGAGTAAAACCATGCAAATTCAACAAACTTGACTGCAAATAATGGCCCAAAGCTAGACAAAAATGAAACACTAAAAAATAAAAAAAATAGGAGTCAGAAAACTTCTTTTGTACCTAAACCAGGGGCACAGAACCTAGATTTGAATCTCCCAAAACCATGAAGCAACCCTTCATCAAGAGTGAAGTAAATGGCTTGGTTTTAATTAGGGTTTATGTCATTTTATTTATCCATGATAGTTATGTGCTTGGTGTGATGTGGATCACCATTGATCCATGTGACCGCATAGGCTTTTACCTTGGAAAATAGCCTCCATGCCTCCTACCGACCTCAAATGTCCACTTGTCCAAACACATGGCACATTATGTTAAAACTAAATATTCTACATTTCATCATATGTGAGATGAATCTAAGCGGCTGGCACCCAATAGAGATTCCTCCGATGTAATAATCTAGTTAACTTAATTAACTCATTTTCATCATTTTATTTTAAGTTTGAGACACACATATGATTGTTAAAGGCTTCACCAAGAATATTATAAAAATTACTTATATTTGAAAATTGTCATAAGATGGTGATAAGATATATTATTGAAATACTTAAGATTTTATTTTTATATCCTATTAAATTAAAAAAATTGTGTTATTTTTTAACAACATTTAAAATAAATAGGTCTAAACTATTGTGAATAAAGAATTGGTCATTAAAAGTATTAGAGACCCTTGAAAGTTATGGTTTTAATGTGTAATATAATTTTTGAAATGTAATTTTAAATATGTTATAATGTTGTCATTACCATAATACAAGGTGAATAAACATTTGAAAGCATAAATATGCCACAAACACCTACCTTTGCACTGACATTGTAATTATTCCACTAACATGTCAAAGACAAAGACACCTTTATGGATGGGCTCCTAAAAAAGCCTAAAATTTTTGGAGGAAGCTACTATATTCCAAATTTTCTTGTTTAAAAATTTTCACTTGATATTTTTTTCTGGGCCATCCACACATGGCAAAGCCCCAACCAATTGGGTCTCGAGCTCTTATCACTTTTCTTTCACATTTTGGGAAATATTCTTAGACTTTTAGGTTCAAATTTAGTTTTGAATGAAAAGGGGTATGAGATTAGTTATTAAATGTTGGTTCTCCATTATAATTATTTGTCCCTTTTGAGTCGTAATGCAAGGATGCCCAAGCCTAGTGGATAATTATTTGTATTTGGTAGGAAGCTAGTTTCTTCATAGGTTGGAGATTTATTTTGAGTCTATGATGGCTTTTCACATTATATTATGGTAAATATTTCTCTACGCTTTATTTTGAATGTTTATTGGATGAAAATATAAATTTCCATAAGAAATGGATTATGGGTTATATGTAGTTATAAACACTAAAAAAATCATACATGATGGGTTCTAGATATCGAAGTAACCCTTAGACCACACTTGGGACCACTTCATAGTCTTTTAACTGCCAAACCTAAGTCACTATGACTAACTTTGACCATTATACCTTTGACCTATCGACCATCGACGGTTAGACTTGACCAGGGATGGCCAACCTTTAACCACCTTAAGGGTTAACTCCAAGTCAAATCCACCTTGATTTTTTATTCTTAGCCACTCACATAATTATGCATGATAAGACTAAAACTAGATGACCTATTGAGACATTGTTTGAACTTATTATTTCACCTCTCCTTTCCTTTTATAAAAAGAGAGGAAGAGGAGGTTAAAGGTGAGATCAATCAATCATCAAAGAGAGAATAAGAAAGTATTAGAGCTTTTTGTAACAAAGCCTCTTTTATAAGTATTCTTCCAACAAACTAGTAACCAGGTCAGAGATCCGAAGTGTTACTGCTCATCAATCAATATCAAAGGTACTATCACTTTGCTAGAATTGCTCCAAGATCCACAATGAGTTTTCAACCAGTCACCTCAAAATTATTGATGCAATAGAGATAATTCTCTATTTTTAGTGACTACTTCCTTTATTTATATCTCACAACTAACCTCCAACCTAAACCCACCTCTTAGAATCACTCAACAACCTTCCAGACTAGACCCACCCTTACCTAAGCTAACTCTGATAGTAACCGTTGATGGTCACTTAACCATCAATGGTTTGCCCTCGATTGTTAACCACCACCCAACTGATAATGGTTACCTAACCTCCAATGATTCACCTAACTGTTGATGGTCATTGTGTGTCAATCTCAATAGCTAGTTAATTCCACCCATCAAATGTTAACCAAATCTCACTTTCTGACCTTTTGCCTGAGCATAGAGCATCACCCTATTTTATAAACCATTTCTGATTTATTTAGCATTAATATTCAAATCATTTATTACTATAATTAGTCAAATTTATCTCTTTCAAGCACTTCTTGTATTTAATTTTAGTATCTTTTGTTATTCATGCTAGCAATTTATCCTTCATTTCTAGAACTTTATTGTTTAAAAGAGTGTATTGATAGCCTCCAAGGAAGCTTGTGCTTCTTGGATCTAGTTTTCTAGGAAATCCACCCTACTACCTATATAATCAACCATTTCTTTAATGCTTTCTTATCTACGGGTCATTCTTTTCAACCTCACCCTTCTTTCAAGTTTTATAAATTTATTCTAAGAAAATAAAGCAAAATTTATGTGAAACATTATAGCACGCTTGATGGGACCCTTGAGTCTTTTTTTAGGTTCATAGTTGCATCTAGTTATTTATTCTTCTTATCTTTTACTCATATAATGAAATCAAAAATTTCATTTTAGGCTTAAAATTTACTGCATACATTATTTTCTTGCTTATCTTAGTTCACATAGATTAATTAATCAATTAAATTAATTTTAGCTTCACCCTTATCATACACATAAGATCAAACCACTTACACCTAATAAAGCATAACAACTTGACATAAGGCCCAATTGGGATTTCATCACCTAGTGGTCACCTTTATCAGCTATCCTACTTAGATTTCACCACTAAGGAGAGAACTAACTCAGTTCATTGGTTGAGTATAATCTATAAAAACTCATTATATTTTGGCTAAACACATGACACCCTTATCACTATGATGTGTGAAGTGAGGAGGTAGGCCCCAATATCAAGTCATGTACTAAGTTCTAGTACAGATATTGAGAGCCTTTAATTGCTTGAAACCATCTTTAGATATATTCTTCTAGTACCCACTCTAAAATCCAAGTTGAGTCACACAATTCTTAAAGCTTAAGGCATAAGCCACAAGAGAGACTAAAAATAACCTTAAGATTCAACATGCTTTAGTGTGTGTTTTGTTTCTTTGACTTTTTCTTATTTTCTCTTTGTTTAAGGTGTGAGATTTCTTATATCTTCTTCTTTCTCTTATTTGCATGGTTTTAACTAGGCAACAACTAAGAAACCAAGAAATTTAGGATCCACCTCCTAATCATCCATCTTCCTCTTGTCCCTCATCCATGGAGTAAATCTTAAATACAGAGAGTTCTCCCCAACCTTCTAAAAGTCCTAACATCCATCGAATAGTTTCCTAAGGTGATGTAGATTTTTCCACCTTTCTGAATAACATTCTCATAACCCTCAAACATTATCTCAACACCATATCTCATCGTACCCCTACTTTGATTCTACTTGTTGACCTACCCTATGGCATGCCATCTCACCTTATGGACAAACCTTCTATTTCCACCATTTCCACCCAACCCCTAGTCACCCAAGCATCCTCTTCTACTAATAATCCCACTAATACCACCATCCAAAACCAATCCAATCAACTAACACCCAAACACCTTTTATCCCAACTAATAACTCTTATAGTATATGATCAACCCAACCTTTGGGTACCAATACTCCACTTACTATGGGAGTACCCTTTACTAGTGTCACCACCATTCCTCTTATTTTCAACCCACCTCCCTCCACTCCATTTTAGAGCTTGGTGGTTCCCATACTTTATACCCTTCCACCCATCAGTACCAAAGGTACCACCTATCCACTATCTACCAACCCAACCATACCTCCAACCCAACCTACATCAACCCCCAACAGATGCCTATTATACAAAACTTGAGCTACATCCCTAACCCATAAGGGTATGTACTTATACCTTTCATCAAACCACCTATCTCCATGTATTCATATGTGGCATCATCCCAACCACCTATGTCCACATACCAATATGTGGCAGCTTCTCAACCCCCCATCATCTATATGTATGTTGTGCCTACCTAAACCCAACATAATCTACCCTATAACTATAGGGGTGCACAACCACAAATAGATCTTGTCAAAATTTTAATGGACAAAACCAATACCTTGGAGTCATATATCTCTGGTGATCATAACCTCTTATCTTATGACCAAATTTACAATGAACCAATTCATTTGTCAATCCTTGTTTGACCTTATCCTCCTTAATGGGAACTTCTATAACTTTCAAAATTTTAGAGCAAGGAAGACCCTCAACAACATCTGAGAGCATTTAAGCATTCTTTCTATTTGTTTATCTATGATGATGCTCTCCTTCTCCATACCTTTCCCATGTGTCTATCAAGTCTGGCACTAGATTGGTATAGTGCTATTACAAAACACTCCCTCTTTTCTTTTGTCCAACTAGAGACTTTATTAGATCACTTTTCCATAAATATCTCTAAGAAAGTTTCTATCACCGATATCTACTCCATTCAAAATTTTGATGATGAGTCCATAGCCGACTTCATAGCTCATTGGAGACTCTTGATAAACCATCTATTTCTCTTTACCCCAACCTGATCTAATTGAACTCTTTACTCAGGATTATGCCAAACACATTTCTTTCACGTTATGGGTTCATACTTTTAGGACCTTTGATGAGGCTTTCTGCATGGCACAAAAATTAAAGAATAGATCTATTGATGAGGGGAAGTTAAAATTGAGAAACAAGAATGCCACATTCAAATAAAATGAGACTTCCCCCACCAAACCTAACAATCAAATGAACACTAACTCTAAAAATAAAGGAATCATGAATGTGGTTATCCTTAAAACCACTCCTCCACTAGTTGTTAGCCAACCTAACTCTTCATGTTCCTCCAATCAAAACACTAGAAACCCAAACTACAATAACCAAAATTAATTTACTCCATTAGGGGAGTCATATGCTTCAATCTTGAAGAAGTTATTGAAATCTAACATCATACAACTCCCGTCGATCAAACCTCCAAATCAATTCAACTCCTCTCATCCTTAACCTAGTTGGTATAAGGAGAATGAATTGTGTGTCTTCCATCATGTCATTGGACATGCTGTTAGTAGGTGTAATACCTTAAATAAAATCATCCAAAATCTCATAAACAAGGGGGAGTTTGTGTTGGATAACCCTAAATCACCTCCAAATCAATCACTTGACATCTTTAGACAATTATTTCCCAACCATGTTTGTATTAGTGAATTTTAGCTTATATTTCAAAAAGAGAAGAAAAAGAAACTAAATATGGGTATGATTAAAAAACTCATTTTATTATGCATGTATTAAATCAGATGATTGCGAAGAACTATTTATCTTGGGAGGATGATCTAAAAATAAGACAACACTAAAATAAATGAGTGGTTAGATAAATAGCTAAGTGGATTGCCTAGCACTAGCTAAATCCTAGAAGTAAGAGCTTCCTCAGCGGCTATCAATACACACATTTTAAAAAATTAAGTTTATAAAATAGAATAGAAATTACTTTCATAAATAATCAAAGTACTTGACATCTTTAGACAACTATTTCTCAACCATGCTTGTTTCAGTGAATTTTAGCTTATATTTCAAAAAAGGAAGAAGAAAAAACTAAATATGGGTATAGTTGAAAAACCTGTTTGATTGTGCATTATTAAATCAGATGATTGTAAATAAATTCTCTTTGGCTTGGGAGGATGACCTGTAAATAAGACAACACTAAAATAAATGAGTGGTTAGATAGATAACTAAGTGGATTTCCTAGTGTTAGCTAAATCCTAGAATCAAGAGCTTCTTCGGGGGCTATCAATCCACACATTTTAAACAATTAAGTTTATAAAATAGAATAGAAATTACTTGAATAAATAATCAAAGGTACCAAAATTAAACATAAAAAATGTTTGCTAGAGAAAATAGACTATAAATGACTAAATTAGCGATAAGCAAGTCAATACTAATGCTAGATGGCTTGGGTCTATTTTACAAAATTAGGCAAGGATGTGTGAATAGGTAGGGACATAGAAAATTGAATTTAGTTGGGGGTAAGAGGGTGAAAATAACTTATTTTTATTCTCTACCATAGTGATCGTCAGTAATTGATGTGACCATTAGCAGTTAAGGTAACCGTCGGTGGTCAAGTTGAACATCAATGGTTGGATAGACCGTCAGTAGTTGGAACAACCATCAGTGATTACTCTGTGTAGATCTATGTTGGTAAATGGTCAGATTGATGGGATTACAAGGTTGGATTCTAGAAGATAGGTTGGTTTTGGGCTGAGTGCAAAAGGCAAATAAATTAATTGAATGCTAGAAAATAAATACCTATCTTGTAAAAAGCTAATCAAATGGGTGCTTGATGTGGTTGACTCATTGGTGGAGTCTGATGTGATTTTAGTAGAGTAACAGTAGTTGGAACAACCGTCAGTGATTACTCTATGTAGATATAGGTTGGTAAATTGTCAGATTGATGGGATTACAAGGTTGGACTCTGGAAGATAGGTTGGTTTTGGGTTGAGTGCAAAAGGCACATAAATTAATTGAATGCTAGAAAATAAATACTTATCTTGTAAAAATATAATAAAATGGGTGTTTGAGGTGGTTGACTCATTGGTGGAGTCTAACATGATTTTAGTAGAGTAACAGTACTTGGTGCTTTGGAAAATTTACAATGATAAGTTGGCTCTCTGATATGATGGTTGGATCACTTGATTATTAATGATGATTGATATACAAAACAAAGGAACTCTGAATGTAAAATCTCTTGATTATAATTGCAGATGGATTTCAGCTTCCTTCTCTTTTTATAGGTGTGAATCTAGGAATTTGACTCAAGAGATGATGGTTAGTATGGTGTTAGTTCCAAAATTAAAATAAAATGAAAGAAACACACTAACTAGCATAACATCTCTAACCCTAGACACTAGGGAAAGATTAGTTAACAAACATGAATAAAACACAAAACTAAAATGCAAAAGAAACCTCTTTTACCTTCCTTGGATGCTCCAAAATGCTTGTTGTAGTGGCTTGCTTAGCTTGTGCTCATGAAGTCCTTGGAAATAAAAGCTTGGCTACTTCCATCTCCCCTTGGCACCTTTGGCTTGTGGCTTGGCTTGGCTTGGCTTAGCTTGGATTAGAATCAATTTAGAATAGTAACACTAATTTCAATGGTTTATTGAAGGTATTTGTGCATTATAATTTTTCACTAAAATAGCTTAGAAATGATGTTCATGGCCTCTCTATTTATAGATTTTTTAGAATGTTTAGAATCAACCTGAACCATCCATCTTGAGATTGAGATGTGCGGTTGAGGATTAACTTGATTTTTAAAATTAAGTTTATAATTACCCTCATCATGACATTAAAATAAAGGAAAATTAATAGGCATGGAGGGTATGAATCTTGATATTGGTGGCATTTATGGCCCAAAGATGTCTTCCCAAGAAATGAGGTCATATCATGATGTAGATATTCAATATTCATTTTCAAAAGCAAGTATTCAACAAGTTTCTATATAATTTTTTATTAGGCCTTGATTTTAGTTATTTATCTCCTAAGCATGATTAAGCACTTTGTGAACAAATTACTAAAATTGATCATAATGCCTCATTATTGATCTAAATTTTGATTAGATTGAAATTAAAAGTCAATGTTAGATGCATTAGATTCGTTATCCTATTTAGGCTGTTATCAATGGAAAATAATAAATACATGCACTTTGTGTAAGAGATTTGATAGGAAAGAGCAATCCAGAGTATCTAGGTGCAAAATTGGCATTTTGACTCAGAATGATATGATCAAAGTTAGCTAGCTTATAAATTGTATTACCCTATTTAGTGATACCCTAGCCAAAATTGGCACTTGAATATTTCAATTTCACATCATTTAGTGTGTTTTAGTATTTTTAAGCTAAATTGTGCATTTTGGGTGAAAATGGCTAAAGCCTAATTGGAGGTTATCGGTGGCCAGATTTAGGTGTCTATAATTTGCCCCTGTTTGGAAAGATGTTGTAAATCATAGATAAAGTAATGTCTTTTCAAATAATGAGAAATGGTCTGTATGCCAAAAAGAAGATGATAGTTGAATAAAAAATCTCCAAATGGTTTTGGGAAAACTAAGATGATGCCCCTTCAAGGGAGTGGCCATCACATTTGTTGATGGATGGTCCCTTGTAAAGAAACAAGAAGAAAGGTAGAATTAATCCATGATTGAGGTTAATCCAAATGATAAAATGCTTGCATTCATTGATGTAAAAAGAATGTTGATTTGCCCAAAGGTGGTTATAATCAAGAATAAAAGTCAAAATAATGATTTTTTCATAGGCGATTATAATCATTAAGTAGACCTGGATTGGCTAAAACTAATGAAGCCCCAGTTAGGGATGATTAGCAAGCATAACTCAAGGATATAACTTGGAATATAGATTAAAGAGGAGCGGGCACAAAATGATAAAAGAGATGGAGAAAAGAATAAGATTGATCATTATAAATTAGTTATACCTACCAATGAGAAGATGTTCATCCTTATTAGTAACAATACAACTAGAATGGCCAATGGGTTAATTTGATTAAGGGTGGGATGGAAGGATTTACCAAGGTGCCAAGGTGAAACTTCTACAGCTCCATTGATTATAGACATTATTGAAGCAAATTTTTGTTGTAGCATGTGATGGTAGGCTTTATGATAGAACACCATGAAGACTATCCCAAAATATGCATAAGAATTGACTCTCGATATCCAATAAACACTCAAAAATAATGCACTAATGATAAAAACCATGATGACAATGTTGAAGTATGAATATGAATGGACTCAAAAATAATGTGCTCGAGGAATCACCCAATGAATGCATATAGATCAAGTCAAAGTAATATTTATAAAAGAAAATAAATAGGCAAGTGAACAAATAAACAAACAAATAAATAAATAAACAATCTAAAATAAACAAACAAACAAAAATCCTGAAAATAAAAGCAAAAGAAAGCATCCTAATAATGACAATGCCCCAATAAAGTGGATCGAGGATAATTGACTAGGCTTAGACAAGACAAATATTTTAAGATTTTGAAATATTATGATTTTTTTTAGAATTTTGATCTTATCTCATTAGAGAATAACAAGATACCTGCTTGCAAAATGGTGAGAGTGTTTGGCTTAGGTTGCTCAAAAAATGGTGAGAGTGTATGGAAAGGGGAACTAAGGTGACCTCAATATGAATTGATCATGACCCACATCATCCTGAAATGACCTCAAGTCACAGTAATTCTATCCACACAAATCGTAGGGAAAAACCAACTAGGTCCCAATAAGTTCTCAAATCCAGTAAATGGCCAGTCAAATGAAAATAGTAATGGCAAGGTGATGCGGTAATGCATGATAAACAAATGTTGCCCCTAGTTTTCCCATAGATAGTTATAACTAGGATACAATTTCATAGGTCAATGATACTAATTTTCCCATAGGTGGTTATAACTAGTAGCAAGACTCGTGAAATATTGATTTGTCCATAGATGGTTATAATTAGGCTCACATAAACAAACTTGATACAAGATGAAAGATATCTTTCTAGTTCAACTGTCACACTACAATCATAGACTATCATTATAAACATGGATTGGATTGATTGTTGAAACTTGATTAGGATCCTCTTATAAAAGGTGTGGGAAGAACCAAATGAACCAAGATTAAAATAGGATTGTATAGGATGATTAAAAATAGGCTTTGGTCTAGATAGGATGGATAAAATGGTATTGCTCTAGGATAATGGTTGGTTGGATAGATTGGTTAAAATGGTAAGAGGGTTTGCCCCCAGATGATGGGGTAAATGGCTAGGATCTACAACAATGGCACTGGCAATGTGAAATGATATGGTACATGTTTTTGGCCTAGGTATGGTAAAATGGCATATGATTCTATTTTTTCTATTGATGGGGAGATGCACATCCTAATCAATAAATGATACAAATAGAATACTTGATCATGTTAGTTACTATCCCACACCTCATCTAAATAGTTACTCTATCAAAAATGGCCTACAAATTTTGATGTCAAGAATGATTTTTTGATCTTCATTGGTCATTGATTTTGATTCTTTCAAATGTCAAGACAAGGTATCTTTGTAGCCTTTACAAAAGAAAGTGTGACCATAGATGGTAAATAGGGATAAATAATAGATGGTAGGCTTGATTGTGAAATGGAATGGTCGATGATAATGGAATGTGTAATGGTTAGGAAATAAATAAAGATCAATAATTTCAATCACACGTAATGTTGTTAATGCTGAATTCAACATAATTTTGGTTATGGTAGGGCCGAAGACTTGTTCCCTCAATAAGACCACTAGATTTTTCTATTATTTGATCTTGAGAGTAGCTACCATCTAATTAGGCTATAGATTGGAAGCTAATTTGATTTGATCTTTGATTTTGTCTTCATCAAGTAGTGAATAATTATTTTTCTTAGCCATAAGTGCCTCAAAGAGGTTTTCACCAATGAAGTTGTCTTGATTGTCCCATATCACCTTTGAGAAAGTTTCACTAAGAAATGTTGACTTTATTTGTCTTCTAGCGCTTTCAAAAAAAATTCACTAAAATATGTTGAGTTTTGACTTTGATTGTCCCTTATCACCTTTGAAAAGGTTTCAATAGGAGAGTATTCTTCTACTACATGAATGCAGTTGATAAGGCCAGGATATGCCCAATAAATGTATAATAAATGACCTCATCTTACTCTCTCTTTCTATTAAGTTTGATTGTATTTTATAACTTTTATTTTGATCTGAGATGAGTTAGGATGTGATTATCCATCTTTTGTTGATTATGATTCTAACATTTTAAAAGACCTATAATTCCTAACAAGTGTGTTAGAAAATTCTAGTTTTGCAACAAAACAAGTCATCATTAGGCTAAAGAACAAATATGAAGTGGATTGCATGTTTTTAGAAGCATTGGACTCAATTCAGATTAGTTTTAGAACTTGCAGAATTTGTTCCAGAATCATCACAGTTAGTTCCAAAATTGTAGAATCTATTTTGGTATCATCACTGTTTGTTCTGAAACCTATAGAATCTATTTCAGAACCATCACAATTAGTTTCAAAACTCCACCATAATATTTTAGGTTGTCACATTTTTAGACTTATATTTGGAACTCTATATTTAGCTCTGGTACTCTTACAGATAAGCTCCAAAATTTTTGTGGCTAGATATGGAATTGATGAGGATCTATTCCAAACGATTGGTGATTTGTCAGATCAATGATCCCATTAAATTAGGAATAGATTCATGATTTTCCAAACTTGTAGATTCAAGATATTTATCACACAGTTAGAGATCTAGCCACATCTTGATTCAAAATCTATTCCAGGCACGATTCAGTTCCATCGTATCTATGAAACAGTTACAGCCATCAAAACATCTATATATACAGACCTAGGAATTTAGTAGAGAGGATATAGAATATAGAAAATATAGAAAATCATTGAAGAATAGAGAGATAAAGGATAAATTAGCACATTTGTAATACAAAACATTTTATCAATGAAATAGCCATTTTTGTTTTGAACGTAAATTAAATTGTTCAAATCATGTTCTAGGCGGAGCAAGGGCCTACTCCTCCAAAGAACTAGGATCTTCTTTTTTGTCGGTATTTATATTTCTATTCGCAAAATTAAATAGGTAACTCTGTTAAATTTATAAATGATTCCAACTCCTTAAAGTTAAGATTTGTTGTAAATTTGTTCCTACAGGCATTTTAGATTAAATTTTTATTTCTGTAATGTGTGTTTGTTTCTAGCAGTCTATTTCATTTCTACAACATGTGTTTGTTTTTAGCAATCTATTTCATTTTTGCAACGTGTGTTTATTTCTAGCAATCTATTTTATTTCTATAATGTATGTTTATTTCCAAAAATCTATTTCCTTTTTGCAATGTGTGTTTATTTTTCACAAATTTGCATAGTTTGATTCCAATAAGGTTTTAACCAAGAAATCCATAAGACATTAAAAACCCCCCAATACAAAAAAAAATACAAATACCTCCATTCAATTATGAAATCACTACGATTCTTCTTGTTGCATATAGCTTTAGCCACAGCCCTAGTTAAATATGACATCAATAGAAAGTTGATTAAATGAAAGGGATGATGACACTCATCATTTTTGGCACCATTGCCGAAGAACACTAGTTGGAAATTTCTAATTAGGTGTCAACAAAAGCAACAATCATTCATTTAGTAATTAAAGAAATTTTCCCTAATTTATGAGTAGACCATAAGATTCCAAGGGTAGATTTCTCCCCAAAATATCTGAACAATAATTTCTATCATCCTCTAGTTTAAGAAAGGACGTTGAGCAAGAATTGGAGGCACCATTATCTCCTATAAGACAAGAAGCAAAATTTTTATCTTTGGAATTTTTGGATCAGTCATCAGAACCAAGTAAACCTTAGGGAGGAGGATTATTTCTCAAGATCCATTGAGGGAAAGTTTTGATTCTCAATTGAGTAGTCAACCCCCTACTCCTGACTTTTCACCATCTCCAAAATAGACCACATACCAAATTGATTGGGAGAAGGGATTATAAAATACTAGAGAGATGGCATAAGAAGCTAGAAGAGAACCTGAGAGAACTTTTACCTATTCCATTTAGATCGAGGAAGATGAAACCACTATGAAAAACATTTCACTTGCACACTTGCCCACATTTAAAGGAATGTCATCTGAGGATCCTGACCAATTTTTGTTTGAGTTTAAAGTACTATGTCAGACTTATGATTACAAGATAGATAATCAAAAACTAAAGTTTTTTCCATATACCCTGAAGGATGCAGCAATGAGGTGGTTTATGGGATTAAAATTTAATTATATTACCAATTGGGAACAAATGGAAACTATCTTCCTAGACAAATATCAAGATTATTGTAGAGGAAGAAATTGAAAAGAAGAATTTTTTAAAATCAAACAGGAAGAAGATGAAAATATGGAAGATTATTTAGACAGATTCATCTTTATGAGTAAAAGATGTGGATTTGTACTTCAAGAAGATTTAAGTAAAACCATTTTTCTCAAATGTCTAGATGATGAATCTAGCGAAACCCTTTATTTAATTGGTAGAGGAAACATTGCTCAATTAAGAATGGACAAAATCATAAAAATTTGTAGAAACTATTCAAGAACAAGCAGTGGACCTAGAAAGGGGAAAATGGTTAAAATTTTGAATCCAGCTATGAACAAATTGATGGATGAATTGGAAAACTTTAAAATAGACATATTAGTTCAATTAATGTCCACCATGGATGGATTTCAAGCTAAAGCAAATGCCCAACTTGAACCATTAGCCATGTATTGTAGTAGATGCAGGAAGAAGCATGCAATAAGGGAATGTCCTTTAGATAAAATGGAAGTATGTCTTGTTTATGAATCTAAAGAACATGATACTCATGCTTGTTCTCTTCTTCCACTCATAAAAAATCAGCTCAAACAAACCAATACATCATCCACTACAGAATAATTAAATTTTGTTCAGAGACAACCTAACCAAGGACAGTTTATGCCAAGACCAGCTCCTAATCCCTAGATGATGCCATGGGTAGCTCAAATAGTACTACAAAGTTGGGGATAGACACCTTGGGCCCCTCAACCCATATGGCATCCTCAATATTGGGCAAGTCAATCTTGGTAGACTCAAGGACATTAGCAACCTTGGGTTGGTCAAGGAAATCCTTATGCTTGGCCACAACCTAGATGGAGCTCTAGCAATTATGTGCAAGGAAAAACATATCTATATCAGAACCAACAAGCCATAATAGGACCTCTAGCACAAAATCTACATATTGAAAACATAGTCCAAACCCAAATGCTAGCACAACCAGTAGCAAACACAAGAAACAAACAAATAAATTTTGTATGCGAAATAGAACTAGAAAAATCAGTTGATTTCAATACAATGGATTGTAAAAACATTCAAACCAAATCTGGAAAAATAGTTAGCAATCCACCTATTATAATCACTGAGATGGCAAAAGAAGCTAAAACCCCTAGCATAGTTACACCTAAGGAAGATGACAAAGAAAAAGATAAGGAACCAGAAAGAAATTCTACTGAGATTCCATTTCCAGAAAGAATTAAAAAAAACCATAGAACTTAAGGAATCTAAATTGGTGCAAGAACTAAGAAGATTGAATATTGAAATACCATTGTTACAAGCAATTAAGGATATTATAGAGTTAAACAAGTTAATCAAATTGTTATATTTTAAAAAACCTGGAAGAAAGAAGTAGTGCCCTAGGACTATTCAAGTAGATAGAAAACTTGATTTATTAGCAGGAAAACTCCTACTACCTAAATATGGAGATCCTAAAAGCCCTATTATTTCTATTTCTATAGGGAATAAGGATATACATGATGTTTTGATTGATTTGGGCACAGCTATCAATGTAATGACAGTGGACACCTTGAAAACATTACCATTAATAGGCATACAACCTACTAATACCATATTACAGATGGCAAATCAGTATGTAACAAAACTAGAAAGAATTATTGAAGATGTGATAGTAATGGTGGAATCATGGGAATATCTAGTTAACTTCCTTATATTGCAACCAAAAGGTAAAACACTTTGTTATCCCATTATTTTGGGGAGACCATGGTTAGCTACAGTTGCTACCTTAATTGATTACAGGTCAGGTGATATGATTATTTCAAATGGTAAGAATTCTAAGCAAATTTTATTATATCCATCTGCATGACCTTTTATTGATAATCAAGTGAAATTATGCGTTGATAATCCTGATATTAATGAGCAAAATCTATCTTCTTTAGCTATGATAACATTACAAGATCATGTATGGGAAATAGATGATATGGTTAATCTTTCATTAAATGAACATCAATCATCATTGGAGCAGTCAGGATTAGTTCTAGAACCTACAAAATCTATTCTGGAACCATCATAGTTAGTTCTAAAACCATCATAGTTAGTTCTAGAACCACACTAATTCTCTATAAGTGAAGATAACTTCACTCCAGAGGAACGCAATTTATCTTGGGGAGAGGAAGGATCTGTAGCATCAGCTTTACAGATATCAAGAGATGGTGAAGAATTTTTGGAAAACAACAGTAACGAGGAGTTTGACTTACAACAAGATAAGTATCATAACTCTTCTTGTTGTCCTTTGTCCAGCATTCTACCTCTAGGAACTTTCAAAGATGTTGCTACATATCATATTTTGTTACCACATGCCTGTCCACTAAACACCTTAATGGAACCCTTTCAATAAATTAATTTATCATATCCTGGAACCAAACATGTTGAGATTCAACCAGGAAAAATTTTGAATATTAATATTTGTTTAAAGAATGATGAAGAAGTCAAACTGTTTGATGTTCTGAAGGATCATACTAAAGTGTTTGCTTGGGACTATAGAGATGTGAAGGGAATTCATCCAAGTATCTGCACCCACCACATTTATACTAAAAATATTAGACTAGTTAGGCAACCTCAGAGAAGGATTAATCCAACCTTAAGGGATATCATCAAACAAGAAATTGAAAAACTATTACAAGTAGGTTTTATCTACCCTATTTCAGATAGCTAGTGGGTGTCTCTTCTTGTAATTGTCTCTAAAAAGAATATAAAATAGAGATTTTATGTTGACTATAGGGAATTGAACAAAGCCACCCTGAGAGATTGTTTTCCCTTACCATTCATAGATCAAGTCTTAGACAACCTTTTAAGTAAACAGTACTTTTCCTTCTTGGATGGACTTAGTAGATACAATCAAATCAGAATTATTACTAAGGATCAGGACAAAAATACATTTACTTGTCCATGGGGTACCTTTGCTTATAGGGTATTGCTATTTGGACTATGTAATACTCTAGCAACCTTTCAAAGAGTTGTATTAGTAATTTTTGTAGACCTAACAAATGATTGTGTGGAGGTATACATGGATGACTTTACTGTGTATGGAGATATATTTGATGATGCCTTAAAATTTTTGGACAGAGTATTAACAATATGTGAACAACATCACTTGTCTCTTAGTCATGAGAAATTTTTTATGATGGTTGATGAAGGGATCGTATTAGGGCACCATATTTCAAAAAGAGGAATTTAGGTTGACTAAAATAAAATTAAGATTATTTCAGACTTGCCTATTCCTCAAACTCCCACAGATATCAAATCATTCTTAGGACATGATGGATACTATAGGCATTTTATCAAGGATTTTAGTAAAATTGTTGCCCCCATGTTTAAATTGCTTACCAAGGACTGTGAATTTCTTTGCGATGAACAATGTTAACATGCTTTTGAAGAAATTAAAGAGAAATTAGTAACCGCCCCAATATTGCAAGGACCTAATTGGAAGAAACCTTTTCACATCCAAACTGATGCCTCAAATACCCCAATTGGTGCAGTTTTGGGATAGAGAGATGAAGAAGGAAGAATGTATGCTATTTACTATCTCAGTAAAAACCTTACTCCCATTTAAATAAATTACACTACCACTAGAAAACAATTTTTGGCTGTGATCTATGCAATCAATAAAATTAGACATTAAATTACAGGGTACAAAATATTTGTACATACAGATCACTTAGTAATTAAATATTTAATGAACAAACTAGTGGTTGGAGGTAGAATAATTAGATGGTCATTAATTCTACAAGAATTTGATATTACCATTGTGGACAATCTAATAAAATATAATGTGGTGGTTGATTTCTTGTCAAAATTGACCAGTACAGGGGAGTAGGATTCAGTCAAGGATAACTTTTTAGATGAATAATTGTTTATTATTTCAGCTAACACACCATGGTTTGTTGACATGGCAAATTATCTTGCATTAGAGAAGTTTCCTCCTTTTTCACTAGAAAAAAAAAAGAAAAAAAATTCATCAAAACCAATGCACAATTTAAATGGTTAAATGGAATGTTATTTAAATGTGGTCCAAATTTGGTTTTACACAGGTGTGTAAGAGAAGAAAAAAATTTTGACATCCTCCAGGCATGTCATGATGAACCAAGTGGATGACACTATTTAGTGAAAATAATATCTCACAAGATACTTGGCACTGGTTACTATTGGTCATCTTTGTATAAAGATGTGAAGAGATATATCACGCAGTGTGATCCTTGTCAAAGGATGGGATAGCCAACCATTATCAATGAAATGCCTCTGCAAACACAAGTAGTGATTAAACCATTTGAGAGATGGGGATTGGATTTTTTTGGACCTTTTAATCCTCCTTTACAAGGAAAAGATCACATTCTTGTGTGTACTGATTATGTAACAAAATGGGTAGAAGTGTAGGCTTTAACAAATGCCACTGAAGAAGTAGTTGCTGATTTATTTTAGCATAGAATTATGGTAAAGTTTGGAGCACCAAAAAGCTTATTTTTAGATTAGGGACCATAATTTATGTCCAATATGATCCAGGCTTTCACAATGTATTATCAGATCAATCATAGGAAGTCATCTCCCTATCACTCGCAAGCAAATAAACAAGTTGAAGTAACAAATAGAGAACTAAAAAACATCCTTACTAAAATAGTTAAAGCTAAAAGAAGGGATTGGGTAAAAAGACTACCTGAAGCTATCTGGACTTACAATACAACTTGAAAAACCACGACAGGGTTTTCACCATATGAGTTAGTCTATAAGAAAAATCCCTTGTTGCCTATTGAGTTTGATTTACAGACATTGAGAACAGTAGCTAAGGTGGAAATTTAATTAGATGTAGCTCAAAAAGAGCAAATCCTTCAACTCAATGAATTAAATGAATTCAAAATAGAAGCACTTCATCAGATAGAGATAATCCAAGGTCAAAAGAAGCAATGGCATGATTCACATATCAAGGAAAGACAATTCAAAGTAAGAGACTGGGCATTGTTGTTTGATTCTAAGTACCAATAATTCAAAGGTAAATTAAGAACCAGATGGTTGAGACCTTATCAGATCAAGCAGATATTTGACAATGGTTCTATCTAGTTACTTCCTATTGATGGCAGCAGAAGAATACTCTTGGTCAATGGACATAGGCTAAAACTTTATAGAAAGCCTCCTACTAAGGATGAATTCTTGAAACAAATTGAAGCAAACAAAGAATTTGATCATATGGAAGAACCCAGTTCTTCTAAAATGATCAAATAATCTGATGAAAATATCCATAATAAAGGGAAGAGAATTAAAACCATTAAATGGCATTCTCTTACCAAAAAAAAATCAGAGATCAATTGAAAACTAGTGATGGTGGTTGATCTTCTCAAATAAATGGCTAATTCAAATAATGTTTTTTTGAATTCTAACTATTTTCTAACCATTTTTCAGGGATGATGTGTTAGCATGACAGAGGGATTACATCATTAAAGATGGTAATTATTTTTTTAACTTATTAAAGGTTAAATGGAAAATTTGCATGTGTGATTAGACTTGATTTAGAAAGATTAGTATGATGAGTCATCTATTATACATCATAGTTAAATGTGCAAAACCATGAGAAGGATATTGATGATGGAATGAGTTGGCAGATAACCATAAAGAATCATTCTTATGATTGAATCAAAAAAGTAAAATCCAACTACAAAAAAAATTTCAAAAAAAAATACAGCGAGTTAACTCCGTCAGTTCTACAGTCGAAATTGCTAAGTTTCACAGCTGAGTACAGTAATTTTGTAATTGAATTCACCAAATCAGTGATTGAATCTGCTAGTTCCATAGTGAAAATTATCAGTTTCACCAATATGAGAAGCAATTTTTAGCTAACCTATATAAGATTCAAAGAAGAGTGAATCATGGGACTCAAAAAGAATTTAGAACCAAACAATGATACCCAACTCCTTGCAGATGAAGAAGTAGAAAATATCTTTCAACAGGTAGGATGGCTGGAGTTTCTAATAAAATTTCCCAAATATAATGATGAACTGGTAAGAGAATTTATTATCAATGTAGAGCAAAAAAGGACAAAGATTAGGAAGGTTTTCATTCTTTTTTTTGTGAATATCATAAGTGAGATGTTTGAAATACCAATAATGCATGTCCCAAACCTTGTCAAAGGGACATTAAAAGACCTAGCTGAAACTCTATTAAGAGAAGGGGAATTTGAACCCCAATATATTTATAATACAAAGAAAATTATCAAAGGAGTTAAGAGGGCTAGCTTGCCCAAACCCTTTGAAAGAGTAGCACTCTAGATAGTTAGATATTTAGCCTGTGATGGACAATTTGGGATAGTAGGAAAAGAAGTCCTAAAAATCCTTATACACCTTAGATATAGAGCTAAAAAACTAGAATATATAGTAAACGTTCCAAGGTTTCTTTTTTACTCCATCCATACCATGGCCCAGAGGTATTCTTCAGGTGTAAGAATAATCAGACATCATGGGTTAGTGCATTTAGTATGCCAACACCATTTCCTTTCCAAGAAAAATGGGGAAGAAATGTGGGACAAATTTCTTGGCAAATTTGGACTAAACCCTAGTATTCCCAGAAGAACAATAGCAACTCCTCCTACTCCTTCAGTTCATTTGAAAACTGATACCATTACTGAAGAAAAGAAAAAATTAGGGGAAGAGGAAATACCAAAAAGAAGAAAATCTAGAAGAAAAATTAAAATTGCAGACCCTACTGTACCTTTTCAAGCAATTTCTTCTTCTACTAAAGCTATAGAAGAACTAATACCTATCTTTGATATTGATAGTTCACCTAGGCCTGAGCAAAAGGTGAACATTAGAAGAAGTTCTAAGATGAGACCTATGTCTGCACATTTTGAGGCTCCTCAAGAAAGAAAACATCATAAAAAGTCTAAAAAAAGTTTAGAGAAGCTGGAAGAACAATAAAGGCTAGAAACTGAAGCTACTGATATTTTGGGTAGCATGGCTATGACTCCTTCTGGACCAAGCCAAACAGAAAAGGAAAAAGAAGATGAAATATTTGAGGAGCCAGTTTTCCAAGAAATGGGTGAGACTACAACACCATCACATGTAAAAGATGAACAGATATCTTGGAGAAGGAAAGGGAAATCCCTTATAGTGGAAGAGGAATGTTTAACTCCCAAAGAACTTTTAGAAAAAGAACAAATGTAGCAGATTAAACATGATCTATTTTTTTCTAGAGTAGATTTCATTATCAAAGAAAAGGATGACGAATTGGACTTCCCCAAACTCAAGTTAGAATAAAAGGAAATGTTCCTTGCAGAAATAACAAAATAGTTCACAGCCAAGATTAAGGAATTAAAAAAAATTAAAAGGCAACTAATGGCGAACAAGGAAAAATGTACAATACAGACCTCTATGTTAATAGTCTCTACACAAACTGAATTGACTTATCTGCCACTCAAGTAGTTATGGAATGACACATGTAGAGAACTCAGTGAAATCAAAGCATCCAATACAGACTTCAAAGACAAACTGGCGAAAGAAGAGAAAGCAAAGAAGGAATGGAAAGACAAATTTTACAAGGAGAAAAATGATAAGTATAAATGTCTTGTGAAAATACAAATAGTTTGTATGATGAGTGAGAAGTTGCTTGCGTGAAAAAGACCTTATCCAATTTATAGCATGTTTTTAGAGGAACAATTCATTCATTAGCAGTTGGCAAGGATAACATGTGGCCTTCCACATGAAATAAAAGATGAAGTTGATTTCTTGGCCACCTACTCCTTAGCTAATATTGAATAAAAAACTTTCTTTATGAATTTTACCTCTGCAATTTTATGCTAGAAAGAAATACAAGTTTTATAATCAATTTGTATGTAGGAGAAAGCCATCTTAACGTATTTGTCTCTGTTCTTCAAAATTAGATTGCATGGAAAGAAAGGGAGTCAGAGCATTGGTCAAAGGCTAGTTCATCCTATCTCTGTATGAGAATTCATTATGGTAATCCACTCACCTTTGCTACATACTTCTAATCCCATGCATTTCATGATAAATTCAAGGGACTTTATCTTTTCAGTTTAAAGCAAAGGATGGATGTTTTCACCTCTTATGAAAGGGCAAATTTTGATAATATCTATGATGCATGTTTAAAAAGATGGGAATTTCTCCTAGTGGCATTCAAAAGAAGGGAAGTAATATCCCCTTCAAATTTGATCTAGAGTTTAGAAAGGGCAAAATCTTTATATATAATAATTCCTTGGATCAATGAAACTCCCATGAGCATATGGATAGGAATGTGGACAAGGCCACCTCTACTTCTCACCCCCATATCTCCTTGGAAAAATAGAGAACCTCAACATCCTACTCAATTTGAAGAATGGAAAATAAAAGTAGAAGAAGGATTAGGGTATAGTACTTCTGAATCAAAGCATTGGGATATTCAATTCCAGCCATTTGATCTAAGCAATCAAATGGAATGCAGGATATACAATCTCAAATTTAAAAATTGAAGTTTGTAAAGGGACTTACAAACAAGTAAGTATGGGGGAAGTGATGAGGCCAAGATATGCCCAATAAATGTATAATAAATGACCTCATTTCAATCTCTCTTTTTATTAAGTTTGATAGCATTTTGTAACTTTTATTTTGATATGAAATGAGTTAGGATGTGATTATCCATATTTTATTGATTGTGATTCTAATGTAATAAAAGACCTGTAATTCCTAACAAGTGTGTTATAAAATTCTAGTTTTGCAATAAAATAGGTCATCATCAGGCTAAAGAATAAATATGAACTAGATTGCATGTTTTTGGAAGCATTGGACTCAATTCAGATTAGATCTAGAACATATAGAATCTATTCTGGAATCATCACAGTTAGTTCTAAAACGTGCAAAATATATTGCAAAATCATCAAAGTTAGTTTCAAAACCTATAGAATCTATTCTGAAACCATCACAGTTAGTTCCAGAACTCCACCATACTATTTCAAGTTATCGCATTTTTGGACTTAGCTCTGGTACTCCTACAGATAAGCTCCAAAACTTTTGTGGCTAGATATGGAACTGATAAGGATCTATTCCAAACGATCGGTGATCTATCAGATCAATGATCCCATTAAATTAGGAACATATTCACAATTTTTCAAACTTGCGGAATCAAGACATTTATCACATTGCTGGACATCCAGCCACATCTTAATTCAGCATCTATTTTGGGCACGATTCAGTTCCATCATATCTATTATGGGCACAAATCAGTAGAGAGGATATAGAACATAGAAAATAGAGAAAATCATTGAATAATAGAGAGATAAAGGATAAATTAGTACATTTGTAATACAGAACATTATATCAATGAAATAGCCATTTTTATTTTGAAAGTAAATTAAATTGTTCAAATCTTGTTCTAGGCAGAGCAAGGGCCCACTCCTCCAAAGAACCAAGATCTTCATTTTTGTCAGTATTTATATTTCTATTCGCAAAAGTAAATAGGTAACTTTGTTAAATTTATAAATGCTTCCAACTCCTTAAAGTTAAGATTTGTTGTAAATTTGTTCCTGTAGGCATTTTAGATTACATTTTTATTTCTGCAACGTGTGTTTGTTTCCAGCAATCTATTTCATTTTTGCAATGTGTGTTTGTTTCCAACAATCTATTTCATTTTTTCAACATATGTTTACTTACAGTTATCTATTTCATTTCTGCAATGTGTGTTTATTTCTAACAATCTATTTCATTTTTGTAATGTGTGTTTATTTCTGGCAAATTTGCATAATTTGATTCCAGTAAGGTTTTAACCAATAAATCCTTAAGACATTAAAAAACCCTAAAAAAATACAAATACCTCCATTTATTTACTAAATTGCTATGATTCTTCTTGTTGCATATAGCTTTAGACGCAGCCCTGATTAAATATGACATCAACAAAAAGTTGATTAAATGAAGGGGATGACGACACCCATTAGTGGTATTGTCCCCTTGCTCTTCTTTAACTGCTATGTCACCATGGATGCAGTTCAACAAAGTGTGATTCTTTTAATCCTAATCGACACTTGTGGGAGATGGAATGTCAATAATATAGATATTTTGGTTGATGGTAATAGATTGTGGAATGGTAATGGAATGGGAAGAGGCTATACAATCCTCATAAAAGATACTAGGATAAGGTGTGTCGAAGCTACAGGGTTGATGGTAATGGCTTGTGGAATGGTAATGGAATGGGGAGAGGCTACAAAATCCTCATAGAAGATACTACGATAACTTGTGTCAAATTTTTAGTACTCATCCTCAAAAATCATAGAAGGATCATAAATGTATTCAAATTAATTTTTGAGACATGTGTAACCAATGTTGTAACAACCATGAACATATTCTTCTTCTGAATCTGATTCTAACTTAAGGGACTTTGAATCTGATGTTGATTTTGATTATGATGCTAAATTTTATGTCAATTAAAAAATAAGATCTGACTCTAATTTTTATTCTTCATTTGATGGGTACTTTGTTATAATGATGTCTTGTTGAATGCTCAATATTGGATAAGTAACAACCTGTAATGACAAGATGGGCTCCACAAAGACTAGTTTGTCAAAGTAGGACTCCTCTAGGATGAAAAAAGGGCAAGAGACAACTCCTCAGAGATTGGCTCTTGAAAAATAGGCACATTGTCAAGGTAATGATTTTCTCAAAGGTGGTTATAATCATTAAGAAGTGACTTAATAAAGATTGGCTTGTCAGTGTGAGATTCCTTGACAACTAGTATAAGATCAATAGGTGATTCATTATAGGTTGACTTATCACAAATGGTTGGTTCAACAAAAATGTCTTAGATTGGTTAGTTATTTTGGCCTTGATTTCCAATGAGTTGGAAGATACCATTTTTGAACATATCCTTGTCTTCGAATGATTAGATTGACTGAGGTTTGGATGAGATTGGTATTGGATAAGGAATGACTTGTGATTGGATAATGGTAGGGCCTTGAGGAGCATGATTTCTCACATGAGCCAAAGGACAAAGTCTTAAGATTGTAATGATAAGGCATTATGGGGATTGATTGCTCACACAAACCAAAGGACTAGGTCTTAGAATGATGAAGAGGCATTGTGGAGCTTGATTGCTCGCACAAACCAAAAAATCATGTCTTAGAATGGGAATGGTGAGACATTGTAGTCTTGAAATAGAAATGGTACGAAGTGGTGGAGCTTTATTATTCACATAAGCCAAAGCATCTAAGTCTTCCTCACAAACTATATCATCCCAGTCGTGAGTTAGCTCATAAGTTGGTTCTTGATTGTGTTCTATATACTAATTATTGTGAAGAGGGTATGGATCTATATCCCAAATGACATTATCTGTAGTTGGGTCTTCAAATTCCTCCTCACAAGCCTCTTCATGCCAATCTAGGTCTCAAGTTGGATTTTTTGGATTTTGACTATGTTCCCCATATGGAGTATAGGGAAAATAATAAAACTTCTTAAAAAATCTTTCTCTATAGGGGTTTCTAGTGGGATTTTTTTCAACCATTATATCATAATTTGGATTGTATGTGACTCCACCATAAGTTTGGCTAGTCATATCTATGTAAATTATGAAAGATCTAAAAAAAAGGCTTAGAGTTCTACAAACTCTGAAAAACTATGTCTAAAAGACAAATAGTTCAAACTTGTTCTAACTTGGTCGAAGGGGTGGAGCTATATCTCTAATGTGGTCTGAAAGTGAAGTTGTATCTTCAAAATGATTTGTGCTAAGACATAGCATAAAATAGCTTGACATCAAATGCCTAATGTCAAATGTCATACACACAAAAGGTAAAACATCTAAATAAAAACTGGCATGTCAAAGGTCTAAGTCAAAGTGTTCTATATAAGGTCTAAACTAGGAAAGGAAAACGTTGAGTTACTAGGTATTTTATCCAATGCAAAGTCAAAATCTAGGCTCAAACAAACAAGCATGTGCTATGACTTTTGGCTAAATGGCATCAAAAGATAGACTTGAAACAAAGGTTGATGTGATTTGATTTTAATTTAACAAGTTTGGAAACAACTTTGATAGAGACCCGACACATGGAATCAAACATAAACATGATCAGTTGGTATAAGTCATAAGACAAAAGGTTCTTTGAACAAACATTATGTTTTTCTAAATAAAGGCACAAATAATGATAAGGATAGGTACTAAACAAATAAACCATCAATAGTTTTCAAATTTGGGTAATCAATTAATTGAAGTTATGTAATTCAAAAGACAAAGATCTATGTATTAACCCTATGAATTAAGGCCTAAATAGAAATTAATCAATGTTTGAATCCAAACTTGACAAGCTTAATTGAAAACTCAACGTTGAATACTAAGATTTGACCAAATAAGCTAGACAAGATCGGACAGCATGACGACACAAGACAAAGGTCCAAATGGTATACATGACATGGTTTGAAACAAATAATTATTTATAAAAGGTGAAATAAGTCTTGAAATAAATTTAACAACCTAACAATGTAAGCATACTCAAATAATGTGGTAAATGTTATGTTTCAAAGAGTTAAAAGGCTCAAAATGTTTTGACTTGATTTGGGCAGCATAACGCTACCCTTTGCAACTCAAATGACACACACACACAAATAAGTTTAGCAAAAGTTTTAAGGCACAATTGTGGTGTCAAACAACTAACATAATGCCTTTTTATAAAAAAGAGTGATGTATAGACAAATTGGTTTTGACATAGCTTATAATCAAACAAACAAGTTTTAGTCTCAAGACATACCAAGCAAAAATGATCCAAAAATACACTAAGTATAATCATCCAAATTTAGTAAGGGTATGGCATGTGAATTTGACTAAACTATCAAGTTTTGAATGTATCTAGGGTAATCAATTTCATAATGACTTTCACGTCAAATGATGCAAAAGATAGGCATGGAAATTGTGTGACCACAACATTAGCTAGTTGTAAACAGGTCTAGTCTTTTTTACAACCACTACATCATATTATTCACTCAGTGTAGTGTCATGTCTAAATATAGAACATCACGTGTGAAACTCTAAATGAGTAAGTGAAGTCAATGCTGGGAGATGAAACCCTAGGTCAAAGCTTCCCTAGAGAACTCGTGGGAGGTAATAACGTCCCCCTCGCAAGCCAAGTTTGTATAAAAATAAAGAAAGCATAAAATAGAAAGACTTTAGGGTCATTTTCAAGGTCACCCAAACTTTGATGAGTTTTTGGGGAGTGATTTAGGTGACTTTATTTCTAATCCTTGGACTAGGCTATTTTCAATAGGAATGGCACATTTGATTCCAAGGGTTCCCTAAAGAGGACAAATGGAAGAGCATACACGTAACATTCCTTTTTTTGCCAAATAAAAAATTAATCTAAACAACCAAGTAAATACAAAAAGCTTTGAAAATGTGAGTTAATTTTTAATCCCTAATGGAAAATGAGGTGGTTTTCATTTGACCCCTTGGTCTTAGTTACAAACTTTGAAAACATTCACCATAAACATCTAAAATTTGTTTTTTTGTTAAACACCAAAACAAGGTTTTTAATTGATTTTTAAGCATGTAAAAGGTTATCTAAACATATTTTTAGCAAATCTCAAGCTTGATACTACAATAAAAATTTTATCATGTCCTTTATCCTTGAATCTCTTTTAAGTTTTAAACAATGAACTTTAAAAAAAACCTCTCGGGTCTATGTTTTAAGAAAAACATAGTGACCGATGTCGGTTATATAGCCGATGACGGTTACATTTTTTAACTGATGATGGTTATGTAACTAACATCGGCTATAACAATGTGATTGATGATTTTTAATTGATGTTGATTTTACTAATCAATGTCAGTTAAGCTATCCAATCGATGTCAGTCTTATTAGCCAATGTCATTTACTGTGTAAACCTGTGACAAATAAAAATGGCAAAATAAAGTTGTAAAATAAATTTATAAGAGTTTTAATGGTCCAAATAAATATTTTAAAGCTGTAAAATGATATTTTTCATGTGTGGGATGTGTTTATTCTCACCAAGCATGCCATTATGTGAATCTAGGAATTTGACTCAAGAAAGGATGATTAGTATGGTGTTAGTTCCAAAATAAAAATAAAATGAAAGAAACACACTAACTAGCATAACATCTCTAGGTCTAAACAATAGGGAGATATTATTTAACAAATATGAATAAAACATACAACTAAAATTCAAAATAAACCTCTTTTACCTTCTTTGGATGCTCCAAAATGCTTGTTGTAATGGCTTGCTCAGCTTGTGCTCATGAAGTCCTTGGCAATTGAAGCTTGGCTACCTCCATCTCTCCTTGGCACCTTTGGCTTGTGGCTTAGCTTGGCTTGGCTTGGAATCAATTTGACATAGTAACACTAATTTAAATGGATTTTTGAAGGTATTTGTGCATTATAAATTTGCACCAAAATAGCTTATAAATGATGTTTATGGCCTCTCTATTTATAGATTTTTGAGATTGTCTAGAATCAACCTAAACCATCCATCCTAAGATTGAGATGTGTGCTTGAGGATTAATTCAATTTTTGGAAATAATTTTATAATTACCCTCATCATGACATTGGAAGAAGAGGCAATTAAGAAGCATGGAAGGCATTGATGAGGCATGGAGGGCATGAATCTTAATATTTATGACATTTATGGCCTAGGGATGTCTTTCCAAGAAATGAGGTTATCTAAAGATGCAGATATTCAATATTTATTTTTAAAAATAAGTATTCAACATGTTTCCATGGAATTTTTTATTAGTCCTTGATTTGGGTTAATTAGCTCTTAAGCATGATTAAGCATTTTGTGCACAAATTACTCAAATTGATCGAAATGCTTTATTATTGGTCTAAATTTTGACTAGATTAGAATTAGAAGTTAATGCAAAATGTGTTAGATCTATTATTCCATTTAGAATGTAATCAATAGAAAATAACAAAGGCATGTACCTTGTGTAAGAGATTTGATAGGAAAGAGCAATCTATAGTACCTAGGTGCAATATTGGTATTTTGACTCAGAATGATCTGATCAAAGTTAGTTGGCTCATAAATTGCATTACCCCATTTAGTGATACCCTAGCCAAAATTGTCACTTGAATATGTCAGTTTCACATCATTTAGCATGTTTTACTATTTCTAGGCCAAATTGTGCATTTATGTGGAAATTGGCCAAAACCCTGATTAGAGTTTATCAGTGGCCAAATTTAGGTGTCTAATATAGGTAAGGAAGGAGAGGTACAACAAGACATTAACTAGGCTCTCTAATTTTAACTTTTATATGCAATAGCTTGCAAGCAAATTAAGATAATTTATATTTAGAGAAACAAGGTGTGTAGCTTGTTGTTAGTGGTTGAGGAGGTACACCCTAATCGTCGATGATCAAGGTGACCATCGGTGGTCATCCTAACTATCAATAGTCGAGGGTAAAGGTGAGAAAGTGGGTAAAATTTAGGTTAATTTAGTTAGACAAATTGACCATGGGTTAGTCTTAGGGGTTGAAGAGTCAGATTTGTTTCAAGGGGGTCCTAAGGTGGTCTAGAGGAATTTCAGCATTCAGAATCATGGTGTGCATATTTTTAGTGTATACATTTTGCCCATTTTTTATATGAATTTGAATCAACAACATAAAAAATAAAAATAGATGGTTGTTCATACATCTAGTTTCCCTGAGTATAGGAGGAGATGTTCCCCATCAAACGAAGAGTCGAAGAAGTAAAATAGAATTAGGTGCAGGGTTGACAAGGTGGATGAAGATGATGATGAAGGTGGTCATCATAAAGGTGGGAAATAGGTTGGGTGAGTGGATTTTATTATAATTAAAGAAAAGGTTTGATCTAGGTGAGGGAAAAAATGGGTGAGTCTCGTGACTATCAATGGTCAAGGTGCTCAAGGGAAATTGTTGATGGTCACCCTGATCATCGACAGTTAGGGTGAAAACCCAAAATTCTACCAGTCAAAAGTAATTTTTGAAAGTAATTTTTTTCATTATTACTATTGAATTTGGAGCTCTATAGAATGGCATGTTGTGGTGAAAGTGAGTGTTGATAGCTATTGCTTGCTTGTGTGTAAGAGTTTGTTGAGTTAGATTGAGGAGATCAAGGAGACAAGTGAGGATGCAGGGAGCACATAAACATGGACAAAGACAAATAGGTTTATGGATGACTCTATATGGTGGTCACAAAATGAGGTAAGAGACGCCTTTAATTTGATAAGTTAATTTGAGCTTTTACATTTGCATTGGGGTTAGAGGGTAGTGGATTAAATGTTTGGGTGATGATTTAGTTAGGGTTTATGGAAATTTTGGTAAATGTGAAGGTGAATGATAGAATTGGAGGGGTGGGTAGGTAGGTAAAGTTTGGTAGATGCATGAGGGTATCAGGGTAGGAGATATTAATTGTAATTTGGGTAGTTTTAGGGTATGTTAGGGTTTGGGTGTTTTGCTCATGAAACACTTCTAGTGACCATCGATGGTCAACATCCTTAATAAAATGGATGTCTGACCATCAGTGGTCACCATGACCATCAACAATAGACTATGTTGGGTGAATATTTTGTGATCAACTAACTGAAGACAAAATTGTTATATCAGTCATAGCATAATGAGATAAATCTCTCTTCTCAGCAAGGGGAGGCTCCCTATAAACTATTATAAACTAAACCTATAATAAATACTAACTAGGGGGTAGAATCACACCATCCATTTCTCTTTTTTCAAAAATTATGTTCACAAAATAGAGGAAAACTCATGTGTAATAACTGAATCCATTTCTCTTTTTTCAAAAATTATGTTCATAAAATAACAAGAAAACTTCTCGGGTGATAACTAGATCCACAAGAAACCCATGAAAGCATAAAGTATTTCGTTACTACTCTTACTGATTAAGTATGTAGGACACCATGTAATGAAGTATATCCCAAAGTCTCCATTGCAAATTACAACAAAGTACATGATCACAAAGGATAAAATTAGTTCAAAGCCTTTCTAATATCCTTTGTGCTAAAATGCAAAATACACAAGCTAAAGACAATTATGGTAGCACAAATTCTCCACAATCAGCTTCAAGACATCTTCTAGATTAGTTTTACTTCCTCTACTTATTTGATCAAATGGATAAGACAGTATTTAGGAAAAAGACATGAGAACAATTTCTTACATAATACAAGTTATTTCAACACAAAGTTTGAAAGGTCACTTGCTTTCTCATTCACCTGATAAAATATGATTAACAATCTGAGCTCAAAAATGCCTTTCAATTTGGGAAAAGTTTTTCTTCTAATAACTGAGAGATCTCCTTCATTCAAAATGAGATATTACAATATATAGCATCCAAAGAAAGACTTTGGCACTTATTTTCTTAAAATGGCCCATGCTACATTGAATGCATTGGAAAGAGGAAGTTTTGTGCAGGGGCCATGCTAGAGCAGGTTACCAGTCCTAACTTTGGCATTTAAATCATATCAAATGTCTTATCTAAAGCATGGGTTGCCTGATCCTTTGAAAGTAAAGGCCTCTCCTCTTTATGATACTTACACGACTATCCACTCATCTTTACTTAAATGAATTAAAATAGGTCACACCATTGAATGCTGGCATTCCCTGATACCCACTTGGTGGACTATTCCACCCATTGGAATAACTATTTCGTTGATGCTTCTGGATTCTCTATTTGATTCCCTCTTTCCTTACTATATTTTGTCTCTTCCTACTGATCTGAGCTCTTAGGTCTATCTTCTCACCTCCTACTAGCTTCTTTAGCTCCTTTCTCAGTAGATCATTGAGTTTGTCCTCAGGTCTGCGTTATTTGAAAATCAACGATGATTCCATTATCCTGAATTTGACATCCACAGGGACATCATTGATCGCTTGAACCATTTTGAACCTTGAACCATCTTTTTAGAGTTCATTGGTTTAATGGTTCAATAGTTCAGTAGCTTAATATTTTAAGTTTTGCAAAGAGTCACATTCACTCAGCCTTCTTATGAATTCAATTCAATATATCGTTGAACTGACTATTTGAACCTTTCGCTAGAACCTTCCACTTGAACCTTTTTTAACTTTTGAACCACTTTGAACCTTTGAACCATTTTGAACCTTTGAACCTTTTTAGACCTTTGAACCGTTTTGAACCTTTGAACCATTTTGAAACTTTGAACCATTTTGAAGTGGAGTTCAATGGTTCAACAATGTTTAATTGTTCAACGGTTCAATGGTTCAACAACATTCATTTCAAATCATTGAACCCCACCATTGAACCATATATCATTGAACCTCAGTGTCGAACCATCCTTATCAATTTTAGGAAATGCCTTCCAGTGTTTTGAATTGTTCCTTGTTCATTTTCTTGACTGAGAAACCCTTTGAAAATGAGAGATTTCCTTTTGCTGAAAAGACTTGGGTAATTGGATAACTTGACTGCTTAGAACATTTTTGAGAAGGAAGGAAACTATTTTTTGGCCTACAAGACCAAAATGATTAACATGTTGAATATAAAAATGAGTGGCCAATTTTGGGGACAACAGACTGGTGAACAAAATAGGGCTTATAAAGTGGTTAAAAAGGTAAGACAGACTAGATGTTATTGGCTAGATATAAGCTAGACTTGTAGGTTAGGGGCTTAAGATAGGCAGGATGGGTATAGAAATAGGTTGCTATATAAAATTGAAGGGTAAGGTAAGGTTTGGTTTTGGTAGGCAAAACTGGTGTAGGTGACTAAGTTATGTTTCCAAATGAATTGTTATAGGCAAGGGAGTAGATATAGATGTATGATCGAGTGCCACTCATCTTCACAAAGACCTACCAAGGGATGACCCCAATCGACTGGGTTGACATAGAGGAGGTTGGGTTGGGGGTGATGAGGCATTATCATCATGTGCCTCAAGATTCATCTATGATCATAGTGCTCATTGAGAGATGAGATCTAGCTATGAACACATTCTTACTACTGACTAGTGAGATAATGATCTTGCTTGAGGATGTACATAAGATCACATGAATTTCACTCTAGGGTGATCCGATCTATCATATAGAGTGAGAAGAGTAGGAGGTTCACATTGAGTTATTATATGGAGATGATAGTGATTAGGTTCGATGGCATATTGGTGGGTTTAGATACAACAAATTTTATCAGAAGGCTCTAGGTGAGAGGAGACTCATGATGATGCTTATGATGGTCATCTCATGCTTTGCTCTTCCTAACTTGAGTAACAGGCTATTCCCATATTTGAATTGAGAGTGATAGTTGAGTTACTACTAGGGTGTACAATGTTTAGCTAGGTACTTGTTCTCTTGGTATAGATATATAGGGAGTTTTGGGGGTTTGGGCCCATAGGAGGTATGGTATTAGTATCAACCTAGTTCTTCATTGTTGGGCCTATGAGCACATTCAGGTGTTGAGGTTAGGGGGATAGCCATAGGTAGGATACACATAGATTAATTTCCCCATTAGGTTCATGTAGTGGAAATGTGACTTCATCAGTTTAGGTATAGGGGGAGGAGCTCATGATGTTGATTAGTTCAAGGGTGTACTGGGTACACTAGTGATTAGTGACATCCCTTAGAGGCCCTATGTTTAGTTTCTAGTATGGTCAGGATATAAGAGGCAAACCTTATCTTTATAGAGTTATAGGTGGATTCTTGGTTGGAAGGATGGAGAGGTGGAGCTCATACCATTTGATAGGGTACATAGGTAGTCTAGCCTCACTTAGGGTACTCCAAGTGTATTTCTTAAGTATAGGTATGAGGACTCAGATATCTTATTGCTAGAGTTGTATCTTGTGTCAATACTTCTATACCATGAGGAGCTACTAATTGGGGCATAAATGATGCCAAATTTTTATATGGGTACATGGCATGGTAGAAAGCATTGTATGTGGTGATAGATATTAATGAGGATAATGGAAGTATGAGGTTGATGGTTGTAAACCCAAATAAGAGAGGGGACAAGAGGGCATAGGCATAGGGGGATGGCCCTAATAAATAGGTAGGAGTGGTGTTAGCTACTATATAGGCACATTTTATAGTACTACAAGGGTACGTGGCTACCTTATAGGGTCAAATTTCTATGTTATAGGGACAACTAGCCACTATGATAGGTGAGATGGACTAGGTGAGGGCCATATTAGTTCAAGTTATTGAGGAGTGAGATGCTCTGAGATAGGGTAGAGGGGTGATAGCACTAGCAGTAGGTCTAGTAGGGACCTTTGATATGTAGAGATATATAGCCATGGTATAAGATTTGTGGTACTATGAGGTGATATTCATCTCTCAGTACCTAGTGGAGCCTCGATGGGGTGAATATAGAGCTAGCTTGGTAAGTGGTGCTAGTGTGACAACACTAGATCAATGGGTCGCATTTGTAGCTAGATAGATAGGTACATTTAGTATATTGATAGGTACAACATGAGGGGCAGGCACTAGGATCTAATGGTGTTCTAGGATATAGTGGTGCCCCTGGGGCATAAATAAGACATAGCTTATGACATTTATATTGTATATCATTTTGATTTCAGCCTACGAGCCAATACGGTGAGATGTAAATTTTGAGAGATACATGTCTAGTTGCTTGTAAACATTATTATGTTATTTGACTCGTGAATTGTGTGTGTGTGTGTGTGTGTGTGTGTGTGTGTGTGTGTGTGTGTGTGTGTGTGTGTGTGTGTGTGTGTGAGAGAGAGAGAGAGAGAGAGAGAGAGAGAGAGAGAGAGAGAGATCTTTGTTTATTGATTATGCTCATGGTCTATGATTTACATTGATGTTTAATTTTTATGATGTGATGTTACATTGCTTATGGATTATGCTTACATTATGGATGTTAGACAGTGATGCAGACTTACCTAGCTAGGCATGAGGTGGTATTTATGGATGGTTATGCTTATGCTAAATTTTAATGAGTATATGTTTTATTATTTAGATTTATACATGTGGTGGAACATGGTTGTTTTTTTATTGCTCATGAATGATATGGCATGATCATGTTTGTTATGGTTATGATTATGGTTATGGCTATGATTTTGGTTATGCTTGTTGTTAATTTATTGTTGAGGTAAAACACATGAGGTAGTTTAATCAACAACACAAGCTGGGAGGATAAAGGATACAGTTAAGAGACAAACATCATAGTGAAAATATCAACTACTCATGACAAGATATGAAAGGGCATAATGCTTCTTTATTGACAAGGCCTAGAATAAAACTAAAGTTGGATTGGCTTAATGAGTATAATCCCTTAAAATGCTTCACATTATCATTTGTTAGTTGGTTAAAAAGGTGTCTTGATCACATAATGTCAATTAAGCTCAAAAATACCTTGTTTATAGTGTATAAAGGGGGAATGGATGAAAATGGAACCTTCTTGTGAGACTAGCATGCCTCTTTTATAAGTGTCCAAAGAGCCAAGATAAACAAGTCTATGTTGAACCATGTAGACTAATCAATGTGAGAAGTCTACTTGTGAAAGCCAATTGTGACTTCCACCTTATTTTGTTGATTGAGAGTCAATTGTGGCTTTCAAAATTAGTTTGATTTTGTTGGGATTTTGATATTGGGTCTTTTGCTTTGTTGTTGTATATGGGAAGTGGATCGATGTAGGAATCTGCCAAGAAATTTCTATGCTTTTAGCAATGCTTTACTCTACGATCTTTCAAGGGAGTGGTCTTAGTTTATTTGCTTTGTTTAATGCTTTTTGATAGTTTTCCTTCAAGGGAAAAGTCTACCTTACCTTTGGAAACTTCAAATAAATTTTCAACAACTGTCCTTCAAGGGAACAGTCTGTGAATGATAGGAGTGACCCATGATTGCTAATGATATAAATTTTTATTTTTTTATTGCTTTGATTTTTCTTGACATAGACTTTCTTAGGTCATCTTATTAGTTCACCCTTATGAAGGTAAAACTAAAATCACAAGAAGGTTGATTAGGTGTAAAAAGGTTTAGTTAACAATGATCATGGGAATCCATTCTATGAAAGGGTCAAAAAGTACCATGAGAATCATGCCATGGGTAGAGTCATGTTACCCATTATTCAAGATGAGGCTATGAATGTGATGAATAATCACATGATTCAATTTTAATCAGTTGCCTCAAAAATAGGGTGATGGAATGTTGGTGGATAGCAAGGGATGAGATTAAGTTAAACAAAAGGTGAACATGATCCTTCTTAACAAAATAATGGATGTAGATATGAAACATTGAGGGGCCCAGGTTTTGGATGGCCTTTGATAGAAGACAACCACAAGCTCCTGATCCATACTTGTTGGTTATGATATAGGGTCTAAGCCAATTAAAAGTAAACTTGCCCCTCTTACTTTTCTCCATATTGGTGACATGTTGATTTTTCTTTAGGATGAGGTCACTGATGTTGAAGTCTCACACTTTAAGGTGTTTTTTATAGGCACGCTTGGCATGCTCTTGATAGACATGGAGATGGGTAAGGGATACTAAATAATGCTCATCAAGTACCTCAAACTAAGATAAATGGTGTTGATGATAATTATCCTTACAAATAATCTCTTACAAAGATATGTGAAGAGATGGGATTTAGACTTCAAGAGGCAAGATGACCTCTGCTTCAAACAAAATAAAAATGGGGTATCACTCGTAGGGGTTATAATACTAGTTTGATATGCCCATAACATGGAGAGATGTGCAAATGCCAATCCTAACCAGATGCATTGACCATTTTAGTTAGCATGTTGTTAAGAGTTTTATTAGAGATCTCGACCTATCCATTCACTTGAGGGTGATAGGGTGAGGATAAGCTTAAATTAATGTCGAATTCATCATATAGACCCTAGACTTTCTTGTTCTTAAAAGACTTACCATTGTCGGTGATAATTTTATGAGGAACACCAAAGCGGTAGATGATGTGATGGTTGATAATGTCAAAAATCTTCTCCACTTTGGTCGAGACTAGAGGAATAAACTCTACCCACTTGGTAAAGTATTCAGTCATAGTGATAATAAAATGGTGTCACTACAAAGAATAGGGTTTAATTTCACCAATAAGGTCTAAACCCCATTGTGAAAAGGACCAAAAATCAGTGAAAACATGAATACTATGGTTAGGTGCATGTTGGAGATTGGCATGTTGTTGATACTTAACACACTTTTTCACATAATCATAGGAGTCTTGGTTAAGGGTAGGCCAGTAATAACGAAGGTGAAGGATGCATTTAGCTATAATGAAGCCACTAGAGTATCCCCCATAAAAATCATTGCGTGTTTCCTTGATAGCATGGGAGGATTTGTGACTACATAGGAAATGAAAAAGGAGGCCATAAAATCCATGTTTATAAATAATTCCTCTTATTATGGTATAACATGAGGTACTCTTGATAAATGTTCTTCTAGCATTCCTAGAAAGACCAGAAAGAACTATGGCAAGGTTAAGATAGTTGAAGGTTTGTTAATACCAAAGGTCGGGTTGGGTCTCCTCTACATTGAAAATGGTAAGAGAATATGGTTTCACATAGGAAGGTTGGGTAAGTCTATGGATAACAATATATATCTTAGATTTGAAGAGTACAGATAGAATTTGAGAGGCAAGAGAAGCCATGGTGTCAAAAAACTTATTGGTAGATCACAGGGTTGATTGGATGTGATAGCGTTCAAATGATGATAAAAGTTCATCAACTAGTTGCTTGTACTATTATAGGACATCATTATTACACTGGTAAGATATATTTATTTGGTTGACCATAAGTTAGGAGTCACCAAAGATGTTGATTATTTTGACTCCCAGAGCTAAGGCAGTTTGAAGGTCTATGACTGAAGCTTCATACTCATCCATATTGTTGGTACATTCAAAATCAAGCTTGAAGAAAAAAGGAAGAGATTCACCATCAAAGGGGATAAGGATGATACCCACTCACCCATCATGTTGACACTTTTATCCATCAAAGAACATTGTGACTTGATAGGTGTACTTGAGTGGGTTGGTATTGGTTATGACATAGGTTTTGTGGTTAAGAAGGTAATGGTAGAGCTTCGTGGCCACAAAGACTAAAGATAAGAAAATATTCTTAGTATGGGTATATGGAGTCTCATACTCTACAAGCATGTAGATGATGTAGCAGATGGCCTGCTCTTTGTGTTGCTCATCTCGATGAGCAAGCATTGCCCCTAGGGAGTGGTCAGTGGTAGAGAGATATAGGTAAAAGTTTTATCATCCTTGGGAGGGGTGAGCATAGGTGGAGACAAATGGTACTTTTTGATTGAATCAAAGGCCTTTTGATAGTTGTATTATACTTAAAAGATTAATCCTTCTTCAAAAGGTGGTGGAAGGGTTGGCATCGATCTAAAAGCTAAGAGATAAAGTGACGAATAGATTGGAGCTTCCCCTTCAAACTACAAAGTTGCTTAAGGTTTATTGAAGGAAGCATGTTGAGGATTACTTTGATCTTGGTGGGATATACTTCAATACCATGAAGAGAGACACTAAAACCAAGGAGCTTTCCTTATAAAACCCTAAAAATGCACTTCTTGGGATTAGGTTAGATGTGGTAATGGATAAGTCACTCAAAGATGATCTTGAGAACAACTAAATGATCCTTTTAGATTTTGGATTTTCTGATAAGGTCATCCACATAGTCTTCTACCATCTTGTAGATAAGTGCATGGAAGATGTAAGTCATGGCACATTGGTAGGTTACACAAGTGTTCTTTAATTTGAAAGGCATGACCCTATAGCAAAAGGTTCCCCATGGGATGGTGAAAGTGATCTTGTGTTGATCTTTGAGGGAAATTAGAATATGATTATAATCTAAGAATCTATGAGAGATAACATCTCATGGCTGATATAAGATCAACTAGTTGGTCAATGCTTGATAGGGGGAAGTAATATTTGGGGCAAGTAAGGTTGAGGTCATGAAATTCCACACAAATACATAGTCCCCATGTGGCTTTGGTGACAATCATGACATTCAAGATGCATTAGGGATAGTTAATGGGTTGAATTAAATTTATAAATAGAAGATGTTGAAGCTCTTCTTTGATGAAAAGGGATATGTGAGGATGCATGTGTTAAAGTTTATATTTGATGGGCTTGGCATCAGAGTTGGTGACTATGTTATGGGTAGTAATTTTGGGGTCAATTCTAGACATGTCACTATAAGACCAAGTAAATGTCATGCTATGGTCTTGGAGGAAGGAGGGGAAGTCCTGAAGTTTCTTGACATTTAACGGTTGGCCAATTTGACAATGTGATGGTTGTCTAGAATACCTAAGTTGATTTCCATGGTGGATTCATTTAACATGGTTGAAGTCTTAGGAGGAAGAGTTTTATGGATGGAATAATTTGAGGTACCAAGCTAGGTGAAAATGGAATCATCACCTTGACACTAAATAGTGTTAATGGTAGGAGTGTCATCTCCTATCATCTTAGGATGGGTCAAAGATATGGTGATGGTTGTCCCTTCCTTTAGATAAGGTAGGATTATGAGGATAATCATGTTGACAAAAAAAAAGTTAGGTGGGATGATGTCATCATCCTCACACATAGACAAAGGAGAGGTTGGTGAGGAAGGGGTGTCTTCCTCAATAATGGTGATAGCAGGTGGTTTGGCTTTCTTCTTGTTAGGTAGGATGAAACTGAGGCCATGATTCTCATGAGGATTTCTAGTCTCAATGGAAATTAACTCATGTGGTCCATGTTCATATCACCTAAGGCCAAATCCTTTCCAAGGACACTGATGGAGGTATATCTTGGAGAAGCTTGGTTTATCTAGGTAAGATAAGCTAACGATAAATGGTCAGGGTTAAAGAGAGGTAGAAGAAGTGACAAAGGGTTTGTTGAGTCCCCCATAGATAAAATAGGTTTGACATTGGGGAGGTCTAAAAAGAATTATGGTTTAAACATTGGGATCATATCTTAGTTGATGGTCAAGTTTCCCATACTCTTGGGGAGTAAGGAAAGTGTCAAGGGTGAGGAGGTGATATTCCCCCAATGAAAGGCAATGGAATGTTGATTCCAAAGGGTCAGTGGTGTGGATTTGGTCTAAAGAGATGGATAAATTATTAGATTCCTCAATGGTGGAAGAGGATACGATGTTTACTTTCATGGTTGAAGGTTGGTTTTTGGTTGTTGAAGGTGTGTTAGATGGAGGTAAGAGGACATAGTTGGGTCAGTAGGTCATGTTTCATATTGAGAAGGGACTTGGGTCAGCGTGGATGGTGATGGCCTGGCCTTCATGCTCAAACTTAATACAATAATGAAGGGTAGAGGGGACGTAACCCATAGATCAGATCTAAGGTCATCTTAGCAAAACATTGTATCAGAATTCACCTTCTACTACATAGAAAAGTTTTGGGAGCATTTGGGGTCCTAAACGGATATGAAGGACAACAGTCCTCAAGGTAGTGGCCATGGTGTCATTAAATGAATAAAGGATGACCAAGGATTCAAACATGACATTATTTGGTAGGTTGAGTTGGTTGTATGCATGGGAAGAGATAATATTAATACTAGCTCCCCAATCAATCATGACCTATTTGATGTGGGTTTAGTTGATGTAGGTAGTAATAAAGAGAGGGTGATTTGGCTTATCAAGATGGATGGAAGCTATCTCTGAATCCTTGAAGGTGACAAGGTTGTAAATTTGGAGGGTGCCAATAAAGGCTGCTAGAGTTTGAGGGTCTTCAAGTTGGACCTCCATTGATTGTAATTTCTTGATCATTACTTAGTGATGATGGGTCAAAGTAGTGATTAAATCATATAATCTCATCTTCATTGGGGTCTGGTGAAGTTGTTTGAGCACCTCTCTCCTGATAGATTTAGAGGGGTTGGATTAGGAGGTGCCTTAGATAGATACCTTGGGTTTAGGTGAAGGTGAAGGTGTTTGATTTTGGTTTGGATTGGAAGTAGAAGCTGGATATGTCCATGGAATGGACATTTTGGCCTTCCCCTTGTCCTTTTGTTGAGTGTGTGATTAGGTGACCACATGGATGGTATGGACAGATGGAAGAGTTGGTGTAGGGGATTAGTATGACTCTTTATCACTCTAAGGTGAGATTTAAGGAGAAGTCAGGCATTGGGTAGGAATTGTTGTTGGTTAGATTGGTATAGGGTTCATGGGAGGGTCATATATTAATAGATCATCCTCATCATAGATCTGGTGTATAAAGGTTTGGAGAGTTTTGTAGTTCTATGTGTCATGCCCTAGTGTCTTATGATAAGAACACATGTGATGGTCATTATACCAGGTAGGTTTTGAATCAAAAGGGTTGAATGGCCTCATAGGGGGTAAGGTCAATAAATAAGTGTGTAGTAACCTTTGGAATATGGTAGAGTAGGATTCATATAAAAGTGGAGAGGAATTAGGGGTTTTGATCATGGTTGATAAGGCAAGTGATCTTTTGGGAGTGGGTTTGATGATGGAAGGTTTAGGTAAGGTGGTGTTTTTGGTTAGTGGTTTTGGTTTTGGTAAGGCAAAGGTTGACAAAGCAGAAGTAGGAGGTTGCAAGGTAGGTATCTTGGTTATTGTTGGTGCAGTGAAGATAGGTGCATTAGAAAGCAATTGTGATGATGTAACCAAAAGTAGTGGTGGGGTCTTGGTTGAGATAGTTGGTTTGCCAAAAAAATGGAGGGATGAGGCCCCAAAATAAAGGGTAAGATTGAAGGGGGTAGAAGTCTAATCTTTTGAACTCTCAGTGGCTTTACATTCTTAGCTGATTTGGTTGGTTGTGTGGTTGGTGGGTTTGGTGAGGTAAGCTCCACTTTCATACATGGGTGATTAAGGCTCTATTTAAGGAAGGTACTAAGGTTTTTTTTTAGTTTTGTTGGTTTGGTTGGAGAAGGTGATTTAGTTGTTTGGGGTTTAGGTGGATTGGATGGTTAGGAAATCTATAGGTTGGTAGAGGTTATTATTAGTTTAGTTGATAGGGTAGGAGTTCGGTTAGCAGAAGTGGTGGGTTGGTCTGGCAAAGGTTTTTTTGGAAGTTCCTATTTGGTGATGTAAGGGAGCCCCAACAATTCCAAAAAGGTAGCTCTATCCATGTCGAGTTTGGATACAAATTCTAACCTCTAAACTAATCTAGAGAAGGGTTTGTAGACTAGTTTTATTCCCTAAATAGTGGACCTAAGAGAAAGCCCATGGGTTGAGATAGAGGGATGGTAACCTCATCCCTTTCCTTAATCAAAGGATGCAAGATTTGAGTATGTGACTCCTCTATGGGAGGTGTAGACATGGGGGCTTCCTCTTCAGGAATGATCTGCGAAGGGGCAATAAGTTTCTCAATGGTCAAGAGGGAAGGTAAAATGGGTGTTTATTCTGGTATGCCAGTCGAAGAAGGGGTTGGTGGCTCCACTACTTTGATAAGTGGAAGAAAAAATGGGGGATTCCTTGGTTTGGGTCTCCAAAAGAGGAAAAGGTAACTTTGTTACCTCAATAATCAGAGAGGGTGAAGAGCAAATAGGTTGGTCAATAGGTTCTTCAGTGATGAATGTGCCAAGAACCATATTAATAGTATGGGCATCATGAGAACACTCAACCATGTTGATCTCATTTTTGGTAGGTGCATGATTGGAGAAAGACTACCTAAAGATGTCAAGGGCTTGGTTTAGAGATGCATTGGGGTTATCCAACACAATCTTTCCCTTATCAATGAGAGATTAGACAATGTTCTTGAAGGTGTTACACCTACTAACATCATGCCACATTACTTGATGGAAGGCACATAGATCACTCTTATTGTACTAATTAGGTGTGAGATGAGAAGAATCAAATTGTTGAGGTGGTTTGATAAGAGGAAGTTGTATGATATTAGCTTTCAATAACTTCTCCAAGATCGAATCATAAGACTCGCAAAATGAGGTGAATTACTTTTGGTTGTTCTAGTTTTGGTTTCTTATGTTTTATTTATAGGAGTTAGAGGAATTTGGTTGGTTGATAGTGGGTGGAGAGGTAGATTTAAGGACAACCACATTTGTGGTTCCCTTATTTTTGGTCTTGAAGTTGGTTTGGTTGATCGGTTTGGAAGAGGAAGCCTCATTGATTTTTTAGGTAGAGTTCTTGTTTTTTAGCTTTAGCTTTCCCTCATCAATGGCTCTATTCTCTAATTTACATGCCATGGTGAAATTTTTGTCAAATTTTCAGAAGCTCTGAACACATAATGTGGAAGACATGTGCTTGACATATGCCCTAGCAAAGAGTTTGATTAAGTCAAGTTGGGGTAAGTAAATGGACAGTTGGTTGATTAGGCTTCTCTAATGAGATACAAAATCAGCAATAGATTCATCATCAAACTATCAGATATAGTAGAGGTCATTGATGGAAACCTTCTTGGAGATATTTATCAAAAAGTAATCTAAGAAAGTTTGAGCCAATTGGGTGAAGGAGAAGATGGAATGTTTGGTTAGGTAACTATACCAATCTAATATTAGTCCTAATAAAGGCATAGGAAAAGTGTAGATAAGGAGGGAATTATCATAGGAAATCAAATAACATGAATGCCTAAATGCCCCAAGGTGCTGTTGGGGATCCTCCTTACTTTGAAACTTGGAGAGCTTAGGAAGTTCCCATTGAGGAGGATATGGTTTGATAGGCACAGATGGTTGGATGGGCTCATTACAGATCTGATCATACGATAAGATGTTGTGACAACTAGATATGGATGACTCTAAGGTGGTCATCTTATCCATAAGCATCTTCATTAGGTCTATTTGGGATGGTACACTTGAAGGGTTGTAAGGTGCATATTATGGTTGGGGTTGAGTGATGAATTGGTAATTTGCTAGAGGTTGAGAAGTTACCACATATGGATGGGTAGTCATAAGTGGTTGGGTTGAAGCCACATATGCATATGTGGTCACTGGTGGTTGGGTAGAGAGTATGTACTATTGAGTGGGTACGGGTGGTTAAGTTAGAGATAAGGAATAAGTGGTAACCCTGTTAATGATAGGAGGTAAGGTAAAAGGTATTGGTGTCACTACATTTTGAAGTAGAGTGAGGGTAGTCAAAGGAATGGTAGTGATGGTGGTAGTGGTTACTCCAATAGTAATTTGAGTATGGGTAGGTAAAGGTTGGGTGGCAGCTGTGTTGGAAGAATTGTTAGTCAAACTAGGAGGTGTTTGGGTGTTAGAAGGTTGAGCTAGTTAGTTTTGCATGGTTGTGTCAAATAGGTTATTAACTGAGGCAGATGCCTAAGTAGCTAATATTTGGGTGCTGACAGTGTCAATAGAAGGGTTATCTAAAAACCTCAATGGCATGTCATAGGGTGGACCTATAAGTGGTGCCTAAATGGGTGTATTAGGAGCTACTTTTCTAAGATAATGTTGTAAGGCTATTGGGTTATTATCTAAAAAGGTAGTAAAGTATGGGTCACCTTGGGAAACTATTTGAGGCTCATTAGAAGAATCAGAATGACAAGGACATCTGAGATATACTCCATAGATGAAGAGGTAGAGGAGACTGGATAATTTATAGATGGGTCCTAACTTACTAAGTATCTTCATTGTTGACAAGTGAGAACCATGTAAGTAGGAGTAAAATAAAACATAAATAATCTTACAACTCAAATAGAGATAAATCAATAAAATGATCAAGGAAATCTAACACACACTAGAGTACGTTAAAATCGTGCGCTTAATTTTAATCTCGCTTTTGGCTTATGCCTTAAGTTATGAGAATGTGTGATAGAACTTGTGTTATAGATCAAGTACTATAGAAACAATCTATTGTTAGTTTTAGGTTATTTAGGTGCTCAAAAATATCTATATTGGGAATCAATATATGGCTTGGTATTGGGGCCTACCCCTCACTTCACACACTATAGCGATAAGGGTGTCATGTGCTTAGCCAATATCTATTGATTTCCAACACAACTAGAGAGTTGAGTTGGTTCACCCCTTGGTAATGACATCCAAGTAGGATCACTGGGAAAGGGTAAGGTGAATGCTAGGTGATGAAATTCTATTTGGGCCTTATCTCAAGTTTGTTTGATGTTTAATTAATGAAAGTGGTTTGGTTTATTGTGTTTAACAAAGAGTGATGCTATGATAAAATTATTGTGCTTCAATTCAAAGTGAGCTAAAATTAAAAGCAAGCAATGGATGCACTTGATTTTAAACCCAAAAGAAATTTTAGTTTCTTTAATGAGCACAAATAGAGAAAAGAGCATATAGATGCAAATAAAAAAATCAAAGTAAAAACTCAAGGTCCCACCACGCATGCCAAAATGTTTCAATAAATTTTAGCTTATATTTCAAAAAGAGAAGAAGAAACTAAATACAGGTATGGTTGAAAAACCTATTTGATTACACACACATTGAATTATATGATTGTGAAAAAGTCCTCTTTGGTTTGGGAGGATGAACTACAAATAAGATATCACTAAATCAAATGGTTGGTTAGATAGATAGCTGAATGGATTGCCTAGCATTAGGTAGATTCTAAAAGCAAGAGATTCCTTTAGGGCTATTAATCCATACATTTTAAATAATTAAGTTTATAAAATAGAATAGAAATTACTTGCATCAATAATCAAAGGTACTAAAATTGAACACAAGAAATTCTTGCTAGAGAAAACAGACTAGAAATGACTAAATTAGAGATAAACAAGTCAATACTAATGATGGAAGGCTTGAGTCTATTTTCTCTAAAATAGAATATAAATTACTTGCATCAATAATCAAAGGTACTAAAATTGAACACAAGAAATTCTTGCTAGAGAAAATAGACTAGAAATGACTAAATTAGAGATAAACAAGTCAATACTAATGATGGAAGGCTTGAGTCTATTTTTAAAAATTAGGAAGGAATTTGTGAATAGGTAAGGACAAAAAATTAGATTTGGTTAGGGATAAGAGGGTGAAAATAACTTGCTATTATTCTCTACCACAATGACCATCAGTGGTTGATGTGATCATCGACAGTTAAGGCGACCGTTGATGGTTAGATAGACTATTGGTGGTTGGAACAACTGTCGATGGTTATTATGTGTAGATTTATGTTGGTAAATGGTCAAATTTATAGGATAACAAGGTTGGATTTTAGGATATGTATTGGTATTGGGCTGAGTGTGAAAGTCAAATAAAGTAATTGAATGTTAGAAAACAAATAGTTATCTTGCAAAAAGTTGATCGGGTGGGTGCTTCAGGTGGTTGACTCATTGGTGGAGTCTGACATGATTTTAGTAGAGTAATGGTAGTTGGCACTTTGACAAAACTGTGGTGGTAAGTTGTCTCTCTGATGTGATGGTTGGATGGATGGATTATTGATGATGATTGACTTATAAAACAAAGGAACTATGGATGCATAAGCTCTTGATAACAACTAAAAATGGATTTCACCTCCCTACTCCTCTCTTCTTATATGCAAATAAGGAGAGGTACAATAAGATATTAATTGGTCTATCTAATTTTAACTCATGCATGCAATGGCTCATACATATATTAAGACAAGTTATATTTATAAAAATAAGGTGGGTGGCGTGCATGTTAGTTGTTGAGGAGGTGCACTCTAACCATCAACGATCAAGGTGACTATTGATAGTCATCCTGACCATCAGTAGTTGAGGGTGAAAGTGAGAAAGTGGGTAAAATATAGGTTAATTTAGTTGGGAAAACTAACCATGGGTTAGGCTTGGTTAGGGGTCGAAGGGTCATATTGGTTTCAAGGGGGTCCTACGGTGGTCTAAAGGAATTTTGACATTCAGAATTACAGTGTGCAAATTTTTGGTGTCTACAATGCCCCTTCTACAAAAAATGAAAACAATAGAGAAAAATCCTCCCATAACCATAAAGTCCATACCATTAACGTAGTTCTTAATGAACTCATTACTTAAGAAACCATTGCCCAAACCACCCTTCCTTCTCCTCCACTTATTGAGGTAGCAGAGTCACTCTCCATCTCTTCAAAAAATGAGACCAAGAAAATGACTATTCCCCATTCTCTACTCATTGAGGTATTTGAGCCATCAACCTATCCCTTAAGAGACATACCAAAATATGTAGCCATTACCACCACATCCTTCTCCTCCATCATACAATAATCCACTCTTCCTTTGGAAAGCATCCCCAAGGAAGAGATCACTCAACCTACCTCTCCTATAGGAGACTCATCTTCCCAAATATTGAAGCCTTTGATTAAGGAAAAGGATGAGGTAACCAGTTGTCTCTCTCCACCCATGGGTTTGAACTTTGAGATCAATACTGAAGGGATTAAACCCATCTATAAGCCCTTCTCTAGACTAGTTCAAAACTTGGATTACTTATCCCAACCCAATGCAAATCATACCACATTTGGCACTGTCACGGGCTTCCTTACCCGACCAAGAAAGAGTCTCCAACGACACCACTATCATCCCAACCTTTTGTTTTCACTATTGAACCCACCATCACCCTGACGAAACCTTTAGAAACCTCTACCAATCAAACCATAACTAAACCATCCAAACCGACTCCACCTAAAATAACCAAGTCACCTTCTACCATTCCAACCAAGCCCACCAAAAACCTTGGCATGTTCCCTATTTAGAACCTTACTCACCCCTCATTAAAATTAGAATTAACTTCACCAAACCTATCAAAGAAACCCCAAACCAAGCCAAAAAAGAAGGTGAAACCACCCAAGATTCCATAAACCAAAATTCTACCTCTGCTTTCCACTTTACCTTCTATTTTGGGACATCACCCTTCTACATTAGTAAGGAAACTAACCATCCCAGACAAAACCCAAATCTAACCACCACTTTTGGTTACACCATCACTCCTACATTAATCCTCACCTATTTTTACCAAACCACCTACTTCTTAGGCATCTACCCCAACACCTTTCACCCCCAAGTAATACATACCAAAACCATCCACCAAGAATGCTCCTTCACATAAATCTTTTACCAACAAGCCTACTCTGAAAAGAGTTTCCACTTAACCTACCAAACCTAAGACCTCCATACTTTGCCATCTTTTCCCAAGTCTTACTAAACCATCCTATAGAGGTTATTACAAGCATATTACTTAACCTTACCACCTATCAAACCATTTGACCCACATAGTCCTAAACAATCCTAGTATAATGACAAATTAGTGTGCTCATACCATAAAACACCTAGGCATGATACTGAGAACTGTAAAGCTTTCCAAGTATTAATCCATTAGTTATATCATCAGGATGACTTATTTTTAGATGAACCTCCTATGATCCCACTACTGACCCAAGAACCAAGAGCCATCAACCAATACTTAACTACTCAACCGCTCTCATCTCAAAGTGAAACAAAACCAAAATAATCCTCTAACCCAACTCTTTCCCAAATCCATACCATCCATGTGGTCACCTGATCACAGGCTCAATCAAAGTATAAGCGAAATTAAAAGGTGTCCATTATATGGACATATCCCTCTTCTACCACCCAATCACCCAACCAACACCAAGCACCCTTACTTTTATCCAAACCCAAGGTATCCATCTTGGGACCCTTTCAATCCAACCCATCTGAATCAATCCAATGAGTAGTTTTGAAATAGCTTCACCAAACATTGGTGAAGATGAGTTTGTATGAAATAATAAATACCTCACCCTATCACCACCAAATGATGATAGAGGCATTACAATCCATAGATGTCCAACCAGAAGACCCACAACCTCTAACAGCCTTTGTTGAAAATCTTTAACTTTCCAACCTTGTTACCTTTAAGGATTCAAAAATACCCTCCATCCATCCAAATGATCCAGATCCTCCCCTCTTCATTACCATGTATATCAACCTTACCCACATTAAGAGGGTTATGATTGATGGGGGATTAGGATCAACATTATATCCCCCCACACATACAACCAGCTTAAATTGCTCGAGAACATTGTGTCAAAAACCTTGGCAGTGCTTTGATCATTCAATGATACCATGGCCTTTACTTTAGGAACTATTGTCCTTCATATTTGCCTAGGACCCCACACACTTCCTAAGTTCTTCTAAATAGTAGAAGGTGAGTTTTAGTACAATGTTTTACTAGGATACCCTTAGATTCATTTTATGGGTTGTGTGTTATCCACCCTGCCCTGATGCATCAAATTTGAAAATGAAGGTCAAATTGTTCCCATACAAGCTAACCCTAGTCATTTTACATCTTAAAATATGATGTACCAATCCAATGATGTCCTTTTTCCTCCATCCAATAATCCTTCACCAGTAAAAGATGAAGCCCCATCTTCTTCTACAAATGAAGCATCCACCATTTCATCCGTCCCTTCCACCTAAATCCCCATAACGGACTCTTTGGAATCAACCTTCCAGCATATTTCATTGGGAGAGTATCGCCTTTTGATACTAGACACTTTTACTACTCCTCAAGAGTATGGAATCTTAAACAACTTGGTTATGACCCCAATATTAGAGTTGTTGTTCCTTTCAAACCCTCAACTTGTCAAACCAATTTCATCTATGGGGGACTTGATAAACCCCTTGACACTTCATGCCACCTCTTTTTCACCTTGACCATTCACCTTCACTTTCTCCTATATTGATAGACCATATTTTTCTAAGACATACCTTTATAGGTGTGCTTAGAAGGGATTTGGTCTAGGTCAATATGAACATGGGCCATATGAGTTGCTTCTAATCAAGACCCAAAAACCTCAAGAAAAGCATGGCCTCAGTTTCACACTACCTAAAAAGTAAACCAACCCACCTCCCATTACCATCATTAACAAAGAAATCCCATCCTCACCATCCACTTAACCATCAACAACTGAGGATTCTGACATCATCCCCCCTTACTTTTTTTTCATTGACATTATCAACCACAAACCTCTAACTTATCAAAAGGATGGGGTAACTGTAACCACTCCTGTGACTCATCCTGAGATGGTAGGAGATGACTCTCCTACCATTAATATCATTTAGTGTTAAGATGATGATTCCATTCTCACCCATCTTGGTGCATAATATTCCTCTATCCACAAGTCTCTCCCTCCTAATACTTTGACCATGTTGAATGAATCCACCATGGATATCAACTTGGGTACTTAGGATAACCCACGCATTATTAAAATTGGCCAATCACTAAATTTTGAGGAGCTTCAAGACTTCCCATCCTTCCTACAATATAATAGCATAGCATTTGTTTGGTATTATAGTGACATGCCAGGAATCGACCCCTCTATTGTTACCCACAACATATTCACCAACCACAGTGTCAAACCATTTTGCCAAAAACTTCAACGAATGTACCCTCACATAACCCTTCTCATCAAAGAAGAGCTTCAATGTCTCCTATCTGTCAATTTCATCCAACCCACTGATTATCCCTAATGGGTCTTAAACATCATACCTATCACCAAATATATAGGGGGACTACGCATTTGTGTATAATTTTATGACCTCAACCCTGCTTGCCTAAAGGATGGCTTTCCTTTGTCAAGCATTGACCATCTTGTTGATCTTACCACTAGTTATGAGATGTTATCTCTTATGGATGGGTTCTCAGGTTATAATCAAATCTTAATTGCCCTAAATATTAACACAAAACCACCTTTATCACCCCCATGGAGAACTTTCTACTACAGGGTCATGTCTTTTGGTCTGAAGAATGCTAGTGCAACCTACCAATGCACTATGACCTACATCTTCCATGACCTTAATCATAAAATCATAGAAGACTATGTTGATTATCTTCTTTGGAAATCTAAATGTTGTAAAGATCATTTGGTCATTCTTAAGATTATCTTTGAATGACTCATCCATTACTATATTCACCTTAACCATAAGAAGTGTATTTTTGGGGTCTTATCAAGAAAGATACTTGGATTTATCATCTCCCTTTAGGTAATTGAAGTCAATCCCATAAAAATCAAAGTGATCTTTGACATGCCACCTCCCACCCACCTCAATCAACTTGGTATCTTGTAGGGGAAGCTCCAATCCATTCATCACTTCATCTCTCAGCTCTCAGATCAATGCCAACCTTTCCATCACCTTATTCAGAAGGATGTTTCTTTTTAGTGGAATAACAACTATCAAAAGGCCTTTGATTCACTTAAACAATACATTATATCTCCACCCATCATCATTCCTCCCAAGAAAGTTCAACCTTTTAACCTTTATATTTCTGTCACTGACCACTCCTTAGGGGCAATGTTAGCTCATCAAGATGAGTATAATAAAGAGATATCCATCTACTACATTATCCATATGCTCGTAGAGTACGAGACTTAGTACACATATACCAAAAAACTTTGCCTCACCTTGGTCTTTTTTGCCACCAAACTTTTCCACTACATTCTCAACCACAAGACCTATGTCGTAACCAATACCAACCCGCTTAAGTATATGCACTCCAAGCCATACCAAAATCAATGTATATCCAAGTGGCTCATGCTTGTATCTAATTTTGACCTTGAGTTCTTCCAATAGAATTCAATTAAAGGGAAAGTCATTTCTGATCAATTGGATGAAGCACCATTAGTAGACAACCGACCTCCTCCTCTCAAGTTTCTAGATGAGTCCATCGTGACCCTCTCTCAAGCAGAATTCACCTATCAAGTGACCATGTTCTTCGATGGATCAAAGTATCAACATGGTGGGGGAGATAACATCATCCTTATCCCCCTTCATGGTGAACCTCTTCCTTTATCTTTCAAACTATATTTTGAATGTACCAATAATATGGTTGAATACAAAGCCCTAGTGATAGGTCTCCAAACTACATTAGCCCTAGGTGTCAAAATGATCAAAAATTTTGGTGACTCTCAACTTGTGGTCAATCAAATCAATAGATATTATCAATTTACAAATGATGTTTTTCAATAGTACAAACAAGTAGCTAATGTACTCTTAGCATCATTTAAACACTACCATATCCAAACCACCCTATGATCTACAAACAAGTTTGTCGATACAATAGCTTCTCTTGCTTCCTAGATCTCATCTGCACCCTTTGACTCTAAGCTATCTATCATTATCCATCAACTTATCAAGCCTTCTTATATCAAATCAAACTCTCCTACCATCTTCAATGTGGAGGATACCCAACCTACCTTTGGTATCAATAGACCTTTGACTATCTCAACCTCGTCATCATCCCTTCCAACCTTTCTAAAAATGCTCAAAGAGTATTTATTCAGAGCCCCTCATGTTATACCATACTAGGTGGAATTATTTATAAATGTAACTTTGATGGTCTCCTATTTTATTTCCTACGCAGCCATGAAGCCTCTCATGTTATGACACTTTAGTGGCCTAGCTATCACTAAATACATCCTTTGCCTTGGATATTACTTGCCTAATTTCAACCAATATTGTTTTGATTATGTGAAAAAGTGTGTTAAATTTCAATAATACACCAATTTACATCATGCACCTTGCCATGGTCTCCAAGTATCAAAGGATATCTGGCCCTTGTCGCAATGGGTTTTGGATCTTATTGGTGAAATTAACCCCTGGTCTTCATAGTGACATCATTTTATCATCATTGCAACAAAATATTTCACCAAATGGGTAGAGGTTATTCCTCTCTAAAAATATTTTTGATTTTATCAACCATCGCATCATCTATCATTTTGGTGTGCCTCATAAAATTATCACTAATAATGACAAATCTTTCAAGTTAAGTTTTTGTGATGCATTTTATATCAAGTTAAGTTTTTCATCACCTTATCATCCATAAGTAAATGGATAGGCTAAAGCTTATTTAAAAACTCTCAACAATATGCTAACTAAAATGGCTAATACATCTGGTCATGATTGGCATTTACACATCCCCTTCACTTTATGGGCATATCGTACTAGCAGTGAAACCCTTACAGGTGTTACCCCTTTTTTCTAGTTTTTGGAGCCAAGGCCATCTTTCCTCTTGAAGTCTAAAATTCCTCTCTTTGCATATCCCTGCAATATCTCATTTCTAAGAATGATTATCATCAATAATTTTTATCCCAACTTGAGCTACTTGATGAATGTCATTTAGTCGTGCTTACTCATCTTCATGTCTATCAAAAGCGAATAAAGTGTGCTTATAATAAACACCTTAAACTGTGAGAATTCAATATCGAAGACCTCATCCTAAATTAAAATCAACCTGTAACTAGTATGGAGAAAAGCAAATGGGTAAAATTTGCTTTCAATTAGATTGGACCTTATATCATAATGCACAAGTATAGATCAGGAGCTTACCAATTGTCCTCTCTTGAAGAGAAACTAAAACCTGAGCCCCTCAATGCTTTATATCTACATCTTTTCTTTTGTTAAACAAGATTCAACACACCTTTTATCTAACTTAATCTCATCCCTTGTTTCTTTCCACATGCATCCCCTTATTTTAAGGACAATCAATTAAAGTTGAATCATGTGATTATCGGTTACAGCCTTTGTCTAATTTTTAACATGGGTACCATAGCTCTACCCATGGCATGGTCCTCATAGTACTTTCCATCCCCTTATAGGATGGATTCCCATGGTCATTGTACTTAAACCTCTTTTAAACATCATCAACTTTCTTGTTCTCTAGTTTTGCCTTTATAAAGGTGAACCTTTTGAGCCTATACAATAAAATCCATGTCAATAGCAAAAAAAAAACATAATCAATCAAAAAATCACAAAAAAAAAGCCGTATGGGTCATTTCAAGCATTTACAGACTGCTCCCTTGAATGACAACTGTCAAAACATATCAAAATTGATCAATATAAGGTAAATCGATCCCTTGAAGGATAGATATTAAAATCCTTAAACAAATATCATAAACTTAGACCATTACTTTGAAGGATGGATGAGTAAATCATTTGTCAAAGCATAGAAATTTCTTGTAAGCTTCCCACATCGATCAGCTTCCCTCATCCCTCCAAAAAATAACAAAATAGCAGAAGAACCATCATCAAAAATTAGAAAAATCACAATAATTTTGTAGTCCATAATAGGATTTCATAATTATACTTCCCACATTGATCATTCTACACTTTATATGACATGGACTTATTTATACTAGCTCTTTTGGTAACCTGTCGAAGAGGCATGCTAGTCTCATAAGAAGATTTCATTTTCATCCATATCCTCTTTATAAACTATATAAACAAGATATTTTGAGCTTACTTGACATTATGTGATCAAGACACCTTTTTAACAAACTAACGGCCATTAATGTGAAGCGTTCGAAGAACTTATGCTTGTAATCTGATCATACTTCAGTTTATTTTAGTCTTTGCCAAAGAAGAAGCATCATGCCTTTTTATTATTCTCTCATATCTAATTGTTGATACATTCATTACACTGTTTGTCTCTTAATTATCCTATCTCTCTCACATTTAGTTTAGTAATCCAACTTACTTTATGTTTCTTTAAAGATTAAACCACCTTCATCTAATCATATGTAGCTCATTAAAACATTCAAAAACCAATTATGTGTTTTCTTATGTGTTGTGTCTTTTTTTTTTTAAATTTACTCAGAAGAAAATTTTTACCATCATAGCCAATCATAACAACATAAAATCATCACAAAATTACCTTTTATCACATTATAAGTCAATCAGTCATCATGCATCAATCTACCTATATATATATATATATATATATATATATATATATATATATATATATATATATATATATATATATATATATATATATATATATATATATATATATATGGATGATGTAAGGTAGATTGATCCTAAATAACCAACAACACTAACTAATCATGAAATGTCTACCACTATTCAATCATACATCATCCATATATATATATATATATATATGGATGATGTATGATTGAATAGTGGTAGACATTTCATGATTAGTTAGTGTTGTTGGTTATTTAGGATCAATCTACCTATATATATATATATATATATATATATATATATATATATATATATATATCATCACATCATACTAATCTCATCTAAATAACCAACAACACTAACTAATCATGAAATGTCTACCACTATTCAATCATACATCATCCATATATATATATATATATATATATATATATATATATATATATATATATATATATATATATATATATATATATATATATATATATATATATATATCATCACATCATACTAATCTCATCTAAATAACCAACAACACCAACTAATCATGAAACGTCTACCACTATTCAATCATACATCATCCATATATGTTATCCATCACATGCATATCTAGGTAAGAAAGCAAAGATTCATCCACATATGCAACAAAACATCTCATCATAACAATATTCATCATATCATAACCTCATGACCATCCCATCACCTAATCATAACATCATCATCATTATACCATCTATCACATCCATAGAAATATGATTCATTAACCCATAACCATGTCATGAACATGAATTACATCATATTCATCCATAACCATGACAATAATCACAAACATCATAGCCATGTCCAAACAAAACATAACATGCTAATCATCATCACATAAACAACATCCATCCAATATCAACATCATCATTAGTATACATCATAAACATAGTTACCAATTAACCATATCCACATCATAATCATCATCATATCATAAATAACATCCATCAATATCAAATATCATCATGTGCATAAATTAAATAGACACATCATCACATACCTATCAAGGTGAGTACACATAAACCATAGCATCATAACATCACATCATCACATAAACAAAATCACATCCATAAACATCAACATAAACCATAAACCATGATCACATCTATATATCATAAGCTTATCATCCAAATAATGATCATATATATAAAAATGTACATGTATCTCAAAAATGTATATACATCTCTCTACATCAGCTTGTAATCTAGTATCAAAATCATATAGTACATTAAAGTACAAAGTCTCATCACAGTCTAAGACCCTAGAGCACCACTACCTCTTAGAGCCTATCCACCTCCTACGCCTACCTACCCCTTATAGATACAACCCACTGACCTAGTGTCGCACTACTGGACCCTCCAATGATCTTGGCTTTGTACTCACCCCATCTGGGCTCATCTAGTAGACATATAAAAACCAAGACCTCATAGTACCAAAGCACCTTGACTATCACTACATATCTTACCATTGAGATAGTCATTGGTGGTCCCATAGCTACTAGTGCTCATCCTACCTACCTAAGAGAATATATCTCTTGAATAACCATGGTCAATTGATCCCTCACCTGATCCCTCTCTCCAGTCGGTGTGGTCACCTTACCCTATGCCATGTCCCTTTCTTCTTTCTTGGGTAACTAACACTAAAGATGTTTGTGTTATGGCTAGTACCACCCATGCATGATCCCTCTCATCAATCAGTGCCTATCTATCTGGGGCATCCTCATCCCTCTGATCACCACCCCCCACCTCTACATCCATGTCCATTTCCTATGGGCCCTCATCACCTCCAAACATGATTGTATCATAGTGTGCCTAGAACCACATAGGGTACCCATCAGTGAAACCTGAAGCATTGATCTTAGCCCTTGTCTATAGCTCCTCATGATCAATAAACACATCTTTAAGCTCTAGATCAGGCAATGGAAATTCTACGTCCTCCCTCTTATATCTAGGGAACTCCCTGTGTATATCTTATACCAGGCCAAATTGTCCCCTCACCCTATCAAAAGGGAACAAATCTACCTCTGGATATCACCTCCCATAGATCCATTTATAACTCTATAGTGATAAAATTTACCTCATATGATCGACCCATGTAGGAAATCAAACATACAGCCACCAAAACATGTCACCAACCACTACTACATCTAATCGGTCCTTGTACCACTCTAAATCATGTGTCCTTCCTCCTAGTCCTGTGAGTGCATAATCATACCTATAATGCATAAACCCTACACTTGAGTCCATATGTATAAATCCATGCCATGGCAACCCACTTGGTCAAAGAAGTCTGATGTGATCATAAGCCTAGTAGTGTAGCACAAACCCAATGATGATAACATACCTCATGTGTGCCTTATCTCCCTAGAACTCTCAATATATTTGCACTAATAGGATAGGTGCCCAGACATACACTATTTGATCCATCACCATGCCTAAAAAAACACATAATAACAATGAAGGAAACAAGCCACTTCTCAATTCAAGTAGTGCATAATAAGTCATCACCATCATCATCATGGTGATGACCCATCTCATGCCCCTATCCATGTGATACAAATGTGCATAATGTAGGCCTCCAGTTTGCTACCTCATATGCACTACATCATCACCATATAATATGCCCATGAGTTAGTCTCACTCTCTACCATCAATGTGATCTATCAACTCACTTCGTAACGGTATCCATATGATTTGGTGAATGTCCTCTAATAGGATCATCATCTCTCTAGTAGGAATAAAGAATGTGTTGGTGCTCAGATACCATATCTTGATGAGTACCACCAACATAGCCACATCTTGGGGCATGTGTTGATAGTGATTGATGTTTCCCAATCCCACCACTAACAAATGATCCCACTCCTAGTCTATCATCACTTGATGGACCGCATCCAACAACTATAGTACTTGATGTCTCATCTATAGTTGCTCCTTTACTTACAAGGTTCAATACTAATGTCCTAGATCACCTAATTCAACCTACGCCCTTACCCACTAACCTTTATCACTTACCTACTTCACCCTTAAAATAACCTATATACCCCTTTCACTTTAACCAACCCTCATCCCATTTAGTAAGCAAACTCCAAACTCTACCATGTTTCATTGATCATCGGTGGTTGACTATCATTGATCACATTGTCAATTTTTGAAAGTTAGGGTACCAACTACCAGTAGTCTCCACATAGTGACCTATCAATAGTCACCTATCAACTATTAATAGTTGATCATCGATCAATGATGTTTGATAATGATCATCAATGGTCACTATGTAGTGACTGTCGATGAACAACCCTAACCCTAGCATCCTAAAACTATCTAAACATAAACCATAATCAATTTAAACCTTATCTAAACCACTATACCCTCCCTTACTTATAGTACCCCTCCCACATTTTACCCCCTATACCACTTTCATCACTAAAACCTCCACCTACCCCATTACACAAACCTATCCTGTCAGGGAAGTCCAAGAACAAACACACCTGTTCTGATTCCTCTTGTTGGATCTTGCTCCTTAGAAAGAGCACAATATGATTACCAAATATAAGCAATTAAATATGAAAAAATAACCAGAAGCACAAGTAACTAGAATTCACCAATAGCACAAAATATGAGAGACAATACACTATCTTGTATTAACACTTTACAAAAAAGAATACAACAAAGAGCCACCACACTCTTTCACCTTACAGAGGTTTGCCACACCTCAAGTGTACAGTAATTCTTCTCACACACACTCTCCTACCCAAAAGAAGGGTCCCAACAACCAACTCACAAACAAAATTGGTGTTCACCTCTCCAACTAGTCAATAATAACCCTGCCAGTTCACCAAGCACTCTAAAGTACTTCAAGTTGATCTCCCATGAACCTGCAACCTGCAATTCAACAGACCATACTCACACATGTAGATCTCCTATGAGCTTGCAACAACCTGCAACTCAATGATCTTACAATGGAAGCAACTTACTTGCCTTCCTTTTTATCTCATTCCTTAATTACAATACATGCCAATGGGTCTATAAATAGATCCCTAACTCAAACAATAACTTAGACTCTTAATTTAGACAATTATCTTCGTAGCCAAAGACTCTAATTGGCCTTTACATGCAAACACTTTATTCACTTAACTAATTGTCTGTGTAACGAGCAGTTTTGGAACACACAGGTGACCGACGTCGGTCCCTTCTTGTCTGGTTCTGCCAACGTCGGCCGACTCCCTGCCGTCGCTGGTGGCCTTCTACACTGGTCACGACTGACGTCAGTCCTGCTACCGACGCCGGTGCTCCTAGATCTCAGCAACCTTCTTGTTCCTTCAGTTTGCAAAGAGTTGAAGCTTTTAGCTCCACAACTCAACAATCTCCCACTTAGAGATAAATAACTGCAACCTGTACCTGTACCTGTACTTAGTCTAGTTTGTTCCCTTGGCTTTGTATCCCTCCTCAAGATCACTCTTGAAGACCAACCACCACAAACCTGTAGTGCAAAACCTGTCATCCAAATCACCTGCCACATCCACATCTACAAACCATGTAGAAAATAACCTGAACCTGCATAGCATGTGCACCTACTACTAGTCCCTATAAGAATCCACTGAACTGTCCTCCAATGGTTCTCTCTTGGATTAGCTCCAACTTGTGACAACTCCCACTGCTTGGGAAAACTCAGGTTTAGTACATACCATGCACTCAATCTCATTATGTGAATCAAGACACCTATTTTAAGAACTGTCCAACCATCGGCGTGCTAACCGGTTTCACACAATCATCCTGAAACAAAGTCAACATATGACCTACCATGTCTCTAGAACACACTCATGCCAAAGAATCTTGCTGCTCCCAAATTCTCCATGACAAACACCTGAACTAGCTTTACCTTTAGTTCAGCAATACCTGTATATGTAACCCTGCAACAAGCACATCATACAGAAATAGGATAATGTAGCTAATATTATCCAACCTGGTAAAGAGAAACACAATGATCAAACCTCCATTGCCCTATAGCTAATACAAGACCATATACCCTGATCTTCCATCTCACGTATCCATTTCCACTCTTCTTTATCCTGAACATCCATTCGTCTCTCAGTGCTTACTTCCAGCTGGCCATTCTACCCAAAACACCTGTTTGGTACTCCTCCAAGGAATCACATCCTCATCCATGCCTAGCTCCCACTATTTTTTGGATCTACCTGTTTTGCTTCTTCAACAACTTCCTGGTCCTATGCCATAAGTGAGCAACAAGTAGTGTAAAGAAGGGAAATGATGAATTTAAGAACTTACTTACACCTTCAGTCCTCCATATGGGTGCTTGAGACACCTTGACAGCTTGCTGTCCACCCAAAATTCATCTCAGTAACCGATGCCGGTCACGTCTCAGTCTGCAGACGACCGAAGTCGGTTCCCTGCGACTGTCACCTTGCCGACGTCGGTTTCTCCTGGCCGATGCCGGTCGTTATCTGCCCTGAGTCACCGACGTCGGTCTTCACATAGCCGACGTCGGTCCCTGTCTGGACGTCGACGCTGATTTTCCTGCCAACGTCAGTCTCTGTGTTTTTCTTGTGAGACCTAACTTTTTCCCACGAGCTCTTTTTGGATCAAATCCTTGTCCAAATCACCCTTGCTCTGCTCAGAATTCTTCTGCATCTTGTGCTGAACTCTGTCCGTCACCTTCTCCTTGAAAACCAAGGCTTTCCTGTTCTTGTCACTAACATCAAATTCCTCAAGAAACGTTACCTTCTTCTTCTGCATATAGAAACCATGATCCATACCTTCCAAATCCGAAAGCATATCCTTTGACTCAAGAACAAGCATCTCCTTCTTATCTATGTGACCAATCCTATCAAGCCACATCTCTGAATCTACAGCTGAAGTAGATAACCCAGAAAGAGAATCAGTAGTACAAGTAGATAGATAAAGCGTACCTACTTTCTTACCTCTAGCTACAACAAGTGTACCCTTGGTAACCTTCTAAGAGTCTGCTGTGAGAGTTACTGTGCAACCCTCATCACCCAAACTTCTAACAAAAATTAAATTCTGCTCCAGAACTGGGACATGCATGACTTCTTTTAACACCCATGTGTTACCTATTTACAGTTTCAGCTTCACTTTCCCTTTGCCAACAATCTGACAAGGCTTACCATCCCCTACATAAATTTCTCCAAAATCTCCCTGGACATACTCATGAAAAAATTTCCTATGTGGGGATGCATGAAAAGAGGCACCAGAATCTAAAACCCAAGATTCTACTTTATCCAAAGAACATACCAGAGCATCCCGTGCAGCATAATCTGCAACATCTACTTCTTCTTCATGTTTTTCATGCTGATCTGTACTCGATCTGCAATCTCTCTTTAAGTGCCCTTGCTTTCCACACTTCCAGCAGGTTATTTTGCCATACCTGGACTTGAATCTTCTGCCTATCTTGGACCTTGATCTCCCATGCTCTATCTTTTCTCTTTGCCTTCCTCTGCCTTCAACACTCAAAGCATTTCCTGATGATTCACCTATGTTATTCCTGCGTATCTCTTCATTCAAGATCACACTCACAACATCATCCACTTTTAAGACTTTTGAAGGAGACACAGTATTAGAAACTGTCATTACCAAACCTTCCCAACTTTCAGGTAATGAACACAAGATTAAGAGAGCTCTAATTTCATCATCAAATACAATATTGACTGAACTTAACTGGTTTACCAAACCATGGAAATCACTAAGATGGCTATGAACAGATCCACCTTCCAACATTTGCAAATTAAATAAGCGCTTCATAAGAAATACCTTATTAGAAGCTGAGGGTTTTTCATATAAATTTGCCAAAGATTCCATCAACTCCACCGTTGTCTTACACTATGATAAGCTGGAAATCACAGATGATGCAAGACTCAATCTAATAGATCCCAGAGCCTTCCGATCAAGAACCTCCCATTCTTCATCTTTCATATTTGAGGGTTTGCAATTAACCCCTCCCAACGGTAAGTACAAATATTTTTGATACAGATAATCCTCAATCTGCATCCTCCACAATTGGTAGTTCTTACCATTAAACTTTTCCATCCATAGCTTACTGTCTTCTATCATTGCTCAACTCCCACTCAAATAGAAACCCTGTGAGTAACCTGTAATCAAAACACACTAACCAAATCTAATCCAATCTGTTAGTATCCCAACCAAAAGCTCTGATACCACTTGTTAGGGAAGTCCAAGAACAAACACACCTGTTCTGATTCCTCTTGTTGATCTTGCTCCTCAGAAAGAGCACAATATGATTACCAAATATAAGCAATTAAATATGCAGAAATAACCAGAAGCACAAGTAACTAGAATTCACCAATAGCACAGAATATGAGAGACAATACACTATCTTGTATTAACACTTTACAGAAAAGAATACAACAAAGAGCCACCACACTCTTTCACCTTACAGAGGTTTGCCACACCTCAAGTGTATAGTAATTCTTCTCACACACACTCTCCTACCCAAAAAAACGGTCCCAACAACCAACTCACACACAGAATTGGTGTTCACCTCTCCAACTAGTCAATAATAACCCTGCCAGTTCACCAAGCACTCTAAAGTACTTCAAGTTGATCTCCCATGAACCTGCAACCTGCAATTCAACAGACCATACTCACACATGTAGATCTCCTATGAGCTTGCAACAACCTGCAACTCAATGATCTTACAATGGAAGCAACTTACTTGCCTTCCTTTCTATCTCATTCTTTAATTACAATACATGCCAATGGGTCTATAAATAGACCCCTAACTCAAACAATAACTTAGACTCTTAATTTAGACAATTATCCTCGCAGCCAAAGACTCTAACTGGCCTTTACATGCAAACACTTCGTTCACTTAACTAACTGTCCATGTAACGAGCAGTTTTAGAACACACAGGTGACCGACGTCGGTCCTTGCTTGTCTGGTTCTGCCGACGTCGGCCGACTCCCTGCCATCGCCGATGGCCTTCTGCACTGGTCACGACCTATGTCGGTCCTGCTGCCGACGTCGATCCTGCTGCCGACGCCGGTTCTCCTGGATCTCAGCAACCTTCTTGTTCCTTTAGTTTGCAAAGAGTTGAAACTTTTAGCTCCACAACTCAACATATCCTTATCCCTAGGTCTAACTTGCCCATAACCAAGCAAACAAACATTTAAATAATAAATATTACAAATTTAATTACACCCCCTACCTCATTTTGTGATCATCAATGTGGAGGAGCTTTGGGCACCACCACTTCTTGGTCCCATGCCCTATCTCATCCTCTTTCAATCCTCGATGGTCAAACCTCACCTAGTCAATCTCAATCACCTTCATACACTCAAGTCACTCCACACAATCAATCCACTTGTCACCTCAAACTGCCACCATTTATTTTAGAAAATGCACAACTTTTAAGAAATATAGGTTACAAATGCCAAATGAGCACAAAGAAACTCTCGGTGGACCTTTTAACTTCACCTTTTTAGGGATGAGGTCTGACCATTGATGGTTGTTGGGTGATTGATGGTCGACCCTGACTGCTGAAGGTCGACCTCATAACTTTTTTGCCTTTGACATTAAAATTTTTTCAACAAATTCCTTACCTCCACCATACCATTGGAGCTTACCTTCTCCAACAAACACACCATGCATAATATTAATCATTTTTAACCCAACTTCTACATGTTTTATGATGACCTTACATTGGTTGCTTTGACCACTACGACTACTTTACCATCTTAAACAACTTGAACTCACACTACTTTTGTGTACAAACCACATGGGTCTTCTTGAGAGCTTATCCTACCTTGGATACCTACAAATACACTGACCTTACTTAGGAGACTTACATTTACAAGTATAACCTAACTACCATGCCTAAATGTGGTCACTTGGTCCACTTATCACTTGTCCTTGTAATACCACCTATTTTATCGATTATTTCAACTATGATAGTCTAATCTATGCACGACATGTGCTATCATATTTAGTCACATTCTGTGCACATGTTTTTTCCTTGATGACCACTCCAGCTAATGTTGTCACCCACTTAACCGCTTGCAAACCTATACCTAGTTCTGATTTACCTCATCGAATCCTAGTTTGAGGGGGAACACCTCCTCCCATACTCAGGGTAATCAAACCTTCAACCAAATTTCTTTCCATTTTTTTATTTTGCATCTTGCAGATATAAACTTTATAACAAAAAGGGGTAAAATGTAGACACTAAAAAACCATACACAATAGGTTTTAGATGTCAAACTAACCTTAGACCACCTTGGACCCCCTTAGGACCACTTTATAGTCTTTTAACCACCAAACCTAAGTCATCCTGACTAACTTTGATCATTCTATCTTTGACCTATCGATTGTTGATGGTCAACCCCTAACTGTGAATGGTTTGACCCAACCACCGATGGTCAACCTTTAATCGCCTTAAGGGTTAACTTTAGCTCAACTCCACCTTATTTTTTTATTCTTATCCATTCACATAATTATGCATGTTAAGACTAAAATTAGATGACATGTTAAGACCTTGTTTTAACTTATTATTTTACCTCTCCCTTCCTTATATAAAAAGAGTGGAGGAGGAGGTGAAAGGGGAGATTAATCAATCATCAGAGAGAGAATCAAAAATTACCAGAGCTTCTTGTATTAGAGCCTCTTGTGAAAATATTCTTTTAATGAACTAGCAACTAGGTTAGAGATCTTAAGTGTTTTTGCTCATCAATCAAAAGACAAGGTACCATCACTTTATTAGAATTTCTCTAGGATATACAATGAGTTTTCAACCACTCACCTCAACATTCTTCATGAAACAAAGTTAAGTATCTATTTTCAATAACTAATTTCTTTGTTTTTATCTTGCAACCAACCTCCTTCCTAAACTCACTTCCCAAAATCACTCAATAACCTTTGAGACCAGACCCACCCTTACCTAAGCCAACTCTGATAGTAATCTTCAATGGTCACTTAACCATCGATGATTTTCCCTCGACCACTGATGGCCACCCAATTTTCAATGGTTAACTAACCGTAAATGGTTCACTTAACCATCGATGGTCATTATGTGTCAATCCTAATAACCAGGTAATTCCACCCATCAGACCTTAACCAAATCCTATTTTTTGACCTTCTATCTGAGCATAGAGCATCACCCTATTTTCTAAACCATGTCTAATTTATTTAAAATTTATATTCAAATTGTTTATTATTATAATTAGTAGAATTCATATCTTTCAAACACTTGTATTTAATTTCAGTAGCTTTTGTTATTCATACTAGTAATTTATCTTTCATTTCTAGAACTTGATTGTTTAAAAGAATGGATTGATAGCCTCCAGAGAAGCTTGTGCTTCTTGGATCTAGCTTGCTAGGCAATCCACCCTACTACCCAACTAATCAACCATTTCTTTAGTGATTTCTTATCTACAAGTCATTCCTCCCAAGCCAAAGAGGAGTATCTACAACTGTCTGGATCACAGAGGATAAAAACCAAATCAAGTTTCTACTAACCTCACCCTTCTTTCAAGTTTTAAAACTTTTTTCTAAGAAAATAAAGCAAAATTTATGTGAAATAATAGTTATTAGAAAATATATTTTTATTATGGTTTATGGAATAACTTAGTGAGTGCCTTTTCCTCTCAAAATAGGTATAATTCCAAATACAAATAAAGAGTTTTTCAAACATTATCAAGCTTCTAAAATGGTAAGTATGTCACCTCTGAGTTCACAAATGTTACTTGAATAGCCCAAATTCCTAATCTTATCATTGTAGGTTTTGAGTATAAAAATAAGCATTTGTATTGCTTAAATTTAGTACTTGTATTATGCTACTTTGTATTATATTTTAGAATTATGTTTATATGGCTCAGGACATGACCATTTTATGGTTATCTATGATTTTTTTTGGTGTAAAAATAAGTATGGTTATAATTGTAATAGATATTAGAAGATGAATATAATTTTCATTTTCTTGACTTTGGCTATTTGTAATGTACTTGTCATGAAAATGGAAATTAGATTCATTTTCTAATTCATGATATATGAACCTTTTTGAACTTTTGTACGTAAAGTTAAGCAAGAATAATTTTATATTTTTGGTGGAGGGGATGGTGGAAAATTAGGTTGTGTGTTCCTTCATATAACAAGTAGAAGAGTTGTGCATGAAGGAGATGTTCTATTTCATGGTGGTTTTGAGCAATGACAAAGTGGTGGGGAAAGGAAAGGGAATACAAAAAATGAAATTAGTGAAATATCTCAAGGTGAGTTGGGTGGTGATGGTGAGGGTTAATGATAGGGTATTTCAAGTGATATCATGCACTATAGGGACCATATCATATATTAGACTAAGATTTAGGGCAACTATTATATTTATATGCTGGGTCATACATCAGTTACAAAGGGGTCCATAACTTGTGTCGTGGTAGCATCTTTGAATTGACATTTTCTATTGTTAAGGGTGGATGAGGACATCATGAGATTTGATTTGATTGTGATCGAGATCCACCTCTAGTGTGTGGATTAAATTAGTGTTATAATGTGGTGACAAGACATTGAGTTCCCAAAGTCTATCTTGTAATTTCATTCATCCATGCTACAAATATTTTGACATCAAGCATAAGAACATATGGAATAGACATATTCTAACCACTAGAAGAAAATGTAATCACAATTGGACCTTGTCTTCATAAACATATTATTTATCCTTATCATTGTAGGTTTAGACTAGCTACAAATATATTTTTCTTGAACATCTGAACTACCTGGTCATCTCTCCATACCATCACTACCTATCTCATCTTGAAATATTTCACCACTTTAATACTCTATATGGCCTTGCCCTTCCCCAATACTTTGACATTGCTCAAGCTTGTTATGGAACACATCTCCTCCCCACACAATTCATTGTCATATGAAGGAACACACAACCTCATTTTCCACCATCACCTCCACTATAAATATCATATTATTATTGTTAAACTCTTTGTATAAAATGGTGATATGAGATTAGTGTCCACGAGTTTCAAGTGAAGTACCAAAACAGAAAATCGCATCCCTTTTTGGTGTAACTTGTACCTTTGATGCAACTGCTAGTTTAATTTATGTGACAAAAATAAAATAAACAATTATCTATTATTTATAAATTTTTTATGTGATAAATAAATGAACATAAAAGATGCAATAGAAACTTAGGATTTATCTAAACACATTGGTATAATAAAATGAAGCCAACCCTGTGCTAAATTTCATGACAAAGAAAGAAACCAAGGTGGTTGCATCATAACTTACTTGGTTCCAAAGTGTAAAACAAAACCACAAACGACTCAAACATAAAATTCTCCCAAAGTAGAGAAAGGACCCATAAATTCCATCAAATGATAATAAGTACTTAGTCAACATCCAAAGGAAAGGGGCATCCATTGAAAACCAACATGTTATCCAACATGAAACATCACCCCTTACTAACTGTAAATGAGATGATGTGACCAAAAAAACAAAATTAAATTAAATCATAGATCACATTATAACAACTAGACCCAGGGTTTGTTCTTAATGTTTACATTTCTAAGTTATATGTGGGTATGATTCCCTGCGATAATGTGTAATGACATTTATGATCCTAGCTAGAAATCCATGTACAAGATTAGTGATGTGAAATTGTAGATCATTTTGAGATCATGTACAAGTTTAGTAAGTATGTAAATAAAATGAAAGTAGTATGGCCATGTTTTTAAGCTAGGTTAACATTTATGTATTATTAACCACAAAATTTGTGTTGAGGGAAAGCCAATAAAGATTCCAAGGTAAATATTTAGCTATGTAAGTCATTGTTTTCACTCACATGTCTTAAGGTCTGTTATAATTAAAAAATTCTTATTGTTTAAGCCTTTAGTGTTTTATTTTTTATAGTTATGATAAATTTGAATAGCCTTTGGGTTCTTAAAAAAAAGGTATGAAATATTCTAAATCATATTTATCTTTTGATATTTTTTTGTAACTTTTTTCTCTCAGTTTAGTTTAAGTTGTATTTTTTTAGTATTTCCCTTTATTTGGGATAACTTATTTATCCTATGTTTCCATTATGTGTAAAATTTTTATTTATGTGAGTTATAAATTCACATAAAATCAGGATTCTATGAGGTTTCACTCACCTCTTTGTTCCCTTTTAAGATGTGGGAGTTACTTTCACAAGTAACTACTTCTCCCACTTAACACACACTTCCCTTCACTCTCTAAGGGAACATGTCACTTGGCACACACAAAGGAGGCTTGTAAGGTAATAATAGGATTACTTGTAAAACCCTTTATCTTCTTCTTGCTCTATTAAAAGAGCCTTCTTCTCCTCATTTCCTCACTAGAAACTTGGAGCTCTCTCTTTTCTTCTCAAATTGATATTGCTTTTAAAATTGTTATTGTGGAGATTTTTGGTGACAAGCCTTCTTAGAGATTATGTAAGATTTTTTCTGATATATTTGGTTTCTCACTTTAAAATTCTTGTCTTACTTTATGGTTTACACCATTAGAGGTTTATTTTTTATTTGGTAGATGAATTAACAGGTTTGAAAGGTCGCATAGCCTTGTACAATGAAGTGAAAGATGTAAACAATAAAACTCTAATGGTGCACCTCTACTAGTGACAACAAATTGAGCGGCTAAAACTTCCACCAATAGTCAATCAATAAATATACTTCCCAAGAAAATTCTATGAAGCTTCCACCAAACTTATCAGGAGGGCTTGACATTCTTTTGAGTTTCCACACAGGATCCCCCTGAGTGGAGAGACATACCAAAGGGTTGAGACATTAGTTTTCTACTTTTCTTATGTTTCTGAACTTCAATCTACCCTTCTTTGTTTTAGCCAATTGGACTAGAAAGGATATCACAGTTAGAATACAGGGCTAGAATTTATCATCTACAGTTGTTCCTTTGATAGAATCACCCCTAGGTGTAACAAGATTAGATGTCTCCACCTGAGATAAGGATGGAATGGAGGAAGAGACAGGTGTGGACACAAATTTCCTTTGAGAGATTATATCTTTCAAAAATTCATCTTTAGAGTAAGGAAGACATTTTGGGTCCTTGTTTGTAGCAGGGGTAGTGGTGTCTTCCAAATAAGAGTCAAAGTCTTTGCCTTCATAAGAGTCCCATTATTTGTTCACATCCAAAACCATAAGGTTTTTTGGAATGAAGTCTTTCAATCAAGAAGACTCTTTATTTTTTCTAAGGAAACTATAGTTTTTTGTCAAGTTTCCAATGCTGAAGCAACTATGGTAGTAAAATGACAAACCTTCATAGTCAAGGGGTTGGGACTAGGAGCAATCACCAACTTGCAAAGTTATTTTCTCAAGGATATTATTGGAGGTATCTAAATTCACCAAAATCTTAGCAAAGGTAGTGAGGGAGAAGCAAGCAATCGGTGTCTGGGTGCATTCGTATAAATTCACCTAAGGTTCTACCTATAGCCTTCAGGGTGAATTCAGTCTAGAAATGTAAAGGAAGATGGGGCAAATGAACCCACATGGGTTTGATATGCAAAGATTCAGTGAGGAGATTGAAATTAGGGGACCATTTTTTTAGGACCAAGGGGTGGTGATTCAGGCTCTATGAATGGTTTAGAATGTTTTCCTTGTTCTCAAGATTGTGAAAAGCAATAATAATAAAAATCAGTGTAAGGGTAAATTTCAAGATTACCTTAGAGGAGAGGCTGTCAATGTTTCAAAATATAGGTATGGAGATCCTGAAGTTTTGTCTAGTTGTCAATGAATCTGCAGATGAGACCCTTTGCTAAACACTATTCTTCTAATTTGATTCCCTAGTTGGTTTCCTCCTTGTCAAAAATTACCACTAGACCTGGAGATGTAGGGATGAGGGATTTAAGCTCTGCTATAGAGTTAGTCCCACAGAAGATGGCCTCAGTAAAAGAGTTTAGCTTAATTCTAGTAGGCCCAACTTTAGCCTCCATTGTCATAACATCCCTATTAGGAACCCATGCTACCCCTTCTCTTTACTTTGTTCATATAATAGTTGTGATGGATGCATATGCTTTGTAAGTCATCCCCTGCATATTTTATTTTATCCCACATTCATGGGAAGTACTAGTTGCTTAGATTATACATAGTATATAAGTGTCAAGGCCAATGAAGGCATCCATAAATTTATTGTATTGAGATATCTCAAAGAAGGTTGCCCCCTTGAAGAGGCCAACAATTCTATAATTCAGCCATTGTAATTCAGTTTAGCTTATTTGAGTTAATATATTTCTAATTTCATAGTTTATTACATGTATTTACAATTATCTGCTAACATGTTCAGGAAAGATCCTCTCATCTGGTATTAGATCACTTTCCAAAGCCAATTTGTTTTCCAAAAAGTATTAACTTTGATCTACTACATAAATTTATTTAAGTAATTCTGTATCATAATAATCTATTTCGAATCAGGGTAAAAACTTATCTGCATAATTACGGGAAGTGTTTGGGTGAAAGCCCTAAAACTCATTGTGAGGAGTACCACAAGGACCCCAAAGTAGTTGGCTCATTGAGAGGGCATATCATTGAAATGGATAATGGCCCCTACCTAATTGAGTAGTTCCCACTTGTGAGGAAAACTAAGAGCTGTCACTTAGAGGTAAATCCGTGGCCAAAATTTTTATGAAGAGCGATACTCACTTAGACGTCATTGGTGGCCAGAGAAATATCGTTAAAACTTTAGACAACCATTGAAACTTGGGGCCCATTTATATCAGTTTCAAAACATTCCCAATAGACTATCAAATAATTTATTAAGAGAGTATCATAAAACTCTTAGATGACTTGCATTTAGATAGTTGTCAATAACCAAAAACTATAAAATCTTCAAAAAACTATTAGCAGAGTATCATAAAACTTTTAGAGGACTTACAGCCAAACATTTAATAGAAAATAGAAACCAAAAATCTCTCCATATATAGCCCTGTTGATCTTCAAACTTTATTTAGACACCTAAAATTAAATTCTACACGTTTTCTTCCATGAGGTCCCATATCTTGATTCCACTCCTAATTCCCGTAAATCTCAATTTTCCTTTTTTTTGAGTTTTATCGTAACTTCTATTTTTATCTATTTGCCTCAAAAAATTTCCACAATGTTCATCTCTATTTTCTGCTCATTTGTCCCTCTTTGATAAATTTTTCAATTTTTTCATTTTCACTCCTGAAATTACCCTTGCCTTCATCAATCATACTCCTATGTAAAAAGATAAGTAAAAGTACCTTTAGCCCTTCTAAATTTGCCCAAATCACAAACTTCCCTTACTAAACGTATCTTAACTATAATTCTCCTACCCATTGCAAAAAAATCTCTTATTTGGGTCATGGTAGTAACTTGAATAAGGGAAAAAACATGGAGGATGAAATTACTGCCCTCAAGACACACATCAAACATCTTGATGAAAAACTTCTTGGCCTTAGTCTTCAACATACCACCTTCAACAACAGATGAAACCCAGAGTCCTCCTTTGACACTGGATTTTCTTCTTCCAACAATTTTCATGGACCAAAACATGATTTTCCTCAATTTCATGGTGCAGATCTGACTGAATTGATCTATCAGGTAGAATGATATTTTAATCTACATAATATTTTTGATGCTAACAAGGTTCTGCTTGCATACTTTCACTTGGAACTTGAATCCCTTCAATGGTATCATTAGCATATAAAGGATCATAACAAGATAGGATGGACTTATTTTTGTACCCTCATTTTACAATAGTTTGGTCCTAGTTCTTTTGATGACTTCACAAGAGCACTCACTAAATTTTGCCAAATAGGAACTGTGAAATAATATCAAACATAATTTGAAAAACTGACCAATCACACAGAGGGATTGTTCGATGAATTATTCAAGAGTTACTTTGTCAGTGGATTGAAGGATGAATTCGATCTGAGGTCAAAATGTTCTGACCCAACATGATAATGAAAGCCCTAGGGTTGGCTAAATTAGAAGAGGACAAGATCAAATCTTAGCAATGATTCAAATCTAATTTTTTTCCATTTAGAAACACAACTCCACAAAGATCTCAAAAAATGTTAGCCCTTAGAACCACTCCTATCAAGTATTTGACTGAAGCAAAGATGCGAGTCCATAGAAAAAAAGGACTATGTTATAATTATGATGACAAATTCACTCAGGGACATCGATGTGTCAAGCAAAATCTCTACCCATTGGATGTGGACTCTCCACCTGAAACTAAAAATTGAGAAGATGTTCAAGATACAATAGATGATCCAAAAGAAGCTCAACCAATTGTGGAACCTGCTTTTCAAGAAGACCAACCAGAGATCTCTCTTTATGCCTTAGCAGGAGTCACCACCCCACAAACCATGTGAAGTTACTTCAATAAGTTCCCTCTCACAATAATCATTGATTCTAGTAGCACTCATAATTTCATTGACCCTTAGATCGCCAAACAGGGTGATTATTTAGTCTATCTTTGCTCCAACCTTGAAGTCATGATTGCCAATGGGGGAACATTACCTTGTAAAGAGAAGTGTCATAATGTGTGTATCTCTATTGGAGATTATAACTTGTTCTCTGACATGTTTGATTTTCCCTTGTATGGATGTGATGTTGTTTTGGAATCCCAATGGTTACACACATTTGGACCCATCTTATGGGATTTTATTGAACTTTGGATGCAGTTTTCAGACAATGGGAAAAAAAACATATTGAAAGGCTTACAATCAGGGTCCCTCAACATCATAAGTTCACATTGCATAGAAAAGCTTCTTCAAAAGAATTCAGATGATGTCATTTCCCAACTCCATTCCATTCAAATGCAACCATCAATGGTCTCCATCCCTCCTAATCTACAACCATTTTGCATAAGTATACATGTGTCTTTGTTGAACTAGTGGGATTGTCACCTTCATGGCTAGAGGACCACCGTATTCAGCTCTTTCTTGTAAGCATTCTTCCCAACATCATGCCCTATCACCACACCTTTCAGCAAAAAATTGAGATCGAGATGTTCATTTGAGACTTACTAAAGCAAGACATTATTTGCCCCAGTACCAACCCATATTCTTCCCCAGTTCTTGTTCAAAAAAAAATGGGTCATGGTGCCTCTGCATTGACTTCCATGCACTTAATCACATCACCATCAAGGATAAGTTCCTGATCCCTATTATTTATGAGCTTCATAATGCTCATTTTTATGTAATTTGGATCTATGCTCTTGATATCACTAGATCTAGCTTCATGAGGATGATATCTCTAAGACAACTTTCGCACACATGATGGCTACTATGAGTTTATAGTCATGCCCTTTGACCTCACTAACACTCCTTCAACATTCTAGATATTGATGAATAAAATATTCAGGCCCTACCTACGTAAATTTATTTTGGTCTTCTTTGATTGCATCTTCATCTATAGTAAAAAATAGTTTGAGCATCTCCAACATCTAAAGCTCGCACTGTAACTTCTCTATGACCATCATTTTTGTGCAAAATAGTCCAAATGCACTTTTGGCTAGGATGAAGTGGAGTATCTCGGGCATATTGTTTCAACCTAAGCAGTTCAGGTGGATCTTGAAAAAATAGGTTCCATGACAAATTGGCCTCATCCTCAGGCATTCAAGAGCCACCATGGTTTTTTAGGGCTGACTAGATATTATCATAAGTTTGTTAAGGATTATGGGAAGATTACAATTCCACTGATAGCTATGTTTAAAAAAAATTATTTTACATAGACACAAGTTGTTGAGTGTGCATTTGAAAAATTGAAACAAACTATGTGTACTACACCTATTCTAGATATGCCAAATTTTGCCAAGACCCTTACTATCGAGAGTGATGCTTGCTACAATGGACTTAGTGTTGTTCTCTTCCAAGAAGGATGCCACATTACATTCACCAACAAAGTTATTTCTGGTAAAAAATTAGCACTATCTATTTATGAGAAGAAAATGATGGTCACTTTACATGTAGTATAAAAGTGGCAGCTATACCTACTGGGGAATCATTTTTATATCAAAATTGATCATCAAAGTCTGAAATATTTCTTGGAACAATGGGTATTTTCCCTATCACAATAAAAATGGGTCAGCTAACTCATGGGTTATGACTATGAGATCAGTTACAAGAAAGGTAAGGACAATATTGTGGTTGATGCTCTGTCTCACACATTTGTGGACCAAGCTTCCCTTTCAACTATTTCCATCCCTATTCCAAATTAGTTGGATGTTGTATAGGAGGGGTATGTCAATGACTCATCATTATCTCAAATCATTCAATAGTTGGCCACTAACCACTCTACTGTACCACATTATATTTAGGATGGTGATTCTCTACGATACATGGGTCATCGAGTGCTTTCCCAGAGCACTGATCTTCAGCAGGCTATCTTATATGAACTCCATGCTTCTCCATCTACAGGACACTCAGGGTTTCTCAAAACTTATGATCAAGCATGATGCAACTTCTTTTAGAATGGAATGAAAAAGAAAATTCAACAAATGGTGGCTGAATGTGATCCATGTCAATGCAACAAAGATGAAACCACATTCATCCTTGGGTTGCTCGAACCCTTACCCATCCCTACCTAGATTTGGACAAATATTTCTATGGATTTTATTAAGGGGCTCACTAAATTAGGAGGGAAAACAATTATCTTGGTTGTGGTTGATTGCCTCTCCAAATATAGTCATTTGTGTGCCCTCAACCACCCCTATACTACCTCCACAGTTGCACCATTTATTTTGGACCAGATTTTCTATCTTTATGGCATTCCTTCATCCATTGTCTTAAATCATGATGTAACCTTCACCAATCATTTTTGGATAGAACTATTTTGATGCACCAACACCCAACTGAAGATGAGTTCCAAGTATCATCCACAAATGGATGACCAAACTGAAATTGTCAACAAATGCTTGGAAACTTTCCTTCATTGTTTCACCTCAAACCAGTAACATCAGTGGATAAAGTGGCTCCTCCTCGTCGAATGGTGGTATAATACCTCGTACCATACCTCAACTAAAATGACTCCATATGAATCAATCTATGGTCAAGCACCACCAGTGCTCCTTTCGTATACCCCCAGTAGTTCATCAATTCAACTAGTTGACATAATTCTTCAAACCCAAGATTAGATCCTCAGTACCCTATGAAACAATGTTTATATGGCATAAACTTGAATGAAATAACACGTTGATCAGCACTGTTTTGAGTGAACTTTTCAAGTAGGTGATATGGTTTTTCTTTGCCTGCAGTCATACAAGCAATCCTCCCTAAAACTCAAAGGGCGTCATAAGTTGGATCCCAAGTTCTATGGACCCTATAAGGTTCTCCAGAAGATGGGGTTCGTTGCTTATAAGTTGGAGCTCCTACCTTCTTTTCGAGTTCACCTAGTATTTCATGTCTCTTGTCTAAAAAAAGTTTTTGGCACAAACATCAGAGTGCAGACTATTTCATTAGAGCTTGATAATGAGGGGTCCATCCTTCTTGAGCCAAAAGCAATCTTGAATAGGTGTACAAGTTAACTTTACTCCCATTCCATCATCGAGGTTTTAATTCAGTGACACGGAATGCACCCAGAGGATGCCACATGGGAACCATTATTTCAAAATCAGCACTAATTCTCACATTTGAAGCTTTGAGGATAGTTTTTTCTAAGAGGGAGGGGATGCTAGGAACCCGTACTACCCCTTCTCTTTACTTTTTTAGTATAATAGTTGTTATGGACGCATATGCTATGTAAGTCATCACATGAGCATTTTGTTTTATCCCGCATTCATGGGAAGTACTAGTTGCTTAGATTAGACTTAGTATATAAGTGTTGAGGCCAATGAAAGCATCCATGAATTTATTGTATTGAGTTTGGTCAAAGGAGGTTGCCCCTTCGAAGAGGTCGATAATTCTGCAATTCAGTAATTGTAATTCAGTTTAGCTTATTTGAGTTAATATATTGTTAATTTTACAATTTATTCCATGTATTTGCAATTATATGCTAACTTATTCAAGAAGGATCCTATCAGTCCCAACCTTTGGAAGACTGAGGGGGGTTGGACGACCCTGACAAAGGAGAGGTGAAAATCCTATTTGACCTGCCAGTAGGATAGGGCGACCGTGGGCAGGAGGATCCAATCTAAAGAGGGCCTGAAGGAGTGGATATGGGTTGGAGAGGGCCAGAAGGAGACCATTCTTCTAACTAGGTTGCCACCCATTTTCTGGGTATTTGGGTGAGGGACAAGGGGCAGGAGGAGAGGAGGGGGGTCTGGGAGGAGAGCAGGGTCATGCAAACGCAACAGAGTACCATCGTTAGGGTCGTTGGGGTTTGAAACGGAGTCGAGCGAGAAAACAGTGAGAAGAAGCGGAGTCTTCATAACTTCAAAAAATATTCAAAATAAACAATTTTAATTACCATGAGAGGTATTATTACTTCTTACTTTTCTTAATTTCTATAATTTTAATATTATTAATGAACATTTTTAGCATAAATCTTTCATAGTATCAAAAATAAAATTCATCTTATTAACATTATTTTTAAGAATGTGTAAATTCTTGAAAAAAAAAAATTTGAATTTTTTTAATAAGAGTTCCACCCTTACACTCTTGTCAAATCTATTTTTGTTTTTTTTTTGAGTTTTCCTTGCTAACCAGCTAGTGCATGTTGCTAGCATTTTCAATCGTACACCTCCTTGTTATTTTTTATCTTGGGGGTTGCCACTCTCTTATGGTTTTTTAATTCCCTTCCATTCCAAGTGTTGTCTGGTTCGCCTCTCATCTTCCTTTCTGGTTCGCCTTGGCTGCATGACTGACATTAAGCAGTTTTTAATTTGAAACTCTTAATCTTATGTTGGTGCAGCTTCCATTAGTAACTTTGCGTTGGTATAAGCAATTCTCTAATCTTATTTATTTTTCCAAAATAAAAAAAATCAAGAATAGATTTTATTCAGACAAAATGATATGCTTTTCTAAGTGCGCGGCTGCTTTGTTTGACAACTTGTTTTAAAAAAAAGACTATATTTTATTCAAAAACTTTTTACTTTGCGTCATTCTATAATTCTATTACTCGCCTTTGTTTATGTAATTATATCTTGTATGTTTCATTTAAAACCAACATAAACAAATGAAAATCCATCTAATTCAATTTTTATTAAAGCTGTGTATTTTTAAGTGGGTATATCACTTTTAATATTTTTTTTCAAAATCAACTATTTTTTTTTCAATATATATATAAAAGTAGTTTTTTAATTCTTGCAATTATTTTTGTAAAAAATTTTATATTTTTTTAAGTTTGACATGAATTTATATTTACAAGATAAATTATTTATTGAATCAACTTTAAGTTACAAAAATTATTGTAATAGTCCTTTACATTACAACTTTTGTATTTAATTTTAGCAGTTATATATTAGCCATCTTGTAGTCTCTTCACTATTGTATAGTTTTTCAATTTTAATTGTTTATAGTTATCATTTCTTACTTATCTCATTTATTGTACTTTAGTAGTAACCCTTTTTTTTGGCCTCTTTTTCCCTCTTTCGCATATATAATCGCACATGTAATACATATTCACTTTCAAACACTTAATGCGTGTAGTAGATGGGATGGACCTCAACCCTAATGAAAAAGCTACTACAACTAATGTCTAAGAGAAATGGTAAGCAAAAAATGAAGAGACCTTAAGTTTGATTAGCATGATCATGACCCATGAATTGCATGTGCACATTGATAGTTGTACTCTCACATCTAAAGCTTGGTGTAAACTTCAATTTATTTATGATATCGTGAATGCATTTTTTAAAAAATTAAGTTTAGGGTCAACTTTCTGATTTAAAGTATAATGACTTCAAAACTATGAATGATTTCTTGACTAAAATTCACGTCTTGCATTCTTAATTAATAAGTTTAGGTGTTAAAGTTTTAAACTTCAACTTAATTCACATTGTCATAAAAAAATGTTTGTCTAGATCTTTTCAATGATTTATTACAAATGTTCACTTGCAACTTACTTTTAGTACTTTATCTACTTTGTTGATATTTGATTTATTTTGTACTTTATTACATCAAAAAAAATACAAATTAATTCAATTTAATAATTTTAAAACTAATGAACATACTTTTATTTTTGTATTTTTTATTTATTTTATTAACATTTCTAAATACCCAAATTAAATTGTTTATCCATGATTTTTTTTTAATTTTTTTTGTATTTATTAAGTTACATTGCAACATCATATTTTTTTTTCAAAATATCGATGAATTGGTCTTACAGTCAAGCTTCCTTCTGAACTGCTCTAAAAAAACGAATTCTAAAAATCTTAGGCAAATCTAAAAAAGGTTTTTCTATACAATCATCACAAAATACATCTAGATCCCAATACATCCAATATCAGATAACTGCTAAAAACAAAACCAGAAAACACAATATATGCCTTGGCCAAAAATATAATCAGTCAAATTTATGGTCTTATAATAATTAATATGTTACTGTCAAAGCAAATTTGCTCATCTGTAATAACAAACCACTTTTTTTGCAGTGTTTTTTTAATTTTTCTTTTCTTTATTTTTAAAAATCAATTTTTTTTTTAAATTTTTAAATATTTGATATATAGATAATAAAATTACAAAAGTGTTCAATATTTATATATATTTGGTGTATAGATAATTAAAATTTTAGAGGTATTTAAAATATTTTAAAGAATTGCATATATTTATTTTTAATATTGTTCAAAATTCACAACTATTCAATCCCTCAAAACTATTTCAGAATCTAATCACTTTGGCCTTTGGTTAATTTCTTAACCATCACACTCAGCAGGATTGAAATCTTTGTAGGTTTAAAGAATCTAACATTTCACTAAATGATCCACATTTTTATGATTTCTATTTGTAGTTCATATTAAAGATTAATTTAAATTTTGTTAGTTTATTTATATTTAATATATAATAGTTGTGAGAACAAGATAATCAATAAATATTAATTATATTATAAAAAATTAAGATGATGGATACAATGTTGTAAATAATTAATATGGTTCGTAGGTATTTATAATTAGTTGTCAAATTGCATTATTTTATGATGTTTATGTGTTTATCGATTATTAACTTAAATTAGATAGTATTGGCACATTTTTTATCATTACACAAATGCATTTATATGTTTACAATCACATTCATAAAATATCCAAAAATTCAAAAGAAATATGAAAAAACATCTAACATTTATTATCACAATATTATTTTTTAATTGAACTGAAAAAACATATTACTTAAATTCCTAATTACTATAAATTTTAAAAATAAAATCTTTATTTATTACCATTCATTTATTTATTTATTAATTATTTGAGGTTTCAATCTTCTAAACCAAAAGAAACTTGAAATTGTCATATAAAATGAAATATTAAACAAATTTTTGACTTGATGGATTTTATAGCACATGCAGTGTGGAGATATGGTATGTAAGAATATTAATACTACCCACAGGAAACTTTCAAAACATTATTACTAGTTGACGCACTCTCCACTATTAAATCCATTTAGTATTTTTATTATAATAAATAATGCACTACAAACATATAACTCAGCAATAAACATACTCAATTGGTTGTTAATAGTTTACTCATTTCTTTTTAAACGATTTTATGATTTCAATGTTTCTTGGGGGCACCAGATTAGTGAACATTTCAGTGATATGAGAGGTCAGGTTATTTGTCAATGGAATGCATAGAATGAAATAATATTCTTTGAATTTATTTTGAGTTTGATTAATGAAATTCTATTATTAAATTAATAAAGTTATATATGTGATTTTTGTGACTAATGTTACAGTGTGAGGGTATCAAGTGAACCTGATATTAGACATGAAAAGGCAAGGCAACCAAATTCTCATTACTAGTGTTAGAAACCACTTTCCTTGCAATAGGGATTGTTATTATAGTTTTTATTATTTTTTTGGGTGATAGTTTTGATTCATTATTTACACAATTATCATTCAATAAAGTTGTTTCAAAATTGATATTTTTATTATTATTTATTATTCTTTTCAATAATGCGTAGCCAATTTTATCATGTTCAAAAAATTTATATATTTTTATGAAGTTTATTATTATTTTGTTTTGTTTTTAACAATGTTATATAGATATAACATAATTTGAATTTCAACTTAAATAGATGTGAATTAAAGTTTTAGTGATTGAATTTGGTTTCCAGTCTACTAAATTTAGCCTTCATGTTTAAGTGTGGTAATTAGAATAGAAAATTAAAGTATGTTTTTTTATGTTAATGTGATATCTTATTACTTTATTGAAGTTTTATTTGAAAATGTTCTTGGGTAATGTATTTTTTAATAGAATCGTGTAAAAGTGCCCATGTGATAGGATAAGCAAGCTTTTAATATCTATTGTTTTAAAAAAATCAACTACAATATTCACATTTTAATTATTTTTTATTTTATAAATTTATTAGAGACTTATTTGAATATTTTAATTTTATTAATTTTGATGAAAAGTTATATCAAATTTAACGAGAAACCATTGGGGAACTTAATAAAAATAAAGTAACATATCTTCTGTGCATATTAATGGGATTCATTAAAACTGAAAATTATCATTCTCAAATGGTAAAATTAAACATACACTCTTTTTTAAATATGTCTACATCTATTATTTCATAGAATAAATTTTTGGACATAAATATATATTATTTATGTTCTCTTTTAAATACATAAAATATAATTTTATTATACATCCTTAATATATTGTTTATTTAAACTATTAAAATAAATTTCATTTCTTAATCATTTAAAAACAAACCCTAATAACATGATTATATTAGTGAACTGATTTTTTAAAACTCACCAACCAAAAAAAAAAAAAAAAAAAGGAAGGTCAATCTCAAAATTACTTATAACTTATTTCCTATGGATCAAATATAAAAACATTTCCTTTCAAATTATGAATGATCCACTAGAACATTAAAGCATGCTCACATAAACAACACATAGGCTAGCATGATGGGATATTTTGAGAATGTCCAAATAATTTCGCAAACAAGAAAGAAAAAAATTGTGTTTTTTAATTTAAAATTATTCTATCACTTCAACAAATAAATGTTTTTCATCTCCCTTAAAATATTGAAATATGAATTATTTGAAATAAAATTGAGTATAGGGTTCTAAATTGGACTAGTATTATTTTTTAAGCAAGAAATTTGCATTTTTTAATTTTATGTGAAAAGTGATTTAAAAACATTTTTTTTGTCTTATCTTTTATTATATAATATAAAAATATTTATAATTATAGGAATGGACCAAATGATAAGGAAGGTAGGTTTTACCCATAAAATCCCGTGTTCGAGTCTCCCTTATCATTTATGTAGTTCATTATATTTCTCAAAGGTTCTTTAATAAGAAAATATTTAGCTTGAAATTCATTTTAAAATACAAGATATATTGCAATAAAAAAATGCATAAGATGTCATGTGAATTTAGTGCATTATATAAGAAAAGAAGACTCGTAGTTTGTAATTAACACACGATTTACTATTGCACATATTCTTCTATATATTTTCTTTTCAATTGTTTGACACAATTACTACTACATAGAGCCAACACATTGAATACAAGGAAGAAACATAACATTTACTTATTAAAATTTTGGGTTTTATTTAAGATTTTATGATAATGATTATTTAATTTTGTCCTTTTTTTATTGCATTTTTAAAAAATTTATCGAGTGTATGTTTCTATTTTTTTACATTCATGTTTCCTTAATTTTTTTGTTTTTCTGAATTTAGATTCATCGTATTTATTTTCTAAACCTAATTATAAAACTAATTTGCATTTATGCTTCCTAATTTTTTATGTGCAAATAAAACTACTCAGCTATACAATTAACTCAATTCCCTCATGGCTTAAACATAGGTATTCGTAGAAAATTGAATGAGGATATGGAAACAAGTTAAGTCGATTATCTTTGAAAATAGAAGCAAGAAGAAAAGGAAACCACAATTAGGCCCACACTAAGTGACAAATAAAACACAATGTTTAATTTGTAATAAAAATAAAACAAAAACTTAAGTAAACAAACACAATCAACTAACTTATTCCACATAATTGAGTAACCAACACAACATAAACATGAAATTAGGAAAAAAAACAAAAGAAAATAGTTCATATATTCAAAAGAGAAAAGTAAATGTATTGTGCAAATTCAAAGGATACGAATATGAGGCATGTAAACTACCTTTTTAAGAGATAAGGAATACACACACATGCGTGCAACACATATGTCTGCAAATGACCAATGTAAGTCAATGTGACTAAAAAGTATAGAAAGTTACAATAGCTAATTAGAACTATTAATAGGAAACTCCAAAAAAAATTGTGTAAATCATAATATTGAGACTCTCTGCCAAACTCTCAAAGTTAGAAGTTGAATAAGCAGTGTGTTAGTAATGGTCCCTAGAATCACTAATTATGTGATCCCCCTATTTTCACAGCATTTAAATTTAGGCATGTTGTGTTGAACACAAGTCCTATGGAGACATGCTTTCTGTCTTGTTGAGACACAAGATGTTATTGAGCCTTTGAGATTGAGACAAAATTATATATGTTATGGGATGTTATGTTTTGCTTACACAGAGAAATTTATATACTTAGATTAGATGGTTATTCTATGCATTGATATCAATTTACTTATGCTATTTATTTATTCATTAGGATGCATATTGATTATGTATCACTAGAGCTATTATTCTTAAGCATGAATTTGAGTATACATATGTTTAGATGTTTCATATTAGTTTATCACCATTAATATGTGATGTCTTGGTTATGTCATGTTCTTTTTATTGTATTAAGATCATTTGTATTGCTTATATTATGTAACTTTGGCTTCTAGGGTAAGGCATTTTATGTGCAAAATGTTGTTTGGATGACAAAGGAGGCCAATGATGGAAATAGGACTATGCCAGGCATGAACACATCATGGGTAGAGTGGTGACATGTCTATTTGACCTTAACGTGATCCAAACCACTCCTTGTACCTTGTCAATGGCCTATTCAAAAGTGTATATGTCCTTAACCTATTCAACACTATCTCCCCCCTCTCCTCTCTCCCTTAAACACTATTAACACCTTCATCCCTAACCTTATGAGTTGTCTTTAAAGTTTTGTTTCATTCATAAATTATCTTGTAATCCACTTAAGTGGCTCCCATTGACTTAAAACTCGGATGGATTGAGAGATATAACTTTTTGGAGTGTCATAGAGTAGGTTTTAGATATTTTGGGTTGATATTTTTTGCCATTGGATGAATAGGAAGGTAAGAGAGTCTTTCAAGGAACCTTATAGGACTTTTGACGCAGCCCATTTGTCATTTATGGCTTGGGATAGTGAGTCCATTTATGAAGAATGGACTTGCTTGCTTGCCCACATGGGCTTGAAGTTAAGTTATGGAGAGAGAAGACTTTTTGAACATAAGACAAGGGATAGAAAGGGACACATGTTACCTTCTCATTGGCTTGTAGAGAAGAGAATTGAGCCTATATGAGGAAGGAAAACCTTCCTTGAGAGGAATTTTTTATCATTTTGGAAATTTGAAAAATTGAAGTGGAGAAGAGAAGGAGAAAGAAGAGGAACTAGAGGGAGAGATTAGGGAAGGAGGAGATTATCCATTACCAAAGTTGTAAAAAAAAAGGTTTTCTTGGGAGGATTCATTAAGGAACTAAGGTAAGGCTCCATGCCTATTTTCATTAATTTTGTTTTTATCAAAGTTATCTTCCTTCTTTCCCTTTGATAGCAATTTTTTCGAGATGAGTAAGGCCATTTAGATTACCCTATTTCTCTATTTTGTATTCCATGGTTGTGTGAATAGCCACCATATAGTTTTAATGCCCATTTTTGGCTTGGAGATGTAATATCCCTCCTAAACCTCTTGATTATTTTTTATGTCATTTTCTTGTCTTAAAATGGTAGGGTGATGTTGTCCAAATTTGTGTGAGATTATGTGCTTGTTGTGAATACCATATGTAGTGAGAATGGTTGTTATGGAACCAGATTCCTATGCCCTTATACACAATTATTCTTCACACATAGGTAGTGTATATTATGGAACCAAAAAATCATATGCCCTCGTACGTGGAATTGTCATAGTGGAACGTGTGTATACATTCCCATGGCCAATAGATGGTAGAACAAGGGTGAGGAATTCCTCATGTTCTCCTTCTTAATTGATGAGTCTATTTGTGTTGGACACTTGTATGGCTGCCTTGTGATATTTTAGCATATTTTATGATATTTTAATTCAATTGTATGTTGTCTTTGGGAAATGGAAGCCTTATTTTGGGTAGTTGTATTTATAGATAAAAAGATGAATTTTCTTAGTGGGCATTCATTGCCTAGTATTATTACCATCTAAACCTCATTTGTACCAAATTGTTTATCTTAAACCATAATGTGGTGATAACTAAAATTGAGAATATTAGGCTTGGGGTTGCTTATGGTAGATTCTTGATGATCGAAAAAGGATGGGAGGTGAACCCTCCTGTTGGTTTTATGGTTGCATGTGGAGTCCATGTGAAGACAACTTGATCAGCAATTTTTATATATGATCGTAAAGAAATATTTTGGATATTTGAGATCCATGATTATTATATTTATTTAAATTGAATACATGTATATATAATGGAAGAATTTTTTTACTAGTCATTGTATATAGCATGATGTTCTTTGACATTTGCATATTCTTCCTAGTGAGTGTATTAGATTGTAAAATAAATGAAAGATTAGTTTATGTTCAAATTAAAATTATATATATGCATTGTACAATTATATCTCTATATTTTGATAGTGGACTAAAAATAAATGTTTTCTCTCTCTAAAATTGTAAAATGAATTGACTAGTGTGAATCAATGGAAGGTGGTTTGTATTAGAAAAAAATTTAGAAACTGAAAAACATTACAATTTCTCCCAAATTATATTGCACTATAAATTAGGGTTAATTAATGATTTAATGTAGTTTAGCTCATAATGTTTGGGGTTACCAGTGAATTTTTATTAAATTTTAAAGTTTTTTCTCTAAATATCCTCATAACCCCTTTGTAAATAAAACCATCTTTATACAATTTTTAAGCATGTAGAACAAGGCACTCAAGTGCCTAAAATAATTTTATAAAAATATTAGTTAAAATTAGGACCCAATGCCACTAATTTAATATTTTTTAGATATACCTTTTGTAAGATATGAATTTTTGAAATATGATGGTTTGTAGGGTAATTCATTATTGTACAAGTCCAATTGAAGGGTAATGATCCCTTATTGTATGGCAGCTGGCTAATTAGCTGATGATCACCCATATGAGCACACGACATTAGCTTAGGCCCCTAAGGGACTAGCAAATTACATGGTGAGTCAAATAATTTGTTTTATGGTTGCCATGGCCTTTGTTCACATGTCATGGATTTTTGTTTTAAGTAGTTTGAGGGGTGAGAGACTACCCTGCCCCCCCATATCCACTTATACCTAGGGGTGCTCAACCCATGTTGCCGCTACCCATTTAAATAATAATAATAATTATTATTATTATTATTATTATTATTATTATTATTATTATTATTATTATTATTATTATAACAACAACCACCACATTGTTATTGGTTTAAATAAAATTTGTTTTTATTATTAATAAATGGTGTAATATGATTTTTATAAAGTTTCAAATATGTAAATGAATTCAATCAAACCAAAACTAATTCAATGTAGATAAACTTTTTTGCATGAGCGGTTGCGACCAGCCGGAAACCTAGAGGTGGGGTGACCCCAAAATTAATCCCCCTCAAATTTCCATGCCTTTTCATATGAAGTAACTTTTAAATCCTAGACCAATGTATTTTTCTATAAATGACCCCTTTCTTGACAAGGTGATTTATTAGGCATTTTCCAATTAATCTACTTGTTTTGTTTTCATGATTGCAAAGACACGGTGGCGTTAGTGTAGGATATTATTTTCCATATAATTATTTATTGTGCATTATTCCTACACATGGATTATTTTCACATTTGATGAGCTAGCTTGATTAGGTATACTTAGTCCTATGGAGTTACACTTGACCACCATTATTAGCTAGTGAGAGTTACTCTTTGACCAACTATTTTGGGTATGGGAATTGCATTCCAATCTTGGGTCTTTGACCATTTTTCATGGAGGAGTTACACATTCACTTTTCTATTTTTACATATTAGTTTTTTTACCTATTAAAGTTGATTGTGTTAGATGGATTGATTATGGTTTTTGCATTATTCTTCTATTGATTTATTCATAATTATTGTATGCAATTGTTTGACTCTTGCTCGAATCAGTGCATTTGATTAATCTAGTCATCTTAGAAAACACTCTAGTATGGTATCAAAGCCATTCTAGTATTCATTTGTATGGTTTTATTGATGTTAGTTTTTAAAATTACGAGTTTATTACTTGCAAAATAAATCTAGTTCTTGTATTACTCCTTTGTTAGAAGTTTTTTATCTGATAGAGACTGAAGGATTTGTAGATCTTGGGTATTTTATTCTTGGCCAGAGAAACTTGTTCTTGGATATTTTATAGATCCATACACAACATCAAAGTCTTTTCTATATTAGATAAACCTGAAGAAGGATTTGTGGTGGATTATTAAGAGTGGGATTTGAATCCATGTGGCCTATTGTTGGTAATTTTGGCAACTTTAACACAGGCTTCACACATTGGAATGACATTTGTGGCACTTTTTACCACATTTCCCACACAACCAACTTGGCACATTCTTCTAATGATGTCATCAAGAAATTACCTTCAACTCCTACATGACTCTCCAAAATGCAACGTACTCCATTGGATATTTCTTGGTCCTTCATCCTATGCATAATGGCAACAATACAAATGGTTTCACACATTCCCATCCCTTTTTTTATTGAAACTAGCTTTTCAGTAATATTTAATGTAAACTTTTTGTACAAGCATTTAAAATGTGCCTTTAATGGTAGAAAACAGAATTTATAATAACTTTTGATAGGCAAATCAGATTTGAGTGTTGCTTGTTTCAAAAGTGATTTTTTTGTGATAATTACATTGGATCCATTTATATTGTAATCAAATTAAAATTATGAAGTGTTAAAATTTGGATGGAGGTTTGTCACATCTCAATTTATCTCTAGCTAAGTAACTTGTTTGATTTGTGGATTATTATGATTGATTAGTTGATTAATTAATATTCGATTAAGATTGATGAGATATCTTAATTATGGGATAGTTTATGTTGCTTAATTTACATGATTAGTTGTTATGAGTTAGCAGTACTTTTATATTCTATAAATATTGATCATGTTTATATAACATTATTTTATGGATATAATGATGTTTTGGAATACCTACCTTCATTATTGTAAGGTGGATGCATGACAGATTCCTCCCTCAAAATATGATAGAGGAAGAGTATCATCGGAGAGGGTGGTTAGATAGAGATGTTGAGGGTCGACAAAGAATGAATCTAGAAACCCTTGCATACACCACTTAAAAATATCATGATTAGTAATTAATTATTTGATATAGATGTCATAGCATGTTTTAGTGATTGTTACTATGTTTTTTTATTGTTGATAATGATTGTATGATTGTTCAAGTGATTTTACTAGCTTTGTGATCATATTAGTTTATTTTATATGATGCACTTGTTTGACTATTTGAGTAAGTGTGGTTATGTTTTACTTACATTACTGTGTTGATAAGTAAGGCTGCACAATGTTATGATATAATGACATATTCTATTGTTATTAATTATCTATAAGAGGTAGATAATAATGACAATTAAAGATTATTATTATTATTTATAAGTAAAAACTATATGTCAAAAGATATGAATATCATTTTTTTAATACCTTTGTATTAGATTAACAATTGAATCAAGGTTGTTTTTAAATATATTGAATACATTGTTTTATTATTAAATGATTAATAATCATTGTATATATAATAGAGGATAGTATTGTCATGTGGAACTATAATCTATTAAAATCTAAAAGTATTTGTTAGGCACCTAGAACAACAAACATGCTCTGATACCAACTATTAGGAACCCGTGGAAGCACAATTGATTACTTTTCTTATAAGCAATTAAACATGGAATTATACCAGAATGATTAAGTAACTAGAAACTTGAAACAGCAAAGAATTTGAGAGACAATACACAATCTTGTATTAAATAATCTTCAGAAGAAAATACAATAAAGAAGATGCCACTTCTTCCTCCACCTCTAAGGCTTGCCACACCTAGAGGACTTCTTCCCTCTCTCTCTCTTGCTCAACCACAACTAACTCAACAACCTGAGTTATTATCCCCTCCTTGATAGCTTCAGCTGATCTCCTTGACCTTACACCTTGTAGATCTCCTTGACCTTGCTTTCTTGCTTCAATGCTTTACTTGCCTTAATTATAATACATGCCCATGGGTCTCTTAAATAGGATCCCATGCATACAATAATTAGACTTCTAATTACAATAATTAGAAACACAGACTCAAAACTTAAAATAGTCTTCAACATGCAAACACTCTCAGACCTCTTAAATTAGATGAGTCTAATTCTGGAAATGCATTTTGGAAACACATGCAAGAGCATGCACACGCACAGGTGACCGACGTCGGTTGCTATCAGTCTGCTCCTGACCGACGTCGACCAATCCTTGGTCCCTGCCTGACCAACATCGGCAACACTGCCAACGCCGGTTACTGTTTAAACTCAGTAACTCCCTGATTATCTCCTTGGTGAAGCTTTTAGCTCCACAACTTAACAATCTCCCACTTGGAGATAAACAGCTACACCTGTACCTGTACAACAACCTCCACTAACCATCTCAATCACCTCCATTTTCAAGCTCAATTTTGAAGACCAACCACCACACATCCTGTGATGCTACAACTATCATCCAAGTCCCCTGCCACATCTAAACTTTCTGACAACTCCCACTGCTTGGGAAAACTCAGGTCTACACTAGACCTTATGTGATTTCAAACACTGTTTTAAGCTCAACTTGAACTATCCAGCCATAGGTGTGCTTACCGATTCTGCATCTTGCATCTTGAACCTTACCAACACCTTCTTCACATCAGCTTCCACTGGAGACAAAATCAACCTGTGATCTTCCATGTCTCTGAACATACTTATGCCAAAGAATCTTGCTGCTCCCAGATTCTTCATGACACACCTCTGAACTAACTTTACCTTTAGCTCAGCAACTCCTTGTATGTGTAACCATGCAACAAGCACACAATACAGTAACAGGATAATCTAGCTAATATTATCCAACCTGGTAAAGAGAAACACAATGGTCAAACTTCCATTATCCTGCAACCTACACAAGACCTTATACATTGGCCTTCTGTCTCACGTGTCCATTCCCACTCTTTTTCATCCTGAACATCCATTCATCTCTCAGTGCTTTCATCCAGCTGACAACTCCACCCAAAAACTCCTATTTGGTTCTTCTCCAAGGAATCACATTCCTCATCCATGCCAAGCTCCCACTGTTTCCTAGATCTACATGTTCTGCTTCTTTAATGACTTCCTGATTCTTGACCATCAGTGAGCAACAAGTAGTGTAAAAAAGGGAAATGATGAATTTGAGTCTTACTTACCCTTTCAATCCTCCATATGGGTGCTTGAGACTCCTTGACAGCTTGTTGTCCACCCAAAATCTGTCTCAGTGACCGATCTTGGCCATCTCTCAGTCTGCACCCGATCGATGTCAGTTCCATGTGACTAACTCATCGCTGACATTGGTTCTCCCTGATCGATGCTGGTGTTTATCTGTCTAAAGTCATCGATGCTGGGCTTCACCCAGTTGACGTCAGTCCCTGTCTGGATGCCGACGTCGGTCCTCTAATCGATGTCGATCTCTGTGTTTTACTTGTGAGTGATGACTTCTATTCGTGAGTTCATCTTGGATCAAAACCCTGTCCATACTGCCCTGCTCAAAATTATTCAGAGCGTATGACTGATCTCTATCCATCATCTCCTCCATAAACACCAAGGCTTCCCTGTTCTTGTCAAAACCATCAAATTTCCTTTTCTTACACTAAACTCGATCTATGCCCTCTGAATCTGAACTCATATCTTTTGACTCAAGAACATGCATCTCCTTCTTATTCATGTGACTAAGCCTATTAAGCCACATCTCTAAATCTACAGCTGAAATAGATACACCAGAAGGAGAATTAGTAATACAAGTAGATAGGTAAAGCGTACCTACTTTCTTACCTCTTGCTAAACAAGTGCACCCTTGGAAACCTTCCAAGAATCCACTGTGAGGGTTATTGTGCATCCCTCATCACCCAACTTTCCTACAGAAACCAAACTCTGCTTTAGGACTGGGACATGCATAACTTCCTTCAACACCCATGTGTTGCCCATCTGCAATTCCAGCTACACTTTCCCTTTGCCAACCATTTGACAAGGTGTACCATCCCCTAAGTAAAGCACTCCAAAGTCTCTCTGGACATACTCATGGAACAAATCTCTATTTGGGGATGCATGAAAAAAACCAGAATCTAAACCCCATGATTCTAATTGACTATCCAAAGAAAGTATGAGAGCATCATGTGCCACAATACCTGCATCTTTTGCTTCTTCATTACCTTTATGTTGATTTTCTTTATCCTTCAACCAACAATATTTATTTGTGTGCCCTCTCTTTCCACAAAACCAGCAGGTGATACCTCTGGACTCAGATCTCCTTCCCATATGTGACTTTGATTTCCCTTACTCAGCCTTCTCTCTTTGCCTTCCCCTGCTTTCAGCACTTAGAGCATTTTCTGATGATTCACCTGTGCTTTTCTTGTGAATTTCTTCATTCAAGATTACACTAACCACATCATCAACTTTTAAGATTTTAGAAGCAGACGCAGTATTACTTACTGCCATTACCAAACTCTCCCAACTTTCAGGTAATGAGCATAATATTAAGAGAGCCTTTATTTCATCATCAAAAACAATATTGACTGAATTTAACTGGTTTACCAAACCATGGAAATCACTAAGATGAGTATACACTGATCCACCTTCCTGTATTTGCAAAGTAAATAGCTGCTTCATAAGAAATACCTTATTTGAAGCAGAGGGTTTTTCATATAGATTTGCCAAAGATTGTATTAACTCTTCTGTTGTCTTACACTGTGATAAGTTGGAAATCACAGATGATGCAAGGCTCAAACTTATGGATCCCAGAGCCTTTCAATCAAGAACGTTCCATTCTTCATCCTTCATATCTGTGGGCTTGCATGCCCACCCAATGGTAAGTACAAATCTTTCTGATACAGATAATCTTCTATCTGCATCCTCCAATGTTGATAATTCTTGCCATTAAACTTCTCCATTCATAGTCTACTTTCTTCTGTCATTGCTGTACTCCCACTCAATCAGAAACCCTTGAGAATGACCTGTAATCAAACAATAACCTGCTCCCTGCAACCTTAGCTCTGATACCAATTGTTAGGCACCTAGAACAACAAACATGCTCTGATACCAATTGTTAGGAACCTGTGGAAGCACAATTGATTACTTTTCTTATAAGCAATTAAACATGGAATTATACCAGAATGATTAAGTAACTTGAAACAGCAAAGAATTTGAGAGACAATACACATTATTGTATTAAATAATCTTCAGAAGAAAATACAATAAAGAAGATGCCACTTCTTCCTCCACCTCTAAGGCTTGCCACACCTCAAGGACTTCTTCCCTCTCTCTCTCTTACTCAACCACAACTAACTCAACAACCTGAGTTGTTATCCCCTTCTTGATAGCTTCAGCTGATCTCCTTGACCTTACACCTTGCAGATCTCCTTGACCTTGCTTTCTTGCTTCAATGCTTTACTTGCCTTAATTACAATACATGCCCATGGGTCTCTTAAATAGGATCCCATACATACAATAATTAGACTTCTAATTACAATAATTAGAAACATAGACTCAAGACTTAAATTAGTCTTCAACATGCAAACACTCTCGGACCTCTTAAATTAGACAAGTCTAATTCTGGAAACGCATTCTGGAAACACATGCAAGAGCATGCACACGCACAAGTGACCGACGTCGGTTGCTGTCAGTCTACTTCTGACCGATGTCGGCCGATCCTTGGTCCCTGTCTGATCAACGTCGGCAACACTGTCGACGCCGATTACTGTCTGAACTCAGTAACTCCCTGATTAGCTCCTTGGTGAAGCTTTTAGCTCCATAACTTAACAGTATTATCATGCAATATAAACTATACTCTATAGTATGGATGAAGGTCGTTGCATGGGAATATTTTTTCATCAATTTGATGTTAGAATTTTGCATGGAATGAAGTTTGGAAATGACTTGATTAAAGTGGTTGATGATTGTTTATTTCATACGAATTTTAAAAGGAATATATAATGATTTTATAGAAACCTCGAGATGATTAGGGTTACTAATCATCCGTTGACTTTGGTTAAGCTACTCTTTTGATGGAAAATATGGAGGCTACTGTGTTTACATGGTGACAGACTATGGAAGGTTGCTGAGCAAATTTTGCATGCATTTAAATAGTTAATTGAAGTGGTCATTAAGGAGGAGAAAAAAGAGAATGAAAATGAATAAGAAGAAGAGAAGGAGAGCGGTGGGGGACATGGATACATGACTCATGGCTTTGAGGATAAAGTTGCAGAACATCAAGAAGGTAAAAATGTGAAGGAAATAGGAAGGAATTAAGAAGATTTCATTGGTAGACATAGGTAAGTTTTTTATGTCAATTCCTATGTGAATAAATGTATGTGTTTTTCAAACTAAGTATTGGGTAAATGGGTTTTTAATGTTTTAAATTTAGATTTTTTGAGTGGAGTATGGAGCCTTGTAGATGGATTGGCTTCCATCTTCGACTCAGGGAAAACCTAGGGTTATGGATCAATTCATAGAATGCCTAGATAATTAAGCTTTTATAAATTTAGTCATAACTCTCTCTTAGTTCAAAAATCTTTATACATTTAATAAAAAACTATCCTTGATGGATATGTGTGTCTGTGTGTCGACTATATTATTCGAAGCAAATATATATACCCATTTGGGTATTTTAAATTTGATTTTAAACTCAGGTTGGAGGTTGAAAAATTGACTATGTACACACCATTGGTCTTTAGGTAAAAAATATGTGGAAATTCATTATAATAATTGGGTATGTGGATATATACACATATATAGATATAATATATGTTTAAAACCATAAGGTATATATGCATATACTTTATATATATATATATATATATATATATATATGTATGTATGTATGTATGTATGTATGTATGTATGTATGTATGTATGTGGGTGTGGGTGTGGGTGTGTGCACGCGCATGTGCATTTTTGAACCAGTTTTAAAAGGCTTTGAGTAATATTGTGTTCATATATATTTATATATATGTCGACTATGTATAAATACATTAATATGTTGTTGACTGTGTACATATACATTTTTATGTTATCAACTATGTATATATACATTAATGTGTTGTCGACAATGTGCATACACATTTATGTGTACCTATTATATTTTCACTATGTGCTTTGAATTTTTGTATAAACTATGTAATGAATATATCAAGCTTTTTGGAGGGTAATTGTATTACGTACCTATATAAGTGAATAAGGGATTAAGACTTGGTTGTTTTTATTTTAATACAAACACTTACAAGTTTAATAAAATGGTTATACTATTAACTGTGTAATGGAATTATGTAGCATATGTATTAGATCATACAACTTATGAATTTAGTCAACAGTCATCTTAGGGAACCTAGGGTATGGGTAGGAGGATGACTATATTGTATTGTGCTGTGGTTATACGAAGTTCAAAGTCCATATATGTTATTGTCTTCGCAAGTTTTTATATGATCATAATGTGATAAAGAATTAAAAATAAGGTTTGTGTATTCTAAATTAGTCTTTTAAATAATAGATAATTAATTTTACTCAATTGAGAAATTGAACATGAGAAATTATTGAAGGCATTCAGACTGTTCATGAGATTTTATGATTGACCCTTATGGGGCTAAATCGATTGTATTTTTAGATTAATTTAATGCATTTGATTTAATGAAAGTTTTGAAATGTTTGAAATAAGAATGATTTTTTTTAATCAAACAGAACATATGATTGACTATATGTTACTTCTAAAATTTGTAAAGGTATGTATGTTTGTTTTAAACTAGTAAAAATGTGAGAAAATTATCTATTTTTTTAAAATGGAGCTATGGGGCTATTTTATGAACTAGATGTATACATTATAGTATACAAAATACTCTAAGTCATGGACAGTGGATGTCTACTTATAATATTCCATATGTGATATATAATTGTATTATATTAAAAATATTTTGGAGAAAATTAATATATATATTATGTATGGTATATGTACTAGTTTTGATCTGCGTATTACATTTGAATACTTTATACCATTTAAATATATGTATGCATATCATACTTAGATGTATTATGATTAAAAACAATATTGCTATTAGTGTGTAATAGATTGCTTGATTTATATGTTATGGATATAAGCAATTATGATGTTTAATTGGATTTGTTTATATGTGGAATATAAATTATACTTAAATCTTGTATTATACTATTGTTTCATGGATAAATAGCATTATAAGTTATTTGGTTTGATAAGTAACTAACAATTTTGATGAGATAATACCTGGATGGTATGTTCGAGACCATTTTTGGATGTTATTTATTATGTATGTAATAAACTAGATAAATAGATTCTTTACACTTCATTTGATGGACTAAATGAATGTATGTTAAATTTTGTACTTAGCTAAATTTGGATGTGCTAAGGAAGAATATTATTAATGAATCTATTGATTTTATTATTATTATATATTTTTTATTAAATCTCGCATTCATGACTATAATTAAGAAGTGGATGGATACCACTGACTTAGTTAGAGTCATCAATGTAAGATAAAGTGTAATCTGATCATGTGATGTGTATGAATTTGACTGATCCTAGAGATCATTTATTATTGAAAACTTTGAGAAAAGTAATGTTTGATCAACATTGTCATTTCATATATTAATATAGTTTTTATATTTGTATGATATCATATTAGAATGAATTTTTTTATGGTACACATTATGTATTAGATATCTTCAGCACATGGATTTTGATTTGTTACTATAGATACCCGCATTGTCATTATTTATCCATCTGTGAAGGGAGGGCCATCCCCTTGTTTGGAAGATAGTGTGGGGGATCTATGGTATGTGGTTGGTGTGAAAAAATGATTGAATGATGCTCTCCCTCCTGGCTAGAGTATTATACATAAGATTACACTTGAGATTATATATTGATGCTTTAGTCATGGAGACTCTGCTTAGAGGAGCTTTGTATTATGTTTTATCTTTTGAGATATTATTATGTATTGTTGAAATTGTATCTTTATTCTTCATACTTATACAATAGATGTTTTAATGATGTACAAGCTATGGTTGAAATTATACTATTTTATTTATGATATGATACAACATTTATTATTATTCAGTTTGATTAAGAATTTAATATGTTTCATGGTGATCCTTAGCTAAGTGGATTAGCTAAAACCTTAATGGTTGACTAGATTAATGTAGTTAGTTAAAGATGGTTAGGATTTCTCATGGTGAAATCTATATGTTGAATATGTGTATTTAATTTTTTTTAATTATTACAATATTTTGGTAAAACCTAATGGGGTTGTTATAAAATTGATCAAAAATTATTCCAAGGGGTGTCATGTATTTTTTTCAATCTATTCGAACCTTATTTTTCATTTCTTCAAAAAAAAAATTGCATTATGGATCCTAATTTTATAAGTCCACTCACACCATTTAATTATCATGAATGTAAATCTAAAATGCAAATAATTTTGAGGAGTAAGGGATTATATCACATAACTATGGGCAATGAGATTAAACCAAATACTAATGCATAAAAAGTTAAATTATTTAATCATTGTGACAAAGTGTCTTTATGTGTCTCTTGATCTAACATTTCATGTTAAATTTAAAAAAAAATCTTAATGAAGTATGGACCACACTAGGAAAGCTCTTCAGGAAGTTAGATGTGATGAGAGATCATGAACTAGAGAACAAGCTCATTAATTTGAGTTCTAGCACTTTTGACACCCTATAAGATTTATTCACTAATTTTAAGTGTTTGAGATTGTAGTTAAAATATTATGAAATAGATAAGAAAAATGATCAAATTATTCTTTTTATATTCTCCAAATTAAGTCCAAACTATTCTATGTTTGTCTCTACCTTTCATGCCACAAAGAGTGATTTTAGAGCCACATGGAAAATTCCCTCTTTGGATGATTTTGTTGTTGACTTAATTGAGGAGAAATATAAGTTAATTTATATGGGCATAGTGAGTCCTCAAAACCACATGTTCTAATTATTGGAAATAAGAAACCAAAGGCTTAAAATAACAAGAAGAAACAAAATAAAAAAGGATTCAAATACTCCTAGCTCGAAATCAACCAATAATTCTTCATCTTCCAATGTTAAGCTCAAGGAAGAGAGTGTAGACACCTAAAACTCGCCACCAATAACCCCTAATCAAGCTTTTGACCAATTTCCACTTAAAATACATAATTTGACCTAAAAACACTAAAACATGATAAAAAAAATGTAAAACTGACATATTCAAATGTCAATTTTGGCCAAAGCATCCCTAAATGGGGCAATACAGTTTATGGGCCAGCTAACTTTGATCAGATCATTTCGAGTCAAAATGCCAATTTTGCAACTAGGTGCTCTAAATTGCTCTTTCTTATCAAATCTTTTGCACAAAATGCATGCCTTTGTTATTTGTTGTCAGTAACATCTTAAATGGGATAATGGATCTAACGCAATTGATATTGCCTTTTAATTCCAATTCAATCAAATTGTAGACCAATAACAAGGCATTCTGATCAATTTGGATAATTTGTGCACAAAGTGCTTAATTATGCTTAAGAGTTAATTAAACCAAATTAAGGCCTAATCGAGAATTCCATGGAAACTTGTTGAATAATTTGTTTTATAAATGAATATTGAATATCTACATTATTAGTTGGCCTCATTTTTTGGGAAGAAATCTCTTGGCCATAAATACCACAAATATCAGGATTCATGCCCTCCATGCCTCATCAATGCCCTCCATGCCTATTAATTGCTCCTCTATCCTAAATATTGATGAGCCTATTTATCAATTTTAATTTCATAATTGAATTAATCCTTAGCCACACATCTCAATCCTGAGATGGATAGTTCAAGTTGATTCTGATCAATTCCAAAAATTTATAAATAGGAGGCCTTACCACATCATTTCTAATTCTTGATAATGCAAATTTATAATGCACAAATATCTTCAAGAATCCATTTATATTAGTGTTACCATGACAAATTGATTCCAATCTAAGCCAAGCCAAAGCCACAAGGTGCCAAGGAGATAGCCAAGCTTCCTTTGATGAAGACCTCATGAACACAAGTCGAGCAAACCACTACAATAAGTATTATGGAGCATCAAAGGAAGGTAAAAGAGAGTTTGTTTTACATTTTAGTTGTGTGTTTCATTAATTTTTAACTAAGCTCTCTCTAGTGTCTAGGTCTAGAGATGTTATGCTAGTTAGTGTGTTTCTTTCATTTTGTTTTCATTTTGAAATTAACACCATACTAACCATCCTCTCTTGAGTCAAATTCTTAGATTCACATATGGCATGTCCAGTGGGACAAGATGCATCCCACATATGAAGAAGATAATTTTTTAGCTTTAAAATCTTCATTTGAATCATTAAAACTCTTTTAATTTGATTTTCTAACTTTGTTTTTCCATTTTTTTGGTCATGGGTTTACACAGTAACCGACATTGGTTAGTAAAAATATTATCGATTGGCATAGCCATCATCGGTCACTATTAGTATAACCGATGTCGATTAAATAACCATCATCAATTAGTAAGTGTAACCAACGTCGGTCACTATGTTTTCTCAAAAATACAAACACGAAAGTTATTTTAAAATGCTTGGTTTGGGGTCATACAGACTCTGTTTTAGATGATTGTTTTTTTTAAACTACGTGTTTTCACCTAAATTTTCAAAATTTGACATTAGTTTAGATTAAAGTTTCATATATTTTTTTATAAAATTTAGAAAATATATTTAAAATGTTTTTAATCTAGCATATTTACTTTTGGGGTGATGCCTTAAGGGTAAATAGGTAACTAGCAAATTTCAAGTTTGATAAATCATGTTTTAAAACATATTTTACATGTTTTAAAATGAATTAAGAACATTATTTTGGTGCTTAAAGTAACATTTAAGGTGCTTAAATAAGTCTTTTTAGCATTAGTTTTCAAAGTTACAACTAATATCAAGGAGTCAAATGAACACCACCTCATTTTTTGAATTTAGACTTAAAAATGAACTCACCTTTCCAAGTTTTTTGTGTTCAATTATTTGTTTAAGTTATATTTTGTTTGGAAAAAAGAGGGATGTTGTGTGTATGTTCTTCTATTGTCTCTTTTAGGGAACCCTTTAAATCAAAAGCACCATTCCTATTACACAAAGCCTAGTCCAAGGCTTAGAAAGAATGTCATCTAAAGCACTCCCCAAAAAATCATCAAAGTTTGGGTGACCTTGAAAATGATCCTAAAGTCTTTCTTTTTATGTCTTTCATTTCATTGCATCTTGGCTTACGAGGAGGATGCTATTACCTCTTACAAGTTTTTTGGGGAAGCTTTGACCTAGGGTTTCATCTCCTAATATTGACTTCACTTACTCCTTTGGAGTTACACATAGGACGTATCTGCATTTGGACATCACACTACACTGAGTGAATAGCAGGATGTAGTGGTTATAAAAAAGACTAGACTTTTTTACAACTATCCAATGCCGTGGTTACCTAATTTTCATGCTTATCTTTTACATTATTTGACATGAAAGTCATTATGCAATTGATTCCTCTAGAGACATTTGAAACTTGATAGTTTAGTCAACCCCACATTGACATACCCTTGTTAGGATTTAGACCATTATACTTAGTGTATTTTGGTCATTTTTGTTTGGTATGTTTTGAGACTAAAACTTGTTTTTTTGTTCATAATCCATGTCAAAATAATGTATTTGAGTTGAGGAGGGTAGTGCTATGCGACCCAAATCATGTCAAAATATTTTGAGCCTTTTGAGTCTTTGAAACATAACATTGACCACATTATTCGAGTATGCTTACATCATTAGGCTACTCAATTTGTTTCAAGACTTGTTTACCTTGTATCAAAAAATTGTTTGTTTCAAACCATGTCATGTCTATCATTTTGACCTTTGTCTTGTGCTATCATGTTATCTAATCTTGTCTATCTTGTTTGGTCAAATCTTAGTTTTCATTAGAGTTTTCAATTAAGTTTGTCAAATTTGGATCCAAACATTGATTGATTTATGTTTAAGTCTCAATTTGTGGGGCTAATACATAGATCTTTCTCTTTTGGGTTGCATAACTTTGGTTAATCGATTACTCAAATTTGAAAACTATTGATGGTTTGTTTGTTTAATACCTATCCTCATCATTATTTGTGCCTTTATTTGGGAGAACATATCCTTTCTCAAAGAGCCTTTTGTCTTAAGCCTTATGCCAATTGATCATGTTTATGTTTGATTTCATGTGTCAGGTTTATGTCAAAGTTGTTTCCAAACTTGTTAGATTAAATCAAATCATATCAACCTTTGTTTCAAGTCTAGCTTTTTATGTTGTTTGGCCAAAAAATTTAGCATATGACTATTTGTTTGAGCCTAGATTTTGACTCCATGTTTAGACAAAAGACCTAGAAACTTAGCTTTTCCCTTTCTTAGTTTAAACCTTGTTTGGAACACTTTGACCTAGACCTTTGACATGCCAATTTTTATTCAGATGCTTGACCTTTTATGTGTATGACATTTGACGTTAGACATTTGATGTTAGGCTATTTTATGCCAAGTCTTAGCATAAACCATTTTGGAGATATAGCTCGACCTTCAGACCACATTGGAGATACGGCTCCACCCCTTCGACCAAGTTGGACCAAGTTTGAACCATTTGTCCTTTGGATCATTTTTCAAAGTTTGTAGAACTCTAGGCCTTTTTGTTTTTGAAGGTTTCTTCATTTATATAGATATGTCTAGCTACAGTTATGGTGGAGTCACTTACAATCTAACTTATGATAGAATGTCCACACAAAATGACTTGTATGGCTTTAGTCAAGACCCTAATTATGTTAATATGGTTTGTGAGACAGATTTCTATCCACCTCATATTAATCATTCATGGAAACAAAGTCATGAAACAACTTACGATCCAACTCGAGACCTTGATTGGTATGAAGAGGCTTGTGAGGAGGACTTTGAATACCCAACTACAGATAATTTTGTTTGGGATATGGATCCATACCCTCTTTGTAATAATCAGTACATGGAACATATTCAAGAACCAACATATGAGCCAACTCATGACTGGGATGAGGTTTATGAGGAAGACTTGGAAGCTTTAGCTTATGTGAGTAATCAAGCTCCACCACAGTGTACCATTTCTATTTCAGGACCGTAATGTCACACCATTCCAATACTAAGACCTCATCCTTTGGTTTGTTCGAGCAACCAATCTCCACAATGCCCAACCATTTCTATACCAAGACCTCATCCTTTGGTTTGTGTGAGAAATCAAGCTCCACAATGCCTTTCTTCATTCTAAGACCTAGTCCTTTGGCTTGTGTGAGCAATCAATCCCCACAACGCCCTATCGTTACCATCTTAGGACTTTGTCCTTTGGCTCATGTAAGCAATCATGCTCCCTAAGCCCTACCATTATCTAACCATAAGTCATTCCTCATCTAGTACCAATCCCATCCAAACCTCAACCCATCCAATTATTCAAAGACCAAGCTATGTTCAAAATTGGTATTTTCCAATTCATTAGAAATGAAAGCCTAAACAACCAACCAATCTAAGATATTTTTATTGAATCAACCACTTATGATAAGTTAACCTATGATGAATCACCTATTGATTCTATACTAATTATCGAGGAGTCTCACACTGATGAGCTAGTCTTTATTGAGTCACTTCTTAATGATTATAACCTCCTTTGGGAAAATCATTACCTTGACCATGTGCCTATTTTTCAAGACCCTCCTATTGATAAGCTAGTCTCTGAGGAGTTGTCTCTTGACCTATTTCCCATCTTAGAGGAGTCTCACTTTAACAAACTAATTTTTATGGATCCCATTATGCCATCATAGGCCATTACTTGTCCAAAACAAAATATTCAACAAGACATCATTATAACAAAGTACCCATCAAATAAAGAATCAAAGTTAGATTCAGGGTTTATTCTTGAACTGACATCAGATTCAAAATAAACATCAGATTCAAAGTCTCATGAGTTAGAATCAAATTTAGAGGAAGAATATGTTCATGATTGTTATAGCATTAGTTATACATGCCTCACAGATCAATTTGAATACATTTATAATCCTTCTACAATTTTTGAGGATGAATAATTTAGCTTTGGCATAAGTTATCCTAGTATCTTTTATGAGGATTGTGTAGCCTCTACCCATTCTATTACCATTCCACAATCCATTACCATCAACCAAAATAACCATATCATTGACATTCCATCTCCCACCAGTGTCAATTGGGATCAATGAAATCACACTTTTTTAAACTACATCCATGGTGACATAGCAGTTGAAGAAAAGCAAGGAAGCCAAGAACACATTTATATAATAGAAGAACAATCTCCTAGTGAAACTTTTTTGAAAGTGATAGAAGACAATCAAAGTCAAAAGTCAACATTCTTTAGTGAAACCTTCTCAGAGGTACTACAGGATAATCAAGACAACTTCATTGATGAAAACCTCATTGAGGCACCAATAACTGAGCATAAAAGTTCTTTACTACTTAATGAAGATCAAATCAAAGATCAAATCAAAATAGCTTCCTATCTACAGCCTAATCAGATGGTGGCTACTCTCAGGCTCAAACAACAAAAAAATATGATGGTCCTATCAAGAGAACAAGTTTTTTGCCCCATCACAACCAAAATTATGTCAAATATGGCATTAGCAACATTACGTGTGATTGAACATCCTGATATTCATTTGTTTTCCAACCGTTCCACATTCCATTATCATCGACCATTTTTATTTCATAATCAAACCTACCATCCATTATTTGTCCTTATTTACCATCCATGGCCTCATTTTCCTTTGCAAAGGCTACAAATATACCTTGTCTTGATGTTTGAAGGAATCAAAATCAATGACCAAGGAAAAATACAACATTCTCAACATCCAAATCTGCAGGTAGTTCTAGACAGAGCAGTTATACAGACAAGGTGTGGGGTAGCAAATTAACATGATTGATTATTTTGTTTGTATCATTTGTTGATTAGGACGTGCATCTCCACCTCATTAGCAACAACAAAATCCTATGCCATTTTACCATACCCAAGCCAAACACAAAAAAAACTAACAATCACCTAGGTCAAAAACATGTACCATACCATTTCATATTGTCATGTCATTGCCATTATTATATATGCCTATTTACCATTATTGTAGATCTGAGCCATTTACCCCATCACCTGGGGGTAACCCTCTTACCATTTTATCCAATTTATCAAACCATCATTATCCTAAATCAATGCCATTCCATCCTATCATTCCATTCCTATCTAGACTAAAACCTATTTTTAGTCATCCTACCCAATCCTATTCTAATCTTGGTTCCTTTGGTTCTTCCTACACTTTTTACGAGAGGATTCCAATCAAGTTTCAATAATCAATCAAGTCCATGTTTAAATGATAGTCTATGAAAGTAGTGTGATAGTTGATCTGGCAAGTTATCTTTCATTTTCTACCATGTATCAAGCTTGTTTATGTGAACCTAATTATAATTGTCTATGGGCAAATCAATGTTTTACCAGTCTTGCTACTAATTATAACTGCCTATGGGTAAATTAGTGTCATTGACTTATGTGGTTGTATCCTAGTTATAACTGCCTATGGACAAACTAGGGGAAACACTTATCATCATTGCATTACCACATCACCTTGCCATTACTATTTTCATTTGACTAGCCATTTGCCAGATTTGAGAACTTATTGGGACCTAATTGGTTTTTCCTCACCTTTTGTGTGGATGAAATTATTGTGACTTGAGGTCATTTTAGGACTATGTGGGTCATGCTCAATTCATGTTAAGGTCACCTCAGTCCCCCTTTCCATATGCTCTCATCATTTTATGATCAACCTAAGCCAAACGCTCTCATCATTTTATGAGAAGGTATCTTGTCATTCGCTAATGAGTTAAAATACCTCAAAATTCCAAAAATATTCAAATATTTTAAAAATACAAAAATATTTGTCCTACATAAGCCTAGTCAATTATCCTTGATCCGCCTTACTGGGGTATTGTCATTATTAGGATGTTTTCATTTACTTTTATATTCAATATTTCTATTTATTTGTTTATTTCAAGTTGTTTGTTTATTTGTTTTCTATTTGTTTGTTTGTTTATTCACTTGTCTATTTATTTGCTTTCAGCATTGTTGCCTTGACTCGGTCTATATGCATTCATTGGGTGATTCCTCAAGCACATTATTCTTGAGTCCATCCATATTCATACGTCAACATTGTCATCATGGTTTTTATCATTGGTGCATTTTTTTTAGTTTTTATTGGATCAGGAGTCAGTCTTTATGCATATTTTGTGATAGTCTTCATGGTGCTCTATCATAAAGCCTACCATCACATGCTACAGTAAAAATTAGCTTCAAGAAGGTCTATAATTAGTGGAGCCATAAAATTTTATCCTTGGTACCTTGGTAAATCCTTTCACCCATCTTGATCAAATCAACCCATTGACCATTCTAGCTGTATCATTGTTAATCAAGATGAGCATCTCCTCATGAGCAGGTACAACTGAATCATTCACATTTATAAATCTTATTCCTCTATCCATCTATTTCATCACTTTGCATATGTTCATTTTTAATTTTTATTTTAGGTTATATCCTTGAATTATGCTTGTTAATCATCCCTAACTTGGACACAATCATCTTTAGCCAATCTAGGTCTTTTTAATGATTATAACCACCTATGGTCAAATCATTATTTTGACTTTTAACCCTAATTATAACCACCTTTGGGTAAATCAATATCTTTTTGACATCAATTCATGCAAGCATTTTCTCATTTGGATTAATCTCAACCATGGATTAATTCCACTTTTCTTCTTGTTTATTTTTTAGGGACCGTCCATCAATAAATGTGACAACCACTCCCTCGAGGGGGCATCATCATAGGCTTTCCAAAACCATTTAAAGATTTTTTTTTCAATCATCATCTTCTTTTTGGCATACATGCCATCTCTCATTCTTTGAGAAGACATTACTTTGCCTACAGTTTACAACATCTTCCCAAACAAGGGCAAACTGTAAACATCTAAAACTAGCCACCGATAACTCCAATCAGGCTTTTGACTAATTTCCACTTAAAATACATAATTTGGCTTAAAAACACTAAAACACACTAAAAGATTTAAAATTGACATATTCAAATTATAATTTTAGCCATGACATCCCTAAATGGGGCAATACAATTTATCGGTCAGCTAACTTTTATCAAATCATTTCGAGTCAAAATGCCAATTTTGCACCTAGGTGCTCTAAATTGCTCTTTCCTATCAAATATTTTTGCACAAGATGCATGCCTTTGTTATTTTTTGTCAGTAACATCCTAAATGAGATAATGGTCCAATGCATCTAACATTGCCTTCTAATTCCAATCTAGTCAAATTTTGGACCAATAACAAGGCATTTTAATCAATTTGGGTAATTTGTGCACAAAGTGCTTAATCATGCTTCAGAGCTAATTAAACCAAATTAGGGCCTAATCAAAAATTCTATGGAAACTTATTGAATAATTTGTTTTGGAAATGAATATTGAATATTTGCATCATCAAGTGATCTCATTTCTTAGGAAGACATCCCTAGGTCATAAATGCTACAAATATCAAGATTCATGCCCTCCATGCCTCTTAATTGCTCCTCTATACTAAATATTGATGAGTCTATTTATCAATTTTAATTACGTAATTGAATTAATCTTTAGCCACACATCTCAATCTTGAGATGGACAGTTTAGGTTGATTTTGATTAATTTCAAAAATCTATGAATAGAAGGCCTTACCACATCATTTCTAAGTCTTGATAATGCGAAGTTGTAATGCAAAAATATCTTCAATAATCCATTTAAATTAGTGTTACCATGCCAAATTTATTCCAATCCAAGCCAAGCCAAAGCCACAAGGTGCCAAGGAGAAGAGGAGATAGCCAAGCCTCCTTTGATGAAGACTTCATGAGCATAAGCTGAGCAAGCCACTATAACAAGCATTTTGGAGCATCCAAAGAAGGTAACAGAATTTTTTTTTTGCATTTTAGTTGTGTGTTTCATTAATTTTTGTTAACTAATATCTCCCTAGTGTTTAGGCCTAGATATGTTATGTTAGTTAGTGTGTTTCATTTTGTTTTCATTTTGGAACCAACACCATACTAACCATCCTCTCTTGAGTCAAATTCCTAGATTCACAGAGAGGATCAAATGTGGGTATTTATTTGTAAAGCATGATGAAATTAAATGTTTAAAAATTAGATTGACCACATAACTAGGCTTCTTAAGAAGAGAAATATAGGTGTTCCCGAGTCTATCAAACTAAATTCATCAACCCTAAAATCTTCCAAGGCAAATGATAATACTAAAGAAAATGCATAATAATATGGAAAGGATAAAGTAAAAGGTAGGTCCCTAGTTATATTTGTACTTATGATTCCTACATGGGTTATTAAATCTAGTGCATCACATCACATGGCTTCTTCATAGGTAGGGTTCACTTTCTTGGAACCATCTGACATTTCTACTATTCAATTGGGTGATGACACTTCTACACAAGTTTTCAAGAGAGGGTGTATTCAAGTGAGTGGTGGAACATTCAATAATTTTTCTTTTATTCTATCACTTTCAACTAATCTCCTATCAGTATACCAGGTTACTCAACTTGGTCTAGGCATGCAAGTTGAGTTCACTCTAGATTCAATGTATGTCAATGAGTTCCATAATGATAATTGAATGGTAGTGTAAATATTTGATCATCAAAATCAACTATATACCTTCTCACACTTTTCCCTTACTCTCCTTCATATTCTTATTCATCAGACTCACCTGGATTTGATGAAATCTTTGAGCCTGAGCACATTTGATAATAAGGACTCTTCTTCTAGCACAAATGACTACAATAGTGATGGGGACACACCTCCACCATATCCTTTTCACATTCTATATATTGAGTATTTATTTATTTATCCACATACTTATGATCCACTTTATACATTTCAGGGAATAGGTACATTTATCCAAGACTCATAAGATATTAGGCAATCTAGTACATAGTTATAAGGCATTTTGCATTCCTTATTCACCTATGCTTATGATGCACACCATCATTTCATGGAGAAGTTAGATCATCTAATATGCATGAGGATTAAAATTATTTATATATGAACCACACATTGGTTGGATATCTATCAAGCACTTGGAAAACACATTCACTATTTGAGGGTGATCCACTCTTCATTGCATCTGCTTTTGATCCACAATGACTCTAGAGATCTCCTTTTTAGGATACATGGTGGCTATAGGTAGTTGTATATACTAGTGGGATTTTATATTTCTCTAATTATTTTATCTTTTGGGAGGAATTTTTTCTAATATGTTTTCTCATTTTATCCACTTTATGAGAGTTGTATTGTACTTGGGTACCTCATCGAGCCATGTTTCCAAGACCCATTTCTTTTATCCACCTAAGCTACACTTAAGTGGGGTATTAGAGTAGGATATCATTTTTCTCATATTTATTAATTTTGGATAATTAATAAATACGAATAATTCTTATACTTGATGATTTATATTGCTTAGGTGTACATAGTTGTAGGGAGTTACACTTGACTACCATTATTAGCTAGTGGGAGTTACTCTTTGACTAGTTATTATATGTAGGGAGTTACATTCCATTCTTAGGTCTTTGACCACTTTTCATAGAGGAGTTACACATTCACTCTCCTATTTTTAATATTTATTTTTTGATCTATTTTATTTGAGTGTGTTGGATGGATTGATTATGGTTTTAGTATTATTCTCCTTTTGATTTACTTATAATTATCGTATGCAATTGCTTGACTCTTGCTTGAACTAGTTCATTTAATTGATCTAGTGATCTTGGAAAACACTTTTATATATGGATAATAGGTAGGGGAAACCAAAAGGGACCTCTACTCAATTTTATTTCCCTTTCCACATGAAATCAATTTCAAAACCTGAAATTTCATATTTTTCACTTTGTGTTAGTTTTATCCTAGTGAGGTTGTTTGGGGCCTTATTGGATATCATAGGATTTTCAGAGACCTAAATGGATTGACCCAAAAGGAGACTCTTTTTATTTTTGTGTCCTTTTTAATTTGAGACAAAATTTAAAATTTGAAACAATTTTTTTCTAAAATTTTATCTTTAACCTTGTTGGTGGCCATTAATGGTTATGGCAGAATTTGAAGCTCCCTGAGACCATTTTGTAAACTTTGGGAGGTTGAGAGCTCATGGAACCTTTTATAAATTATGGGTACATGTATAAAAGAACCATGTATACATGTATCAATTTTTTTTAAATAAATAATTGAAAAATAGATTAAAATCTTGGGGACTCGATTAATGACAGTCGTCCAAGGATGAGGAAAGAGAGGAGAGATGACTATGTACAAGTCATCTACTAAAAACTCCTCCCTATATTACAAAATGTAAATTTGTGACTTAATATTTGATTTGAAACCTTTATTAAATTCTATAAGGATTTATAGGTCTTCCTCAACTTTGACCAAATTTGAAAGTTGAAGTTAATTCGATCTGATAGTTGAGATGGAGTGATCCATCCTCAAGGGGATCATTTTGGATATTTTAAACCAATTTTGAGGTTTAATGGGAATTATAAGATCTTTATATGATCTCTTTCCTTGACCTTGATAAATTCAAATATTGAGTTAATTTATGACCTAAGTATGAACTAAGCCCTATGATAGGTCAAATTTACCCGAAAATGCTTTTGAACACCATAAAGAGTTAGATAATGTAGTTCAAGCCAGGGGTTTCTCTAACCCACCTCAAAATAATCAAACATTATTTTGGGGCCTTTGGGTTATGGGGCCTTCTAGGTCAGCTTAGAGAGTTGTAAGCATGTTGGTAACTTGTAGGCCAACTAAATCAAGTGGAGCCATCATGGTTATGTATCGACCATGCGACCACATGCATAAATTGATCTGTCCCATTTAGGCATGTGAGTTTTTCTGGATGCATTATGCATCTCATGCCATATTGTTGGTTAGCCTATGAGTAATTCATCTATGTGAGATATTCATTGTATATTCTATAAAAAATGGGTTGTTTTTATGTGTGTATCTATTATATTAGTTGTTGGGCATGACAAGTTAAGACATGATATTTTTTTTAGTATGAGAAAGTTTAAACATGACTCTAATTGGTTACAATAGTTTATAGATAATTATTGATAAACACAATGTCTATTTTCATGGTTGCTTTATACAAATTCATTCCTATTAAAATTTTATCATTTATAGAGTTAAGAGATAAAAAAAAAGTAATAATACATCCAATCCCAAGGAAGAGGAAGAAATTTTGAATAATATTTATGTAAGTGCAAAATGAACTTGTGAATAAATTATTGACTCAAGGATTAACATATATTGATCTTTATCACATTACATTTCCACATTTTATTTTACAAAATAAAAGTATATATAATACTATGAAGAGACTATGACTCTTCATCTTCATGACATTTAATTTATAGGGTCCAAAAGACCATTCAAATTCCATATGCTTCACTATCATACATGCAGCCATAGTATATACAAAAGAAACTATGCCTTACACTTGTCACCTACGTATATTTACAAAATTATATAGGTGACTTATGTTTTACATCTTCCTACTAACATTTTCTAGGGCTTAAAGAGTTGTACCATCTCGAGAAAAAGATTATAGTGGAGTATTATTAGATGGATCTGTTGGTTGCTCTAAATTGACCTACTGAGTTGGTCAAGAGGAAATGGTCATAATTTTTCTCAAAGTGTCATTTGTCATTTTTCACCTCTTAATCACTACTTAGTTTCCCTTTCAAGGTATGCCGAAAATCCAAAAATATTCAAATATTCTAAAAATCCTAAAAATCAAAATAGGCTTACAATCTTCATAAAATATATAAAGCTACCAAATTTAAAAACATGTGTCTTGTTCTTAATATAATCACAATCCTTAATCCAATTCTTTTAAGTCATAAAACATTGTTGGTATGTGTCTTTACCAAATCTACCCTACTAGGGTAGACTCATTATTGGTTCTAATTATGTTTAGCCACTACAAATGTGTCATTCCCTTGTATGTATCCTCGCTTGGGGGAACCATCCATTTATCATAAGCATTGAGCCTTCACACATTGATTTAGACGTGGTTTAACAACAAGACACTTTATGTTGATTTTTTTGAAAGTTTATGTGTGTGTGTGTTTGCTTGTTTACTTATTTGTTTCCTTTTTTGTTGTTTCCTCAACACAATCCATTATACCAACAAGGTCGTCATCATGGTGCTTCTTGTCACACAAATGTACTTGAGTCAATCCATTGGCATATGTCGACATTATCATCATGATTTTTTATCATTGGTGTGTTATTTTCAATTGTCTATTGGATCAGGGGTCAGTCCTTATGCACATTACGGTTCATTTATCATGATGTTTATATCATGGTGCATACTATTAGCTACTATATCAAAAATTGAGTGATTAAAGTCTCGTCAACAATGTAACAATAAAGGATATCCTTGTCTACTACCTAAAACACAATCCCTAAATCACGTGGATAAATTATATGCTACTCATGATACATAGCAAGTGTATACAAATGTCATAATCATTTCCTTCATTTTATTTTCTTCTCATTTCTAGGAGAACTACATTGGCTTGAGGTCTGTATGGATTATATAGGCAACACTCAATACCAACTAATTCTTGTGATCAACTCAACCATATTTACTTGTAATTATTAACATCCATATTCTTCTAATCTCATCACATCATTCTTAAATCATTATTCTTTATCATCTCTTTCATTACCATTGAGCATTATCGTGTGCCTAGTTTTTTTTGGCTTCATCAATCTTTGAAAAGTCATTATGCCATCACAACTATGTTTGTGCCTATTCATCCTTCATCTATGTAACAAGTTACACCCTTGAGATATGCTTTCCACCCAAAAGATCAATTACCTAATCAACATTTTTCCAATTGAAAAATTGCCCTATTGGGGTAAACAATTTAATCAAATCGATGATCAAATCTTTCTTACTGTGACAAATCATTTCAAATCAACACTCACATATGCCCTATTGGGGTATATTATTGTGATTAACTAAGATCATCCTCTTCGGGGTCAATTCACTTGTTAAATCTTTCTTCTAATTCCAAGCCCATAAATTTTGCCCTGTTTGAGGTAATTAAAAGTGTGTCATTTGTTTTGGGATGCATCCTTCCCACTTCCCCCCATCTTGAAGCCAATTCAATTCTATTATTTTCAAACATTGGAAATCAAAGCATGCAAGCATTAGCTGAAGTGGCTTAATTTTGTCATGGGTTAATCTCTTCTCCCATTCTAGTTTCTTCCTCTCTTTTTCAAGAGCCCATCCATGTCCTGCATACCCTTTTGAGGGGGCATCATGGGTCACTAATTATTTATTCATCTAATATTTTAATGAATTTTTCATTTTTTGAAAAGTCATTACTTCAGTTGTGTCTCACAATGACTTCTTAAAGAGGGGCAAAATGTAGACACTTAAAATTGTACACTTTGTGTTGATTTTAATCATCCCTAATCATTCTTAGTTTTCATCGTTACTATTCCTCATCAATATTCATTATTACTATTCATAATCATTATTCATGGTTTATTATTCACATCTTTATTAAGCTAATTAATCTAAATTAATTAACTAATCCTTCATTAATTATAAATTCCATAGATTTTAAATATTTATAATTTATATAAATCCAAAAATTAAATTATCCTAACCTCATGATGTCATCTTCCACTCCATTATCCTTTCCAACTTTCAAAGATGCCCTGAGCTCTGCCTGTCCCCCATCATTGAAATTTTATAATGTTATCTTCCTCATATTTTAAATTTAATAATCCAACTCATATTCCACCCAATCCCACTTATTAATTTTATATTATATCTTCCTCCCAAATGAAATTTATATTCATTTATGGGTCTTGCATGTCATCCACTCAAATTTTTAATTCAAAATTCCAATTAAAAAGTAAAAATCACCATTTATTCTCAACCCTTTGATCTTAAGTCAAAATGGATGGTTCACATTCATTTCAAAAGTCTATAAATTAGAGGTTCTTCCTCCAATTTTAAAAAACTTCTCCATGCAAAGAAACTCTGCTAAATTCTACAAGAAGTTTCATCACTCTCTCATACCAAGCCAAAGCCAAATGAAGTGTAAACACGGGGAAATGTTGTCCAAAGATGGAGTCAACATTGCCAAAGACCTCTAGTTCTACAATCCAAGCTCAACCTCTTCAAACTGGTTCTCAAACATATTTTCAAAGGAGGTAGAAGTAATTATTTTTTTATCTTTCCAATTTGTATTTCTTGTTTGATTATCACATATCTCAACCTAGGTATTGGGCTTAAGAAGTTACGTCTTATATTTGTTTTTTATTTATATGCTAATAATTTGACTAATCTCTCTTGTATTCTTGATCTATAGCTAGAGCATTTAATTCATTATTAAGCATATTTTTCTCTAAAATCCATATATACCTCTACACACTCATTGATTAGATCAATAAAGATGGCCAAGACTACCCTTTAAAAGGTGGTAGGAGCATTACAAATACTAAAGGGTAACACTCTATAGGCAAATACTCCCCCAACGCATGTAAAGGTTATTTTTTTCTGGTCTTCTAAGGCTACCCTTATATGATTGTAACCATTAAACCCATCTAAGAAGGATAAATACTTATTCTAAGCTAGATTATCTAACACCTGGTCTATGAAAGGTAAAGAAAAATAATCCCTCATGGTAGTTTTGTTTAGTTCTTGGTAGTCTATACATATTTTCCATTTTCCATTCTTTTTAGTTACTATCACAAGTGGCGATACCCACTGACTATCTAATATGGGGTAAATGAATGCCACCAGTAATAGATTTTATATCCCTTCTTTAACTATATCTCTTAGTGTTGGGTTGATTCTTATCTGAGGTTGTCTAACATGTCTGATGGTTTCAATATATATATGATGAGTGTACACACTTGGGTGGATGCCCTTCATGTCTCTGTAATCCCATGCAAAGGATTTTGTATGATTCTTCAGGATGTCAAAAACCTTGGTTTCTTGTTTATTATCTAACCAGCTATTTATGTTTAGCATTCTTCTAGGTTGAACAACTATTTGCTTAGTCTAGTCTTTGGGTAGATGAAGTTGGCCTATCTAAATTCACTCATCAAAGAGTTTAGAGGGAAGGGATATGGTAACATCATATGTAAGGTGGTGACATATTTAAATAGATTCTTCCCCTGTGTAATTACTTTTGTCAATGGACAATAAAAAGCTATTAAAAATGTAGCCTAATTGTTTTGTGCTCATTTGACAATGCTCTATTGAAAGGGTCTATGGTCATACATGTCATCAAGAGTGGATGATTTATATGATTGTCTTGTAGAGTAAAATGTCTCATACTCTAAAGCTATGCTAATAGAATCTAGATTTTGACTAATAAGTTCTGGAGCCAAACTATCAAACTCCAGAGCTGAACTATCAAACTCTGGAGATGGACTAGACTCTTCCAAATTCCACATTAGTTCATCTAATTTATTCACATGATATCTAATTGTTACTATGGATAATGAGGATGGACTATTTCTATTTATTTTTAAGTTCATCAACTCACAGATGATCTGAAAGTTCTACAAATGGTTTTGTTGGTGGATACAAATAATCTATTTTATTTTTATTCCATTTGAAATGGTCTTGTATTCTAACATGCAGTCTTTTAATGCTACAATAGTGGATAACCAAGGTCTTCCCAAGATTAGTGGATACCCAATGTTTTTGCTTTTAGACCTTAATTACAAGGAAAAGCTTATTGAAAGATTGATAGTGTTAAAATCCACTATGTCCTTGACAATTGATAGTAGATTTTTGATAAAAATGGTTTGAAACTTAATTTTTGGTGGCTAATAAATCATCTTAATTATGATGGTAATCAACCTAAGCACATGGTATCTAATGTACTCATTAGATGCTTGTCTAAATTCCACAAATGTAATCTTCTAAGCAATATTGATTTGAAAGCAAGCCAAAAAATCATCAATTAGAGGTGAAAATTAATATATGGACCCATGCAATAGAGTACATAACTAATCAAGGGCATAATACCTCAAGGTTATTGGAAATAACCTAGTTAACAAATTATCATCATGAGAAATTTCTAAACAAGATGTGTAAAATGATCTAATATGGTGAAAAGGGTCTCTTTTGCCATTAAATAACACAAATTTAAGTGGAATAAAATCAATTGGAAAATTATATGCAAGTACATCATGAACCAAAGGGTTTTAAATTATATCATGAAAAGTGACCCAACCCCACCACCTTGCTATTGAGACCCTTGAAAATTAAATTTAACTTGTTTTAAATCATGCATTGTATGCATCATGGTGGTTATTTAAATTTTTTGGGTAAGAATAGAAAGAGAAGTAGTAGAGGAAATAGGAATAAAATAAATCAAATAAGGATTAACAACATTGGGATTAATTTGAGAATCCATATATGGATGGAATTGAGGAATTTTAAAATCATGTTGAGATATTGAGGAGCTTGAGAAGGCACTAAGCCATTTTGGGAATTTGGAGGAATAATAGTTTGATGAGGAGGACAAGCAATGGAAGCATTTTGGAAATTTGAAAATATAATGTTTTGGGAAGAAGGAATAGTAGAAAAAATATAAACATGATAGGGTTAAGAGGAACTATTGATGTAACACCATAGGAAGGGAGATTTTAACAACCTATATCTTTCAATGCACTTATAATTTTATAGATATCAACATGATTTTTCATAGCATATTTCTTAATAGTATCAATGTGTTTATCCCTATTTTGTTCCTTTACTTCAAATTCATAGTCAATCATCCTCATGATCATACATATTTTTCACATCATTATCATTCAAAGTAAGGTACATAATCTGCAAGAGACAATTTAGCTTTCGAAAACACATTGCTAGAATTTATATTTCTTATGCAAGCTTGAAATCAAAAAGATATGTTAATCAATTTTTCAATCAAACTAAACACTTATGGTAAGAAAATTGTGTGCATGGATAAAAACACCTCACACAAGGGTTTAGGGTTAAGCACAGATCAATTAGTGCTAAGAAAGTTTAAACATGAAACAACACAATCTTTATGTAGATGCAACACTAAAGATAAATAAGATCTAGCTCTAAGAAAAAAGTGCATAATGTGAACTAGGAATTTGACTAAGAAGAGGAGATTAGTGTTGTGTTAGTGATAAAATGAACAAAATAAATTGATAAAAAATACTCTAAACTAACATCTTCATACATAGTTACTAGGGTGAGCTTGTTGAAGAAAGAAAAATGAAAAAATCACAACCAAAATGCAAGAAAACACACATTCCTTACCTTCCTTGATGCTTCAAAATTATTATTTGATTGTTTTGCTCAGTTTGTGCTCATGAAGTCCTCATCAATGGAAGCTTGGCTACCTTCATCTCTCCTTGTCACCTTTGGCTTTGGCTTGGCTTGGCTTGGCTTGAAATCAATTTGGCATGGTAACACTAGTTTTCATGAAGCTTTTAGAACCAATCCTACATTATAAATTTGGACAAATTAAGCTTTAAAATGATGTTCATGGCCTCTCTATTTATTGATTTTTGAGATTGATCAGAATCAACCTGAACCATCCATCCTGAGATGAAGATGTGTGGTTGAGGATTAAATCAATTTTATGGAGTTAAGTTTATAATTATCCTCATCATGACATTGGAAAAAGGGGCAATTAAGAGGAATGGAGGGCATGAATCCTGATATTTATGGTATTTATGGCCCAGGGATGTCTTCCCAAGAAACGAGGTCACCTGATGATGAAGATATTCAATATTCATTTCCAAAATAAATTATTCAACAAGTTTCCATGAAATTCTTGATTAGGCTCTAATTTGGTTTATTTATATCTTAAGTATGTTTAAGCACTTTGTGGATAAATTACTTAAATTAATCAAAATGTCTTGTTATTGGTCCAACATTTGATTAGATTAAAATTAGAAGGTGATGTTGGATACATTGGATTCATTATGCCATTTAGGATATTATCAATAGAAAATAATAAAGGCATGTGTCTTGTGCAAGAGATTTGATAAGAAAGAGCAATCCAGAGTACCTAGGTGCGAAATTGGTATTTTGACTCAGAATGATCTGATCAAAGTTAGTTGGCCCATATATTGCATTACCCCATTTAGGGATACCCTAGCCAAAATTAACACTTGAATATATCAATTTCAACTTATTTAATGCATTTTAGTGTTTTTAGGCCAAATTGTATACTTTAAATGGAAATTGGTCAAAATCTTGGTTGGAGGTTACTAGTGGCCAAATTTAGGTGTCTACAGTTTTCCCCTATTTGGGAAGGTGTTGCAATATATAAGCATAGTAATGTCTTCTCAAAGAATGAAGAGGTCATGTATGCCTACAACTGCAATGATGATAAACTAACTACATGATGCCCCCTCGAGGGAATGGTTGGCATAAGTAAGTTGGCAAATGGTCCCTCGAAAAGAAAGAAGCAAAATAAAGGGACCAAAGAAAGGAAAGATGATGGGGTGAAAATATAATGATATTGAAAAAGGATTCAAAATCATTGAGAATGCAAGTGGGATGGTGTACAATGGTTTGACCAAAGGCAATTATAAGCATTATACCTCAATAGTGGTATTGTGGTATGATAACATAATGATTTGCCCAAAAGTGGTTATAATCATTGAGAAGATGGAGCTACCCCAGTTGGAATAGACAAACAAGATACTAACATGCCCCTGTATAGGCAGAAAAAGGGAAGTGGTGATAATATAATGATTTACCCAAAGGCGATTATAATCATTAAGAAATGCAGGTGGGACAGTGTGCAATGATTTGCCCATAGGCAGTTATAATCATTGGACCCCAATTATGGAAAACATGATAAACTTGGTCGAAGATGATGATAACTTAACACAGAGGGTAATTATAAATTGGAATAACCTACTAGTAGGGAGATGCTCATCCAAAATAATAAAGGTTTAAAGTCTTTTATGGTTAATTACTCTATTCGGGATATGATTGAATCAGGATGTTGATGTTGAAGAGATGTGGATGCCACCATTGCTCAATAAACTTCTTGAAGTTAAGGTTTATTGTATCACATGTCGTTAGGCATCATGGTATAACATCATGAGAACTTTACTGAAATATACATAAGGATTGACTCCCATAATCCAATACTCAAGAGAAAATAATGCACCAATGATATAAACCATGATGACAATGTAAGCATATGAATATGGATAGATTCAAGTGTAAGTGTGGGAAAGGAATCACCCAATGAATACACATAAACTAAATCAAGGCAACAGTGCTAAAATCAAACAAACATGCACACAAAAAACAACAAAGAAACAAAGAAAGAAACACTCAATATAAACCATATGAATATTGCCCCTACAAAATAGGTGACAACTTAACAAACAAACAAAATGGGGGAATAGAAGAAAAGGAAGGGGGTGGTTGAGCTATCTCCATATGCACTAGGAAAGTGGACGCTACCTACATAGTTATATAGATGTAATATCCAACAAAAAATTTAGGCCAAATGTAGTTATCTTAGGGAATGGGAAGAAAAATGATAATTGGTGAAAACAAACAGAATGGATGTGATAGAAGAATAGGAATAGTCTTGAAAAATGGTAAGTGCATGAGAGAAAAGGCCAAAGAGGATGGGGAAACTAAGTGATAAGTGGTTTGCTTGAAACTTAGTAAGGGTTCCCAAAAATTTTAAGGCAAAGAAGTGGTCCATGTTTTTGTTGTTCTTTTCTAGTAGTTTTATAAATGTTTTTAGAATTGTTTTGGAGTATCTCAACTCAATTGAGAATGATGAGACACTAAATTTTTTAAGCTCACAAAATGATGAGAGCATTCAAACTTAGTAGGCTGCTCGCAAAATGTCAAGATCATTCAAACTTAGGTTGCTCATAAAATGGTGAGAGCATTCAAACGTAGGTTGCTTGTAAAACGGTGAGAGTGTTCAAACTTAGGTTGCTCACAAAATAGTGAGAGTCACAAAATAGTGAGAGCATTATGAAAAAGGTGACTACGCTAACTTCAACAATTATTGAGCACTGCCTACATAGTACTAGAGTAGGACCTCAAGTCACTATAGTTCTGCCCTATAGTGGAGGAATTTGACTAGTGTGGCAATCAATTCAAACAAAACAAGCACAGTTGGTAAAAAGGTACAGTGTGGCATAGGAAGTGGCAAGTTGGTACATCAAATCTTAATAAATAAATGTTGCCCCTAGTTTGTTTGTAGGTGGTTATAACTAGGACACAATGTCATAGATCAATAGTATAAATTTATCCAAAGGTAGTTATAATTAGTAGCAAGATCAATGATAAAAAAGTCATAACAAATGAAGGATGCAACTGTCAAAACTTCTATCACACTGCTCCAAAATACGATATCTGTCTAAAGTAATTAAACCAACTAATGAAATTGATCATATTCTTTGATGTTGAAAATGTATAACAAATGGTAAAAACAAAGTTTAAATGAGCTAAGCTTTATAACACACTAGGTCGATAGATTGAAAATGTAAAGTGGATATGGCTAAGAGGATGGATAATATTGATATTTGTACAAAGAAGAATAGTGATAAAATGACATAACTAAAATGGTCCTTACAGATAATACATCTTAGTGCTCAAGCACTACTTAAGGTGAATAATATTCATTGGCTCAGGAAGTTCATCTCCATCTAGTATGGCAAGCATGTATGCCCCTGATCCATAATCTGTAGTAATGATGAAAGGCCCTATCTAGTTTGGTTTGAATTTTCCTTTATGCTTTTTCTCAGTCGTGGTATTCTTTTAGTTTTCTTTAAGAACAAGATCACCAAGTTCAAAGTTTCTATTTTTGATACGTCAATTATAGTGGCCTTTAAGTCATTTTTGATATGCTTGAAGATTATTGAGTGTAGTTGTGTGTTTCTCATCAAGTAGGTCTAGCTCTTATAGGTAAGTTACTCGATAGTCATGATCATCCAGGACATGCTTAAAAGAGATGTGTAGTGAAGGCAATTTGAACTCAATGGGAAGGATGGCTTTAGTACCATAAATGAGTATAGAGTAGCTCATATGGGGGTAAGATGATTGGTATGATATGCCCAAAGGGCAGGGAATATCTACAAGTGCCAATCATGACCGATATCATTGACAATTTTTTTGAGAATATTGACAATGGTTTTATTCGATGCTTCAGCCTAGCCATTACCTTGAGGGTAATATGCTATAGAAAAATGTTATATGATGTTATATTTAGTACATAGCTAGTCTACATCTTTGTTCTTGAATGATCCCCCATTATTAGATATAATGTCGAAGGGGATACCTAACGGCAAATGAGATGGTTGAAGATGAGTTTGGAAATTTGCTTTTTAGTCATGTGAGGGGTATAGCTTCAACCCACTTAGTGAAATACTCAGTGGCGGTAAGGATATGTGTTGACCATTTTTTATCCAACAGGCCAAAAAATTGGTCCCCCTTCTTTTTATGCTATTATGAGCCAGTACTTTTGATTTTACACGAGTCTTGCGATTTCTACAGACTCTGCAGTTCCATTTCTATGGACTCTGTAGGTCCATTTCTATGAACTCTACAAGTGTAGTCTTTTGGAAAATGAAGAACTAGTCAAAGAGTGCAAGGTTTTACAAAGCTTCTTTAGACTCTTGTCTGAAGAAATTCACAAGGAAAGTTGGCATCTTTGAACCGTTGAACCATTGAACTGATTCAATGCTTTGGTTCATTGCTTGGGTTCATCACGTTGGTTCAATGCTAAAGTTCATGGCTTGGTTCAAAGCAAAGTCAAGTTCAATGCTTTGGCAAAGTTCAATGCAAAGTTCATCGGTTGGTTCAATAGCTTTTGGTTCACTCAAAGGGTTCAACAGATGGTTCAATGAGTTTGGTTCAATGATTGTTTGAACCATTGAATCAGTTCAATGGATTGGTTTAAAGGGGTAGTTCAATCAAAGATTCAATCCTCCTGAAGGACAAGTGCCCTTGAAGAGGGTAGTTTTGGGTTCAAGAGCCCTTGCGGAGGATAGAGAGCACTTCAAAAAGGCCCGTGGGGAAAAAGCTGAAGCAAGAAAGCTGATGAAAAGTCCAAGGGTGACGGGCCCATGAACATCAATTTTACACCAAGAAACCTAGAACATGGAAGGTGCCAAGTGGCAATCACAAAAGGATTTGATATGATTTTTTAGGAGCAGTGGAATGTGCCACATGTCCCTGCAAAGCCCAATGGAAGCTGACAAGTGTCAACACTTGCAGTCTCTCCCTTTTTGTCCCACGAGAATTGTGGTTGGCCTCGAATGAACTGTCAAAGAACACGAAAGCTGCCACATGTCCTCTTTTGTAGGACTCTCAAAAGGTGTTTGAAGCTTCTATAAACCCCACAGATGCTACCACATGTCCTGCCTATTTCAGTAGTGGAACACACCACGTATCACTTATTGAAATCAGCAAAAACTAGCCAAGGCAAGCGGCGAAGACAGGAATAAATTGTTAAGAAGGACGATGGACATGAGGACATATAATTTGTGGAAATGAAGTAGTTATTGGTCTTCACAAACTTAAGCATGAACCTAAATAAATTCAAAAGGTTAAAGCCAGAAGAAAGACCAAGTGCAGAAATGGACAAAGCATCCAAGTGGCGAAGAAGGTGTCAACTCAGGGAGTTACTCTAGCAGGTGATACAGTGTATGTAAATCAATCATTGGGAGGTGCAAATGGCGAACGACTGGACCCATTTTCTTAATTTTGCATTAAAGAGTAGATAATCCACATAATCACCTTGAAGGAGTAGTCTTGTAAGCAGACAATCAATGCAGCCCATAATTTCCCATATGATGTTTAAGTGGCTTGCTCTTCCCAATGATCAGAATGCACATGGGTCATTTGTAAAAAGGGCACCAAAAGGCCTTTTTTCTTCTTCTATATATTGTAATCTTCTCATTTGAGAAAGGATCCATTCTCTTAGCCTTAAGGCAAAACTCTGCCCAAAAATCTCTGGGACTTGTAAGGCAAAGCTCTGCCAGATTTTACCTTGAATCAAGACTTAGCATTTTTACCTCTATCTAGACTTGCACTTTAAAGTATATGTCTATGTTCTTCTTTTGTGTTAAGTCATTATCTTTCATGCTTTTCACAGATCAATTACAGCATGTCTAGTGCATTGTGAAGTCTCTTTTCTGTAGGTCTACCAGAAGTGTCTACAGCAAGAATATAGGCACATGTGAATAGGCTGCCCAAGTGTGTCGCAGAGCACATTTAGTAGTTCCTTCCTCCGTATATCTCTATGGACCCCTGACTCACTGAAACAGAAGAGTTTTTCCATGTCAAATGAAGTGTATGGGTGCTTCTTCTTGGTGAAAAGTGTATATTTGGGTTGGGTGGGTCATCATTTTGGTGTATCACCTTTATTTTATTTTTAGGCTTAGGTTCTATTTTCAGCATCTCTCTCCCTTTTCATCCCCCCCTTTTTCCATTTTATTTGTTAGCAGTACGAGAAACTAGGGCCTAAATGATACATCAGAGGGAGCTAGCCCTTATCTAGAGACTCTCCCCTCCATCTTCGTCAGTCCCATAGGCAAGAGAGGAGTTTCTATTGTTGTGTGTGGAAGGGCAGGAGCTAGGCGTCCTGCCCCTGGGTGCAATCCACTACGTCAATAGTTTTTGGCACGCTCAGTGGGACCAACTAGGACAAGTTATGTCCACATAGTTGAATAATTTTTGGTGTGTTCTTTAACTAGCCAGCCTTTGGAGGCTTTTACATCAACACCAGTGGTGACTCTGAGTTAAATCAACTGGTTAAGTAGTTTTGGTGCCATCAAGAAATAGTATTTTGGTATGTATAATTCCATCATTCAGAGCCATGGACCCTATTTTCCTTGGCTAGCCTGGCTATGATCCTTACCAACCTTATGTTGATCCTTATCAGGACCAATATGACTAGTCTCAGCCCTATCATGAGCTATATCAGCCTTATGCCCAGTCTTCTCAATGTGTCATTTCTCCTACGCAACCTAATCTCTTTACCAATCAACCTGTTTCCACCTTCAAATGAGCACTGTTGGGATAGGAAAAGTATGTAATAGAGCTTGACACTAGAAGGGGATGTGGCCAAGAAATTCTTGATCATGTCATCCATCAAGTGAGAAATGCACTAGATCTAGTTAAGAGGGAATGGATGCCTATTGAAAGAGCCAATTGGCACATGCTTACAAGTGAGATGTTGGATGTGAGTGGTTTGATTGCATCTTTAGAAGAGAACCTAAGTATTGATGAGAGGCAGCCTTACCAAGTTTATCAACCTGCATACTCACTACCCCAAGTATCATATCAGTCATACACAGCCCTTGCTTATGAGCCAAGTCAAGCCTGTCCTTTCCCCAATCATGTTGAGGAGAGTTCTAAAATAGTAAATCTTGTGTTTAAGGCTAATCTTGATAGACAGATCGAATTGGCAAATCTTCAAATGCATCAGTCTATTTTGGAAGCAAGGGAAATGGAATCTAAACCCTTACTACCCTCTCACATTGTGGCCCCATCACCCCAAAAGGGGATGCCTAGTCCTGATATCTTGAGCTGGAATAAAGTGATTGAGTCATAGAGCAGCAAGGAGGAGAAAGACATTGTCCAAGAGTGTGAGGTACAAAATGAGGTTAGACCTTTTCAAGTCCCTCCCACCCTTCCTCAGGAAGCTCTTTGCATTTCATGGCAACCTTCATGCACTCCCCATCTCTATGATGATTCCTACGAGCTCCAAGAGGTACAAAATGAGGATAATCTAGCTAAGCAGATTAAGGAATTGGAAGCTAAGATGAGACTGATTAGAGAAAGGGAGATGGAGCTTTCAGACCTTGTAGAGGAGCTGATGCTAAAAGACACCCCTTCTACCAATCCTCAAGCTAATTTCAATATTGAGAAGTGTTGGTAAAGTGGAGAGAAGAAAATCAAGTGATTTTGGCCCAAGGTCTACCCCCGTTTTCTCATGAGGTTTTAAAAGGATCCCTTGCTTCCCTTTCCCAACCTGATTTTGATGAGCCTTATGTGCCCCCTCCTTTTCTAGAGAAAGCTCCCTCTTGTGTGCCAAATATTTTCTATCAGATGGCACTTGCTCATTCTAGCTCATCTGATGCATCAATTGATCCTGCCCTTAATCCTATGCACCTAGCTTTCCAGCATGCCTCTCTTTAGACAGCTCTTCCTGTACATCAACAAACCCTCCCTAACCTTCCCCAACTTCCTCAGGTCTCTTAGTATGATCTCCAAATCCAAAGCTAGAAGAAGGAACATCATGAACCAGCTCAGGACCTCAAAGAGGATAAAGTTGCTGCATGTTCACAGGAGCAGGATTCCAATCCCAAGATCATGAGCTGGAGGAAAACAGTAGAATCATGGGGCAAAAAATAAGAGGAGGATAAAGGTTTTACTCTAACCCTTGAAGAAGATGAGGCTACTCCTACTCTCGATGCTGATTGTGACCTCTAGGAAAGGCTCTTCCAAGAAGATATAGATAGGCAGATTGCAGAGTTGGAGTCTAGAGCGAGTTTCCTCAGCCATCGTGTGATGGAAGTTTCAGACCAAGTAGTAGATTCCATGTCTATGTTCTACACATTTCCAAGAGAGATATCAGGCCACACCTGATATAAATGAAGTGCTGGCCAAATGGAAAGAGGAAAATCATTTGATTCTAGCTCAAGGACTACCTCCTCTTCCACATGAGTATGTTCGTCAGCCTTCCATTTCCCCCCTTCTCAAGGAGGAACCTGTCTTGAAGGAAGCAAGTGAAGAGGAGTATGCTCATTTCATGACTAATTAGGGAGACTTCATGAGTGTCGATGAGGAGGAGATCACCATAAGTAACCCCTTTGATGAACAAGAAGACAAGTCACAAGCTTTTGCCTCGATCTCTGATGAGGAAGAAGTGATTTTTTCCCCTTTTCTCATTTTGTAAGACGTCATGGAGGGGCATGGACACTTTCTTGATCATGTTTTGAATGATTTGTTTGAAGTCATTGGGGCAGGTTACACTATTCTTCAAGGGGGCTATGAGCTAGATAAGAGTGGAGAAGGCAGCATTGGGACTCAAATAAGTATGCAAAGGGGATATAGGCTTTCAAATTTATCCTTTCAAGAGGTTGGTAAATCTGAAGATACTTTCTTTGAAATCATCAAGGAGGATGGTCATACCATGGAACCCGAGCATGAGGTAGAAGAGAACAAGCCAGTCAATGATGCATATCAAGGGGCTTATGGTGATGAGCCAACAGTGATTGATTTCTTGATGAGATACACTAGCATGAAGAACCAACAGGAGGCAAGCTTCCAAGAAAAAATAGAGTACGTATATGTTGGAAGCATGTTTGAATCTGATCCACTCAGATATAAGCCAATCTAGGTGACAGGCAAGAGGAGCAGGTCACCAAATCTCCTTTTCATTTAGCCACTTGTTTGGCACCATAAGTCTTCTTGCTAGGAAGGGGACTTAAGAAGTTTTCCCTTTGATCCAAGAGGGAAGAAAATACACTTGGTTAGTTGTACATAGTAGTTTGCTTTCAGTTCTTTTCCTATTTTCCCTAAGTGTAGTTTGCACAAGTAGTGTTTTTAGTCTTGTGTGTGCTTTCCCTTGTGTCTTTGGTAAAAAGCTTCATGATTGATTCTTAGATATTTTTGGGGCTATTGTTAACCTTTCTTCAAAGTTGCATCTGACTCTATGCCCAATGGACTAGAAGGCAATTGGTCTCTAAGCATAGCAGGCATGCTTCCCCTGGGAGTCACCAATTTGTTGACCATTTTTTATCCAACTGGCTAAAAAATTTGTCCCCCTCTTTTTATGTTGTTTTGAGCCAATACTTTTGATTTTGCACGAGTCTTGCAATTTCTACGAACTCTGTAGGTCCATTTCTACAGACTCTGCAAGTCCATTTCTATGAACTCTACAGGTGTAGTCTTTTGGTAGATTAAGAATCAGTCAAAGAGTGCAAGGTTTTACAAAGCTTCTTCAGACTCTTGTCTTAAGAAATTCACAAGGAAAGTTGGCATCTTTGAACCGTTGAACCATTAAACCGGTTCAATGCTTCAGTTCAACGCTTGGGTTTAATGCTTTGGTTCATCGTGTTGGTTCAATGCTAAAGTTCATCGCTTGGTTCAAAGCAAAGTAAAGTTCAACGTTTTGGCAAATTTCAACACAAAGTTCATCGGCTAGTTCAACACTTTGGTTCAACGGCTTTTGGTTCACTCAAAGGGTTCATCGGATGGTTCAATGATCGTTTGAACCATTGAACTGGTTCAATGGATTGGTTCAAAGGGGTGGTTCAATCAAAGATTCAAGCCTCTCAAAGGATAAGTGCCCTTGCGGAGGGTAGTTCTGGGTTCAAGATCCCTTGTGGAGGATAGAGAGCACTTCAAAAAGGCCCACGGGGAAAAGGCCAAAGCAAGAAAGCCGATGAAAAGTCCAAGGGTGATGGGCCGGCGAATGTCAATTTTACACCAAGAAACCCAGAATGTGGAAGGCACTAAGTGGCAATCCTAGAAGGCTTTGATATGCTTTTCTAGGAGCAGCAGAATGTGCCACATGTCCCTACAAAGCTCGACAAAAGCTAACAAGTGTCAACACCCGCAGTCTCTCCCTTTTTGTCTTGTGAGAACTATGGTGGGCCCTGAACAAACTACTGAAGAATGTGGAAGCCACCATGTGTCCTCTTCCACAGGACTCTCAAAAGGTGTTTGAAGCTTATATAAACCTAGCGGATGCTGCCATGTGTCCTACCTATTTCAGCAGTGGAACACACCACGTATCACTTATTGAAATCAACAAACAATAGCCAAGGCAAGCAGGGAAGACAAGAACAAATTGTTAAGAAGGACGACGGACATGAGGACGTAGAATTTGTGGAAATGAAGTAGTTGTTGGTCTTCAAAAACTTAAGCACAAACCCAAAGAAATTCAAAGGGTTAAAGCCAGAAGAAAGACCAAGTGCAAAAATGGACAAAGCATCCAAGTGGTGAAGGTGTCAACTCAGGGAGTTACTCTAGTAGGTGATACAGTGTATGCAAATTGATCATTGGGAGGTGCAAATGGCTAACAGCTGGACTCATTTTCTTCATTTTACATTAATGAGTAGACAAGCTATGTAATCACCTTGAAGGAGCGGTCTTATAAGCAGATAATCAGTGTGGCCCATAATTTCTCATATGATGTTTAAGCGGCTTGCTCTTTCTAATGATCGAAACGCACATGGGTCATTTGTAAAAAGGGTGCCAAAAGGCCTCTTTTCTTCCTCTATATATTGTAAGCTTCTCATTTGAGAAAGGATCCATTCTCTTAGCCTTAAGGCAAAACTCTGCCCAAAAATCTCTCGAGCTTGTAAGGCAGATCTCTACGAGATTTTACCTTCAATTAGGACTTAGCATTTTTACCTCTATCTGGACTTGCACTTTAAAGTATATGTTTGTGTTCTTATTTTGTGTTAAGTCATTATCTTTCATGCTTTTCATAGATCGATTACAGCATGTCTAGTGCATTGTGAAGTCTCTTTTCTGCAAGTCTGCCAAAAGTGTCTACAGCAGGAATATAGGTGCATGTGAATAGGTTGCCCAAGTGTGTTGTAGAGCACCTTTGGTAGTTCCTTCCTCCCTGTATCTCTACGGACCCCTGACTCACTAAAATAGAAGAGTTTTCCCATATCAGATGAAGTGTATGGGTGCTTCTTCTTGGTGAAAAGTGTATATTCAGGCTGGGTGGGTCATCATTTTGGTGTATCACCTTTATTTTCTTTTTAGGCTTCAGTTCTATTTTCAGTATCTCTCTCCCTTTTCATCTCCCCCTTTTTCCATTTTATTTGTTAGCAGTAGGAGAAACCAGAGCCAAAATGATACATTAGAGGGAGCTAGCCCTTATCTAGAGACTCTCCCCTCCATCTTCGTCGGTCCTGCAGGTGAGAGGGGAATTTCCATTGTTGCATGTGGAAGAGCAGGAGCTAGGCGTCTTACCCCCGGGTGCAATCCACTGCATCAACAATATGTTTATGGTTGTCAAAAGAAGTGGGGTTGATCTTCCCAATGAGGTCAAGTCCCCATGTAGTAAATGGCCATGGTGTCAACATCAGTTTTAGAGTTTGGGTTGGGGCATGAATCAGATTAGCATGCCATTGACATTTGTCACACTTCTTTACATATGCATTTGCATCTGCATCCATCTTGGGCCAATAATAACCAATACGCAAGATTTTTTTGGATAGGACTATCCCATTAGAATGAGCTCCACATACTCTTTCATGAACTTCTTTTAATGCTAATGTAAACTCTGTTGAAGTTAAATAATGAAGCAGAGTTCTATCAAAATTGTGATAGTAAAGGGCGGATCCAAGTAGAGTATAACAAGTGGAATGATGAATAAAGGCTTTGGTTTGTTTTTGAGATAGGTTAGGTGGTAGAACTTGGTCATGAAGGTAGTTGTAAAGGTCTGAGTACCAGATAGAATTAGGACCAATAATATTATAAATCATTACAATGGTTGAAGGTTTATAAGCTGGTGCTGACAATTTTTTTATGAGGAACTGATACTCTCTAGCTTTATTTTTTTGTCAAGTTAGAGAGCCAATAGTGTCCATGGCATCTATAGTTCTATTACTAGCCCTTAGTATGTGCTCAAATTGAATGTTGGTAATTTATTGTTTAAGAGTGTCGACCATGGCTTTATATGGAACCATCTTGTCATCTTTGGTCTAAAAATGATCTATGACTTGATTGATGATTAACTGAGAATCACCATAAACTTGGAGATGAGATATGTTCCAATGCACTACCTATAGAAGTCCTAAAATAAGTGCTTCATACTCGATTATGTTGTTTGTACAAGGAAAGATGATTTTGAATGATTTAGGGATTAGATCCCCCTATGGTATAATAAATAAGAGGCATACCCCCAATCCATGTACAGTAAATGAAACATCAAAATACAACTTCCATTACTACTCCTCAAGAGGTGTGTCAATGACGGTCATTATGGATTCATCAAGGAAATGAAATGTGAGGCTTTGTGTCTGCAAGAGGTGCTTCAACAAATTGATCTACAAGAATTTTTCCCTTGATTTCCTTCTGATTGACATATTCTATGTCAAACTCACTAAGAAGCATTATCTATTTGGCCATTCTACCTTATAAAACTATTTTAGATAGTAGATACTTGAGCAGATCTAATTTTGAAATGACCATGGTCTTATTATTCAACATGTAATGGTATAGTTTCTGAGCTGTGAAGACCATGGCTAGACAAGCTTTTTTAATAGGTGCATAGTTATGTTCATATGTGACCAAGGTACGGCTTAGGTATTATATGACATGCTCTTTTCCATTATCATCATGTTGAGATAAGAGTGCCCCCAGAGCATTGTTGATAGCTGATAGGTATGACAAGAATGGCTTTCCTGGCATAGGAGGTAATAAAATAGGTAGATTAACTAAATAGCCCTTGAGTTGTTGAAAAGTTGTTTGGTAGTGATCATCCCAGTGAAATATAACTCTCTTCTTCAGAAGATGTGTAAATGGATGACACTTGTCTGCTAACTGAGAGATGAAGCATCAGATTGATTAGATCTTACCCTACAAACTATGGAGTTGCTTCAAATTAGTTGGTGGTGGCATCTTAGTTATAGCATGGACATTAGCCGAATCAACTTTAATACTTCTATGAGACATGATGAAGCTAAGTAATTTCCCTAAGGTTACACTAAACACACATTTCCTTGGGTTGAGTTTGACTTTGTACTCTCACAATCTTTCAAATATCTTACGTAGCACTGCTGGATGGTCAACCCTAGTTTTAGATTTTCTTAATATGTCGTCGACATAGCCTTCAAGAATATCATAGAATATGATAGTCATGGCCTTTTGATATGTATCTCCAGCATTCTTAAGACCAAATGGCATTCCCTAATAACAAAATGTTCCCCATAAAGTGGTGAACATTGTTTTATGTTGATCTTTTGGTGTTATTCTGATATGGTTATATCCTAAAAAGCCATTCATGAGTGAAAGCATTTCATAACCTTCCATGGAGTCAATGCTCATGTTAATATTAGGAAATGGAAAGTCATCCTTAGGATAATCTTTGTTGATGTCTCAAAAATTAGTATAGATTTTAATTCCTTCAGGATTTTTGCTAATAAGTACAACATTAGATATCCATTATCATTAGTCAATGGATCAGATACATCCTACTTCTAAGAGTTTTTCCAACTCTTCCTTTACCAATACATCAATGTGAGGATGTATCTTACATAGCTTTTATTTTACCAGTTTGGAATCAATGTTGACCACAAGGTGGTGTAGAACCAAGGTGAGGTCTAAACCTAGCATGTTAGAATAAGCCCATGCAAAGATATCTACAAATTCTCTTAATAGAGCTGTAAAGACTTCATGTTCCTCCTCAGTGAGGGATGCACCTAATTTTATCCATTTTAGGTCTAATGGAGTCTCGATGTTTACCTCTATTGTATCTTCAACTAGAAGGGTTAAACCATCTTCTAGGATAGTAGGCAAAGACTTGAACTATTGGACTATATCAGGGTCCTCTGTTAGAACTTGCTCTTCAGCTTCTCTTAAGCATGATGAATCTGAGTTCCCTAATGGGAGATCTAGCCATAACAAAATAGTTAGAAAATCTTGAAGAATTCGATCAAATACTTTTTGTTGCACAAAATGGAACTCAAATCCATAGGCAAGTTTAACGTTGGTGGTTTCCTGATCTAAATTTGAAAAAGAATGAACACCCTCATCTAATGGCACCTAAAATAGGTTTTCACGAGACTAACCTTTATCTTTACTTTTTACCTGATCATAAAGTGCCTCAAAGAAGTTTCCACTTTGGGACCTCAATGTTTTATTTTTTGTTTTTGGCTAAGGGTGTTTACCTGCTCTCCAAAATAGGCCTCAAGATCTAATATAATTGAGAATCCTGACTTATGATCTAATAAAATGTTGTCCCTAAGGCCTAAAAATTCACAGAATGCCTCATCATTTTTAAACTCATCAATTGGAAAATTGGATTCTTGTTGGTCTCAATCTATTAGTTGGGGATAGTATAATGGCAATGGGTTGTGAAGAATGACCAGAGTAAGGGTACAAGTGGCATTGTTATCAAATAGGTTAGCCTCGGCTAGGTCATTAAAGGTGAGGCTATGATTAGACTCTACTTCACTATCAGCATCATCATCACTAGCTGTTGGTGATGGAATTTGAATAAGATATGTGGGGTCACCCCCAGGTAGTTTAAATCCAAGTCCATTGGGTCTTTTGTATTTAGTCATAGAAATTGGCTCGATGGTTCTTTGTTGATTTGGTCTGAGGCCTCTTCCTTCATAATCATGATGCTCCATGATCTTATTGGGAATAGGATACTTTGCACTTTTATAACAATCAACTTGGTTGTTATTGTATAACCATGATTTGTCTCCTTCAAGAGGATCTGGTTCTAGGCCAGATGTTGTTACAAATATGACAGGGCCATTATCTTTGTTCTTTTATTACCAATGCATGTGTGGGGTGACTTTAGGTCACCCAAAGGTCTTTGGATTCTAAGGAAGATTGGAAATATGGAAGGTATCATGGGTCACATACTCCCCTGATCCATTATCTAAAATGGTGAAATTATTGGAAGCTTTAGGAGGTGGCATGTGGGAAAGGGAATCCAAGGTATTATGATCTATGCAATTATCCTATGGTGGATCAATAAGTATGGCCTTTCTTTTATCTTTCTTGGAACTCAGATTTATGTCATATTCATAATTGTATCTTTGAAACTCGACTTCAAGATGTTTGCAGTGTTCATATGGGTGTAATCTTCTGGAATATTCACTTCCATCCCTGAGTGGGAGAACTTGATACATTGGTACAACATTGATGGGACTACACAAATCTCATGTAACCAAGGCCTACTTAGAAGCATATTATATGACAACTCAAGATCAAGCACATGGCAAAGTGTATCATGGGTCAAAGGCCCAATGATAACTAGTAAGTTAATGGTGCCTTATGGTTCTCTTTCCTGATTATCATAGGCTTTGATAGTTAACTTTTCTGGCAAGAGATCTGCTAGTGTGTACCCAAGAAGCTTGATGAGCTTTAAAGACACTATGTTGAGGCCTGATCCATTGTCTATAAGGACACATTTCACTTTATGTTGCTTTATATAAACTTCTATGTATAATGGATTATTATGGAGTGGGCCAAGGGAAGACATATCACTTTGGTTGAATGTGATTTGTTGGGTTGGAGCTAGGTGTCCAACCAAAGCCTAAAATTTATTAGGGGATATGTCATTGGAAATAGTGGATTGAGTCAAGAACTCATTCAAGATGTTCTTTTGGATTGTTGATGTTCACATCAAATCTAAAATAGAAATTTGTGTTAGTGTCTTTTGTAATTGTTCCACAATATCAAATTTCTTGTCTTGGTCAATAGTGAATAGTTTATTCCAAGGTTGAATGGTTGGTTGGATAATAGGCAAAGTGGAAAATGGTTGTGAGCTTGGGATAATAATCAAGATTAGATATTGGACCATAATTACAAAAAAATGTTGGGAATGGTATGGGACCAGATAAGACAAGTCTCAGTTGCTGGTGCACTTGTATGTGGTCATGTGGCAAGGGTGAGTTGTCAGTGTAAGGTCCAAAAGTGGAAGTCCCAATTTGTTGGTATGCATGTGTGTTATCCTAGGTCAAAGAAGGATTATCCATGTAATGTGGTTAAGTGTTATTGTTTAGTAATGGTCTAGATTTATTAACGCTCGATCTAGGATTAATAGAGATGGTATTAATGTTACCCCCTATAATATGACCTACAACCCTATTATAGTCATGTACGACTACATGGTAGGTTTGTCGGTTGTGACCATTTTGAACTTGGTTTTGTCCATCATTTTGATGTTGTGGGTTTTGTTGTTGATTTTGTTGATTCTACTGGTTCTACTGGTTTGGCCTTTGATTTTGATATTGTTTATTTTATTGTTGCACTGGCTGATGTTATTGTTATTGTTATTTATTATGTTGTTGTTGATTGTTATAATGGGGAAAAGGGTTTTGATAAATCCCAAGAGTTTGATTGGAAGTGGAAGCACCATTATCCAATGTTATCTCCCCATTCTCCAACATATTCTCAGTTAAATGCTTGCTTTATACACATCTTCATAGATTATGCCCATTGACCCGATAATATTCACAGAATTTATTTTCATGGTATCAATCAGGATAAGGAATATGTTGTAGATAATGCTTTGTATAGGCCAACTAATCATATTAGTAGTGGCAAGTTTATGAAATACAAACTCAATAGGCTCTCTTAGGTCACTAAAGACACAATGCATAGGCACAGTTCTCTTTGGAGGAGGGGTTTGTAATGGTAAAGGTTGTTGTATTTGTTACATGGGTCTTAGTTATTGTGCTTGTAGCATGGGTGGGAGAGGTTGTTGGTTAGGAGTAAGCTAAAAAGGTGGTACAGATGATGTTTTCACCATTTGGGCATGACGTGACTTGGTTACTCCATTACCCATAACATTCCTATTATAGTTAAATTGTTTTGGTTTTTTTTAGTTATTGGTCTATGCCAGTTGTGATGCTTGTGCTTGAATTGGATGTTAGTTTTGGCCACTTCCTTGATTGGTACCTTGATTCTAATTAGTCAATGTAAGATTGATGATACCTTTATTAATAAAAACTCGCTCAATCAACAAGCCTTTATCGATGATCTCCTTAAAAATATGTGCACATTGTAGTTCCAGATGATAAGCTATCTCACTATGCAAAGTTTTAGTAAACACAATGGCTAATTATTTATCTGGTAAAGTGTGGGTGAATCAGCTTGCAAGAGCTCTCCATCGCTATAGATAACTTGCAAAACTCTCACCAACTTTTTGTTTTGCTTGTGTTAAGTTAACTAATGAAATCTCATGTTTGAGATTATAGGAAAAGTGCTACACAAACTTATCAAAAAGATCAAAATCTATTACTGAATTCTTGGGAAACTTTAAGAACCACTCCAAGGCTTTTCTAGCCAAGATCCTTGAAAACAACAACAAAAGGTATATATCGCTATATGCCATCGGTTGACATGCGACAAAGAAATCTATTAAATGAGTCTTAGGGTCACCTTTCCCTTTGTATTTGTCAAATTTTGGTGTTTCATATTCTAGAAGAAATGGTATCTGCAAGTACTCCATGTTGAACAAATAAGAACACACGTCATCTAACTTAAACTTTTTAGTCTATTTCCCAGCCTAATTGGCGACAATTAAATCTTTCATCTATTGTAATTCTTGGGATAGGAAACTAGAAGGAACATTGGTTAGAGAGAGAATATTGGTTTGGGTAGATGGTTGGGAGGTCATAAGTGGGACACTTTGACCAAGGTATGATGGAGATATCTATTGGGGTATATTGGTTTGGTTGGGAAATAGACCAGGAATATGCATACGTAGATTATGATGTACTTGAAATTGCATATTTGGTTTTGTGATATTTTGGTTTGGGTTGGCTTCAAAGGTTTGACTTAGAGGATTTTGTGGTTAGGATGGAGGGATATAACTATACTATGCCTATTGTGGTTGAAAGGGGACATGTTGCCAACTAATCGAACCTTGCTATTGAGTGGGAACTTGTGGACCAAGACCCTATCTCTAAACTTGTGGCACATTTTGAACCAATTGTTGTCTAGTAGGTACTTATAAAACATGGGAGCCTCCTTATTGGATGAATCCCTATGGGGAAGTAAAAGTAATTTGAAGATTCAACATCTATTGTTGACCAATATTTACATGTTGTTGATTAGTCATCACTTGGTTTTGGATTGGTACACTAGTCTGTGACTGAAAAGGTATGTTTGCCATTACTTGGTGAGGTGAAACATTAGTTGACCCTTGCTGAGGTGGCACTATATTCAGCCTTAGGTGCATTGGTACACTATATTGTGCCTGATGTTTTGGAATACTACTCATCACTTGTTGAGGAGGAATATGATTTGTTACATTTTATTGTTGAGGCATGGCACTGGTTGTTGGTTGACTACCTAATCCCATAGGTTACATACTTGAGGAAGCAACTAGTTGAGGTTGGGAAATGTTAGGATTGTGGAGCTAAAAGCTTCACTGATGCAGACACAGAGGAGGTTGCAGGAGAGTTGCTGAGTGTCAGAGACACCGGCGTCGGTCAGACCAACCGACGTCGGCAGGACAGGGCAGGAAGGCAACCGACGTCGGTTAGAGATCGGCCGGAGTCGGCGACCCCCAGGCGGACAGGGACCGGCGTCGGTCACCTGTGTGGTTCGATTGCGAGCTAATTACGGGCAGTTAGCTAACGAACCAAGTGTTTGCATGATCAGGGCTAATTATAGACTGAGAGCTGCGGATCTAATTATTGTAATTAGATGTCTAATTATTGTTTGGATGAGATCTATATAATAGACTCATGGTTGTATTGGAAAAGTGTGCTAGGGAGTAAGAGAGCATAATTATAAGCTCCTTCTGTGTGTGAGGTAGAGCAATGGTGCGTTCCTCCTAGTGTCTCAGTACCAGGTGTGTTGGTGCTGGTTTGGAGAGTCAGCTGGATTCTTCAGGAGTGTAGGATCTTGGTCACAGTTGCATGGCCTATATAGGAGATCTACATGGTAAGTAAGATCGTTGATCTGCAGGTGTATGTGTGTGCAAGGTCGAGGTTCACAGGTGAGCAGAACCGTTGTTTGATTTGCAGGTGTGCAAGGTCATATAGACAGCAACACAACAGGGAGCAGTATCAGGCAGGATCTACTTGGAGTACAGGTGTGTACTCAGATAGAGTAAGAGAGGAAGGCAAGGGAGTTCCTTCCATAAGTATGGTCTGTTGAATTGCAGGTTGTTGCAGATTCATGGGAGATCTACTTGAAGTACCTTGAGTACTTGTGGAGCACGTGGAGTGCTTGTGGAGTGCGTGGAGCACTTGTGGTGTGCGTGGAGCACGGGAGGTGAACACCAACTCTGTATTTGAGTTGGGTGTTGGGACCTGTGAGAGGGAGAGCTTTGGGGAGAAGAATTACTGTTCACTTGAGGTGTGGGAAACCTCTGTAAGGTGGTGGAGAAGAAGTGGCATCTTCTTTATTGTATTATTTTCTGTATAAAGTGTTAATACAAGTTGTGTATTGTCTCTCATATGCTGTGTTATTCTGAATTCTAGTTACTTGTTGATTCTGGTTATTTCCGCATATTAAGTTGCTTGAAGTTTGGTAATCAATTGTATGCTTCCGGTGTTTCGCAATCCCTGACAAGTGGTATCAGAGCTAAGGTTGCAGGAAGCAGGTTGTGTTTTGGTTACAGGGCACTCTCAGGGGTTTCTGATTGAGTGGGAGTAGAGAAATGGCAGATCAAAGTAAGCTAAGAATGGAGGAGTTGAAAAGCACAAATAGTTACTCACGGTCCGATGGAAAGAAAGAGCAGGTAAAAGAATATTGTCGATCGGTAGCAGATCAGCATGAAGAAACTGAAGATACAGATGTAGCAGGTGTTGTTGCACAGGATGTGTTTGCAGGTTTCTTGGATAAAGTTGAATCTTGGTTAAAAGATTCGGTTGCCTCTTTCCATGCAGCCCTAGGTAGAGGAGCTGGTAAGCCTTGCCAAAGAATTGGCAAAGGGGAAGTGAAGCTGAAATTGCAGGCGGCCAACACACAGGTGTTGATGAAGGTCATGCAGGTCCTAGGTTTGGAGATATGGCTAATTTCTTCAGAAAGATTGGGTGATGAGAGATGCACAAGAACTCTCACAGCGATAGCACTTGAATTAGCTGGTGGTAAGAAAACAGGTATTCTTTATCTACTTGTTTATATTACTGATTCTTCTTCTGTTGTGGAGACGTGGCTTCGTAGGCTTGGTCACATGAGCAGGAAGGAGATGCATGTTCTTAAGCGGAAGATAGATATATTTGACAGGCTTAAGAACTGGAAAGCCTTGGTGTTCTTGGAGGAGATGGCGGACAGAGTTCAGTGGATGAGGCTGGATACATCTGAGCAGAGCAGTTTGGACATGGGTTTTGATCCAAAGGAGCTCGCGGGTAAAAAGTCATCACTCACAGGCGAACACAGACACTGGCGTCGGTCAGAAGGAACCGACATCAAACAGACAGGTGCCGATGTCGGTCATGTGCAGACCGAAGCCGGCGATGTCGAGCAGGGTAAGACCGACGTCGGTCAAGGAGACCGACGTCGGCAGTAATAAGACCGATGTCGGTCAGGAGGACCGACGTCGGCAGCAGGGACACCGCAGGGTCGGTAGTCAGGGACAGACGCATGAAATCGATGTCGGTCAGATGCAGACTGTGGGGTGACCGAGGTCGATCACTGTAACGAATTTTGGGTGGACAGCATGTTGTCAAGGAGTCTCAAACACCCATACGGAGGACTGAAGGCGTAAGTAGGCCCTCAAATTCGTGTTCCTCTTCTTCATACTTGTTGATGATTATAGAGCAGGAAGGATCCAGGAAACAGGTGTGAGCTAGGTAGGATTATGATGCAGAACCAAATGGGAGTTTTGGTAGGTTTGCCAGCTGGATGAAAGCATAGAGACGAATGGATTCCTTAGTAGAAGAATAGAGAGAACGGATATGTGAGACGAAAGACCAGGTCATATGGTCTTGAGGAGCTGCAGGACAGTGGTACAGGTTTTGACAGGTGGAGGACGAAGCATGGCTTCAGTTAGTGTCAGGTAACTACTGTGGTTTGTCTTACCAGGTGGATGATGAGTCATGACATCATTCTGTTGATGTATGTGGATAGTATGCTAGCTAGCAGGGGAGTACATACAGGGTTTTGCTGAGCTAAGGGTAAGATTAGTTCAGTGTCATGTCATGAGGAGTTTGGAGCAGCGAAATTCTTTGACATGGGAGGCATGGAGATCACAGGTTGATTTTGTCTCCAGTGGGAGCTGATGTGAATCAGGTGTTGGCGAGGTTCGGGATGCAGAATCGGAGCACACTAAGGGCTGGACAGGTACAGTGTTCAAAATCACATGAGGTCTGGTATAGACTTGAGTATTCCCATGCAGTGGGAGCTGTCAAAGTTATGAGCCAATTCGGGGAAGTGGGTTCTCAGGTTTTTTGAGAGGGACCGGCAGCAGGTGTTACTATGCAGGGTCAGGACTTCACTACAGGTGTTGTAGGTTCGGATGTGGCAAGGTACTCGGATGACAGGTGGTACACCACGAGATTTGTGGTGGGTTGTCTTCAGGTAGGAGCTTGAAGAGGGATACAAACCAGGAAACAGATTAGACGGAGTACAGGTATAGGTACAGTGCAGCTGTTTATCTCCAAGTGGGAGATTGTTAGGATTATGGAGCTAAAAGCTTCACTGATGCAGATACAGAGGAGGTTGCAAGAGAGTTGCTAAGTGTCAGAGACACTGGCGTCGGTCAGGCCAACCGACGTCGGCAAGACAGGGCAGGAAGGCAACCGACGTCGGTCAGAGATCGGCCGGTGTCGGCGACCCCCAGGCGGACAGGGACCGGCGTCGGTCACCTGTGTGGTTCGACTGTGAGCTAATTACGGGCAGTTAGCTAACGAACCAAGTGTTTGCATGATCAGGGCTAATTATAGACTGAGAGCTGTGGATCTTATTATTGTAATTAGATGTCTAATTATTGTTTGGATGAGATCTATATAATAGACTCATGGTTGTATTGGAAAAGTGTGCTAGGGAGTAAGAGAGCATAATTATAAGCTCCTTCTGTGTGTGAGGTAGAGCAATGGTGTGTTCCTCCTAGTGCCTCAGTACCAGGTGTGTTGGTGCTGGTTTGGAGAGTCAGCTGGATTCTTCAGGAGTGTAGGATCTTGGTCACAGTTGCATGGCCTATATAGGAGATCTACATGGTAAGTAAGATCGTTGATCTGTAGGTGTATGTGTGTGCAAGGTCAAGGTTCACAGGTGAGCAGAACCGTTGTTTGATTTGCAGGTGTGCAAGGTCATATAGACAGCAACACAACAGGGAGCAATATCAGGCAGGATCTACTTGGAGTACAGGTGTGTACTCGAATAGAGCAAGAGAGGAAGGCAAGGGAGTTCCTTCCATAAGTATGGTCTGTTGAATTGCAGGTTATTGCAGATTCATGGGAGATCTACTTGAAGTACCTTGAGTACTTGTGGAGCACGTGGAGTGCTTGTGGAGTGCGTGGAGCACTTGTGGTGTGCGTGGAGCACGGGAGGTGAACACCAACTCTGTATTTGAGTTGGGTGTTGGGACCTGTGAGAGGGAGAGTTTTGGGGAGAAGAATTACTATTCACTTGAGGTGTGGGAAACCTCTGTAAGGTGGTGGAGAAGAAGTGGCATCTTCTTTATTGTATTCTTTTCTATATAAAGTGTTAATACAAGTTGTGTATTGTCTCTCATATGCTGTGTTATTCTGAATTCTAGTTACTTGTTGATTCTGGTTATTTCCGCATATTAAGTTGCTTGAAGTTTGGTAATCAATTGTATGCTTCTGGTGTTTCGCAATCCCTGACAAGTGAGGGAAATAGGTAGTGAAGGTTGGGGTACAGAGGCTCCTCTTCCTTGGTATGATGATCAATTCATGGTATTAAATATAGGCCTATGTTGTTGACTAATTATTTGTGTGTTAGTACCACTTTGATTTGGATTGGACATTTCTTGCACATTGTCCACTATATTTTTCTCATTATTCTGCGTAGAAGAAGAAGACACTTCTTCAATAATGGGCATATGCATCAAGTTGTCTATCGAAGTGTTTTATATGAAAGGGTCTGATCTCTAATTCTCTTGACCAATGAACTCTATCAAAACTCCTATAAAAGGAACTAAGTCAATAAGAGGTTTGTTCAACATGTTCATCTGATTGAAATTGCATGTTAGATTCAGGTAGGTTTGATATGTTATCTACATTTGATTAAAGTGGCCTTCCATGAAGTTTTTTCCTATATTAGGCAGATTAGGGTTTGGATATGTTTTTTAGACTAGAGCCAAAGGATTACTAGAAGAATCCTATTGATCGTAAATTATGTTATGTGGAATTCTTACTAGGCTTGATAAATTCTCATGAGGGTATTCTATAGGAAACTTGACCCCTACCTCTATGGCTCTAACCAAAATCTCATCTTTGTTCTCTAATAAATGATGCTAAAAAAAATGGATCATATGTGGAAGGTGCATTAGTAGAGTATGGTTGTTGAAGAATTGGTTCGTCAAATGTGGGTATTGTAGCTAGGTATTATGTGATTTGTTCTTGGTCTTGTTCTAAATAAGGTGGTATATTAACCAAATAGTTAGCCAATGAATCTTGGCTTTGTGCCCCTAATTGAGTATTATAAGAGGGATAAGGATCCATATCATAGGCAATATTATCTACATAAGGGTCTTGCACCATTTCTTCTTACGTAACCACATTACTAATCCTCGGATTGTACATGAGTCCACTATGAGTGTAGGAATATATGTTGGGATCCATAGTCAATGCTTGGAGATAGAAAGGGAAGAGAGTTATAAAAACTCTAAAAAGGACAATGTCTAAAATAGATGATGTTCAAACTTTGTCTAGATTCGTTAAAAGGATCAAAAAGGTTTATGTAAAGATTTGTGAGGAAACAAGCTAGTGTTAAGTATCTAATGCCTCACTATTCACACAAAGATAAGCAAGTAAATAGACCAAAAATTGAAATGTCAAACTCTAAGTTTGAAGAGTTCCAAATCAGTCTAATCTAGGAAAAGTAAAAGTTGCTAGGTCTTTTGGCCAAATGCAACGTCAAAATCTAGGCTCAAATAAGGCATGTGCTAGGACTCTTGGCCAAACGACGTCAAAAGCTAGACTTTGAAATAAAGATGATTTTTAATCTAATGGATTTGAAACACTTCTAACAAATACTAGGCATTTGAGTTTGGATATAAAATTGACCAACTAAGTATAAGGTATGAAACAAAAGGCACTTTAGAGATAGTTTAGTTTTCTCATAAATAATGGTATAAATGTGGTTCTTTTGATAAATAAGCTAGACAAAAAGAGAATGACGTAACTGTGCTAGACAAAGGTCCACAAAAGGTACACTCAAATTGGTCTAAAAATGTAGGAATAAATTTGAACTCTATACAAGAGGGTCTATGAAACAATATCTGAAATTTTTTAGGTAGAGTAACAACATTAGACTACCCAAAAGATGTGACAAAATGTTTGTTTCAAAAACTCTCTAAGGCAAAAATAGTTTCCCACAAATTTGACAACATAACACTATCTTTCTTAACTCAAAATGTTGTGGTGCATAGACTCAAAGTATAAGTGTTTAGCACAAAATGACTTAAGTCTAACAAGTGGTGGTAACGACCATGAGTCTTAAACGGCCTTCAACCCAAATTAGAAATTGAACCTAAGTTCCCTCAAGTTTAGTGAAAATGGTGAATCCACTTAACACATCAACCCTATGAACTTATAAAAGTGCAATTTTGAATTTAGATTATAAACTAAGGACTTAAACCAACTTTGGCAAAGGTCTAGACTCAATTGGGCAGGATAACTATGCCAAAGTGGATGATATGACTCCCGAGTTTTGATGGAATTTTGAACAAGGCAAATTGATGATTTCATGTGGATAGTATAATGCCTCTTTGTTCAAAGTAAAATGATGATCATGTGTTTTGGTTTGTATCATTTGTTTACACCAAGCTTTGACTTAAAAAAATACTTTAATCTAGGACAAAACTCAACTGATTAATCGCTCTTAGACCCTAAACTGATAATGTTGCTTGGTATTATTGGAATCTATCAATATACATCATTTAAGAGGATTTTAAGTGTTCTTCCAAAAGTAAATGCGCATTAAATAGTAGGTTTTTTACACCCCCCTTCTCTCAAATGATAATATTGCGACATGAACCTTGAGGCGCACCTTACACCAACAATACTTTTGTGACAAGTGGGGTTTTGTCTAAGATCTATAAGTTTTTAAATGTTTTAGGGGAATCAATTTCACAATGACTTTCACGTCAAATGATGCAAAAGATAAGCATGAAAATTGGGTGACCTTGGTATTGGCTAGTTGTAAAAATGTCTAATCTTTTTTATAACCACAATATCTTGTTGTTCGCACAGTGTAGTGCGATGTCCAAATGCAGATACATCCCATGTGAAAATTAGGAGTGAGTGAAGTCAATGCTGGGAGATGAAACCTCGTGTCAAATATTCCCTAAAAAACTCGTAGGAGGTAATGATATCCCCCTCACAAGCCAAGATGCAATGAAATGAAAGACATAAAAAGAAAGACTTTAGGGTCATTTTCAAGGTCACCCAAACTTATGATGAGTTTTTGGGAAGTACTTTAGATAACATTCTTTCTAAGCCTTGGACTAGGCTTTTTGTAATAGGAATGGCACTTTTGATTCCAAGGGTTCCCTAAAGGGGACAAATGGAAGAGCATACACATGACATCCCTTTTTTTGCCAACCAAAATATAATTAAAATAGCTAAGTGAATGCAAAAAGCTTGGGGAAACTGAGTTAAATTTTAAGCACTAAATTTGAAACATTGGGTGGTGTTCATTTGACCTATTGGTCTTAAGATTGTGAACTTTGAAAACTAATTCTCAAAAACACTTAATTACCTAAATGTTACCTTAAGCACCAAAATAATGTTCCTAATTCATTTTAAAGCATGCAAAAGATGATATAAACATGTTTTTATAAAATTTCAAGCTTGTTCCTATAACAAAAATGTTAGTATGTCCTTTAGCCTTGAAGCTACTTTGGGTTTGAAACAATGAAGTAAAAAAAAGAGCTCTCAGGTTTTTTACATAATACAATCTCGTTATTCCACAGATCAATCCCACTACTTGCAAGACAATCTCACAACTTAGTGAGTTGTGGTATTGTAACTAAGCACTAACCATTTAATCATAATATTATGACTCTGAATGATAAGCTTGCTAGTTCCAGGACAATCCCATAACTTTTATAATTACGGTATTGCAAACAACAATCCCACTACTTGGGATAAAATGAGGTTTTTTGAAAAAATATATAACCTTAGGCTAAATTAATTATATATTAAGAAAATTCAATAAAAAACACATGTTTTAAAAAAAATCGTCAAAAAAGGAGTTTGGATGACCCCAAACGAAGCTCCAAAAAATGACATGTTCTGCACACTACAATATTGTGACTCACAGTAATAATACCACCACTCTATCAATTTAGAGAGTAGAGGGATTGTAATATCTATAATTACAAGTAGTGGGATTGCAATATCACTACTTTTGAGTAGTGGTATTGTTAATATTTCTACTTGCGAGTAGAGGTATTGTCAATATCACTACTGGACATGCAAACAGAGAAATAAAATAGTTAGAACACAATACCATGACTTGTAGTGACAATACCATGAGTTGCAGATCAATACCACAAATTTAGAAATAGAGGTATTTTCAATTAACTACTAATGGTTAGTCACAATACCGTGACTTGGTTAGACAAACCCACGAGTTGCAGGACAATCTCGTGACTATGTCTAGTCAAACCCACCACTTACATAAAAACATGTTTTACTTAATTTTTTCACTCTTTTAAGCCTCCCACTCCAAGATTATGCATAACAAAGGTTAGTGAGTTTCTTGAGGGAGAATTGTGTTAAATTTTGTGAAGTTATTCGCATCCCACCAGGCGTGCCATTATGTGAACTAGGAATTTGACTAAGAAGAGGAGATTAGTGTTGTGTTAGTGACAAAATGAACAAAATAAATTGACAAAAAACACACTAAACTAACATCTTCATTCCTAGTTACTAGGGTGAGCTTGGTGAAGAAATACAAATGAACAAATCACAATTAAAATGAAAAAAAATACGCATTCCTTACCTTCCTTGATGTTCCAAAATTATTCTTTGATTGGCTTGCTCGGTTTGTGCTCATGAAGTCCTCATCAATGGAAGCTTGGCTACCTCCATCTCTCCTTGGCTCCTTTGGCTTTGGCTTGACTTGGCTTGGAATCAATTTGGCATGGTAACATTAGTTTTCATGAATCTTTTATAACCAATCCTACATTATAACTTTGCACAAATTAAGCTTAAAAATGATGTTCATGGCCTCTCTATTTATAGATTTTTGAGATTGATCAAAATCAACCTAAACCATCCATCCTAAGATGAAGATGTATAGTTGAGGATCAATTCAATTTTTTGGAATTAAGTTTATAATTATCCTCATCATGACATTGGAAAAAGTGGCAATTAAGAGGCATGGAGTGTATTGATGAGGCATGGAGGGCATGAATCCTGATATTTGTGGTATTTATGGCCTAGGAATGTCTTCCCAAGAAATGAGGTCACCTGATGATGTAGATATTCAATATTCATTTCCAAAACAAATTATTCAACAAATTTCCATGGAATTCTTGATTAGGCTCTAATTTGGTTTAATTAGCTCTTAAGCATGTTTAAGCACTTTATGCATAAATTACTCAAATTGATCAGAATCCCTTGTTATTGATCCAAAATTTGACTGGATTAGAATTGGAAGGCGATGTCAGATGCGTCAAATTCATTATTCCATTTTTGGATATTATCAACTTCAAATAACAAAGGCATGTGTCTTATGCAAGAGATTTGATAGGAAAGAGCAATCTAGAGCACCTAGATGCAAAATTGACATTTTGACTTGAAATGATCTGATCAAAGTTAGCTAGCCCATAAATTACATTACCCCATTTAGGGATACCCTATCCATAATCAGCACTTGAATATATCCAACTCATTTAATGCATTTTAGTGTTTTTAGGCCAAATTGTGCACTTTAAGTGGAAATTGGTGAAAACCCTACTTGGAGGTTATTGGTGGCTAGATTTAGGTGCCTACACATAACACATCAACATTTTTTTAAACCCTAATAAAAAGTAAGATATACCACAATGCAAATAAAATCTAACCTTAGTATAGGTGTAAGATATCTTATGTTCACAAAAAAGTAGTAAAGATAAATGGATCTAAGTCAAACTACATCACATACATTCCTAAACATTACAATTAGACTCTATCATACCTAAAACAATAAATTCATATTTAATTTCATAAATAATTTTATAATGTAATAAATAGAAAGATAAGGTTTTTGAAAAATATTTGATTTTAGATGAATCTAGAGATAATCATAAAAAATTTATAGTACAAAATAGGGCCAAATAATGAGGTGAAAAAAACATTAAAAAATAAAGACTACTTTTAGAATCATCCAGATACTTTAGATAAAGTAGTGCAATTTATGAAAACATGAGGTCAAACCTTGAAAATGACATATATGCAAAAACTGATTTAATAATCATGTTCGTGAGATTTAGGGCTCTAGAAAACCTTGTGCGCTTTCTTGAAATTTTGTGTGAATCTATGGGAAACTAGTCTTCTACTTTGAAACCATAATAGAGAAATCACATCTAGAAAACCTAAAAGTTGGGGGATGTATTGTTGGGTATGTGTTCTCCTTCGCTTCATTATTATTAGGCCTCTATAATGTTTGTATACTTTCAAAACAACACACAGTTTAATGCATGTCCATTTAGATGGTTTAGTGATGCATGGTTTACTCTACATGACATTTTGCTCTAGAATGAATACATTGTGGATAAATAAATGCTTCACTTTGCTTGCATTGTGCTCTAAATGCTTGAATTAATTATTTTAGCATATTCAAAATTGATATTTTAATGGATGGATTTATGTCCTATATGCACTAATGCCACCATGTATTAATAGTCTTATTCAATTCAAATTAGGATCCTATTGGCGAGCAATCATGATCAAACAACATGAGAGGTCCAAAATAAGGGTCGCAAAGGCCCACCCCAAAACCGTACAGTGTACAAATCTAGGAAAGTCTAATTTTTTAAGGGAAATAGGGAGGTCAAAGAGAAAGAGGAGATAGAAAGGAAATAACGAGGAAAAAGGAGGGAAACAACCATGAACATAGGGAAAACACACCAATAAGAACCTAATATATACAAATGATTGACAAACACATAATTACTTTATAATAATGTAATTTTGCAACTAATAACTAACTCATACCAAAATTAGGTGTTCATAACTTCCTCTATAAAATACATTATACACCTTCCCAATACAACCACTTATAACATTTTTAATATTCTTTTCTTAATAATACGACCTAAGAGAGGAGGTGCTTTGCTCTATTAAATAAGAAATGGGGTTCTTTGATTTTATGTTAAGTTGAAGGCTTATATGAGTAATTTTTATTAGATTGTTAATTTCTATAGGATTTTACAATTGTGTGTATTTTAGTCATTCTCCAAACAATCTCTAAAATAATTATTTCTTAAATGATATTTTTCTTCATATATTTTTAGTAATAATTATAATTCAAAGGAACCTATTTTAACAGAGGGACCATAAACATTTGTAGAGGGAAGAATGGTGAATTTAATTCATTACTTTTATCTTACGTAATTTATTTTTTTAAGTTGGCCTCTTTAACTTATGAGATGCCTCCTAGAATAAGAAAAAGAGGAACCTCTTGTAACAAGGACACTATGTGTCAAGTCCTTGCGGGGATTGAAATAGACAAGTTTGAGAACGCTGGTGATATTTATGTGAAGTACCCAAATCATGACAAAAAAATTAAAAGAAATTTGTAGATAATTAAATCTAAAAGGAAGGCAAAAATATACCCAACTTTAAATCTTTCCCCAAAATTCATATTTCCTTCATTGTGTTATTATGAAGCTTAATATTAAAAATTAAACAATAATCCAAATGACCCACATAATTAAGACCACCTTCCTATACAATTTAAATATGCCTAGGAATTTAAGACTAATCATCCATGATAGAATTGGCTTTTTATTTTAAACAAATTTTGTGTTGACATTTATGATTTATCATCAACTGAAAATCATCTATCACAAATTAGCTACAAAAGGACAAAATAATATAGCAACAAAAGGTAACCAAGGTTGGCCTATGCTCCAATTTCATGAACATGACCAGAGTTTGCTTATGCTTCAAAGTGACAAAGGCTCATCTTTTTCCTAGCCGGGTAGATCTTCAAATTGTGTTAAAAATTATATTTGTCACAAAACAATCAATGTTAACCAAGGAGTACCACACATGACTGACTAGATAAAACCAACTAGGTCAAACTAAAAGTGATATATCATTTCAACCTAGATAAAAACATCGCAATGTCTTCTTCATTACAAAAAGTTGTGATGTCACCAGTTCATTTTCCTAGTGACAATTGACCAACTTTGTAAAGAAAAATAGAAGTAAAACATAATGATTTGTACTCTTGTAATTAAGTTAGACGCCAACACTATGAACTCATAAATGTTCTATATTTTTTAGTTGAAAGTCCATATAACTTCATGTTACAATCTGTTTTATACAAAAAGCTGCAAAATTAACAATGAATGATACAAGTGTGTTGGCTTGAAAAACAAAAAGAATGAACAACCATTTCTTATGTGAGCAATAATTTACATTCTTGAATCTCAATCTTCACAACTTCTCGTTGCCACAGTTGGGAGCCCTTTTCTTTTGTTTTTGGTATAGTTTCATGTTGGGACTTGCATCCATCCATAAGTGGTATAGATGGACAGTTAGGACTGAGAGACTTGTTTGACTGAGAGGAATCACATGATGACTTCTTTATTGGATAAGTGTTTTTGTAATAACCCTGAAAATAAGGAACATGAAAAGGACAACTATTTTAGAAGAAAGCTTAATTTTAGGCATCATAAATTAAAAAATAAGAATTACATGTCCAAATACCTTTCTTTGTGCTTTTCAAAAAATAAAGAAAATTATGTTTTGCGAGCTTGTGGTACTACTAGAATAAAAAAGAGGCTAAATCAGGTAGTCATCAAAACATAATATTATAAATCAATCATGAAAATCTTCTAGTATCTTATAAAAATCCAAAACTAGCTAGTTGTCAATTTATACCTCTTAACATAATAAATGTTGATGTCAACCCTGAAGCATTCAAATTTGATCTCTATCAATGAAATTACAAATAATAAATGCATAAGAATAGGTTGATTACTAGAACTAGAGTTATAGTGTCAGATGCCATGATGGTAATCCTTGTTAAAAAAATATGGAAGACCTTCTAATAATATTTAAATATTACACACTTGCATGGACCAGTTGAGACCATTTGAAACCAACTATCGGTGATCAAAATACATGTGATTAGTTTTTAATTACAATGTCAGCTATTATGGTACTAAACATAGTTTCTAATTACAATGCCAGTTATTATGGTACCATAAAAATAGTCTATATAAGACAAAATCCATAAAGGAGACCATTTGAAACTAACTATCTGTGATCAAAATACATGTGATTAATTTCTAATTACAATTCCGGTTGTTATGGTAGTAAACATTGTTTCTAATTATAATGTCAATTTGATCACATGTGATTAGTTTCTAATTACAATTCTAGTTGTTATGGTAGTAAACATTGTTTCTAATTATAATGTCAATTATTATGGTACCCAAAAAATGATCTACATAAGACAAAATTCATAAAAGACAAAATTTCAAGCATGGAAAAATAGAGGTTAAAAGAGAGATATTCAAATGGTAGTAAGTCCTCTTATTAGGCATAGAACATAAGTTTGTCAGGGATTATGATATCATCTCATAAAATTCGGTGAATAAAAGGGGCGAATTTATAATTTCTTCTTTTATTCAAGAATGCCCTCCAAATACTACTATAGTTCATAGTAAGCAAAAGTACATATTAAAGGCAAAATGTATTATTTTAAAATCCTTTATAATTTTGAAGGACTGCCCAAAATTACATGTAGCATATGAAAGAATCTACTTAAAACAATTTATTGTCATTATGGGGAAAAATGTACAGACACGTATATTGTCGTTAAAACTACTTCCTAGAGTGTATTATAAGACTTTATGTTTTGGTTAGGTGAGGATTTAGATTGTCTTTTCTTTATTTATAAATATTAAATAAAACAGAGGTTAACATAGGTGTAAATGGTTGTGTTGATAAAACAAAGGTTAAGATAAGTGTAAATGGGTAAATGAAAAAACTCGCTTCATATATGCCAAGGCTCTTTTATTGATGATACACATGGAAAGATCTCACATTTCAAACTTCTCTCAAAGAATTTGGAAAGCTTTAAAAAAAATTATAAATTGCTAAATTCACCAAACTTAGTGGACATACACACGTGGTAAATTAGTATCTATAGGGAAGATGGTATGAAAGGAGAAGCATCCAGCTGCACATCACGTGTCATTTCTCGTTGAAACTTTTGCATATCTTGAGGGGGGCAGGCAAACATGGACCAATATGCCTTCGATTCCACCGTTCTCATGCAGGGGAATGTAAAAGCTAGACATTCTAGGCATAGCTCTGACACCACCTTTCACATCTCCAAACCCAATTATGGCTACATCAAACTCTAGGAAAATACCCAACACAGTAAAATGTGGCCGCCCCATTAGCTCCTTCAAGTCCATCACAGACCACATATATTCATCGTTAACAACTTTTTTTGCTCTCTTGATTAACTCCACTGCATATGACAAGGGCTTGTTCGCCAGTAGTCTGACTTTGGTCTTAGCACAGGCAACGTTGATTGCATTATCGTAATACCCTGAGGAAGTGGGGGTTCGAATTTGTAGCGGGTGTCTAATGGGAAAATGAGCTGCACCTCCTGTTATGTGGGCATATCAAGGGCTCTAGCGCTTAGCGACTCTGGTTCTGAGCTGTAAAGGTGTAAATATAGAAAATCATGGCCCAAAATGCAGGTCAGCCTCTCCAGGGTCAAACATCATGTCTTCAAGTTATAATCCTTGGTATTGGAGACTTAATAATGCATTACTTACCTGCTAATGATCGAGGGGGAGACTAAAAATACCCACATCAAAAATGCAAAGCAAAACATACGCAAAATTTGAAATATATTATGAATTAAAAAAAATGCGTTCAACACCTTCGTAAATGTTACTGTACGATGTTTTACGTAAGAATTCATTGACGTGGTAAATGTTACTGTACGCTGCCATATTATGTAAAATTCCATGCAATCTGGTTCGTTTTTGTTCAGAAATTGGCCACACACTGTAGCAGTTGATTTGGTTTGTGGGATGGCAGAAGGTTTGATAACTTTTGTGCAGGTAATACGTCTCTTTTTGTTCGCTTCGATAATAAGTGAAGCTTGTTGAAAGAACTTGGAATTGGAACTTTTGGGCTACGCAGAGCCTTTTTATTTGTGGCCAGAAAGCTTGCTTGGAAGCCAGATAAAATTGTTCTTTGGAGTGTAAGTATATGAGAAATTCTCGCAGAGGATGGAGGATTTACGGGGCTTTTCTTCAAAGGATTAAGCACTTTTTGTGTAAATTTCTGGGTTTGTGCTTCAATTCGAAGGAGTCAAGGTTTTTGTCATCAATTTCTCTGTTTCTGCTTCGAATCCAACGATTTTAGAGTATTTTTTTCACTGTTGGACTTGAATTCAAAGGATTGTAGTGTTTCTTTATAATGGAGATGACAGCAGCAGTAGCGAATCCATTTTTTAATGGACAGTTTTCAGCTTTTGATCAAAAGGTAAAAATGTCCTGCAACAACAACATTCATTCTGTGCCGTCATCTACAAAAAGGAGTAGCAGATCGCAGCATCCGGTGAATATTATAGTGTGCACCGGAAGCAGCAATATCACAGACAAAACGAACACAATGCAAGACAACAAGGTCTTGAATTAGGAGCCTTTCTCGTGGCCAAAAATCAGTCTGAGCCTATCTGCGAGCGAGAAAGAGGAAGATTTCCTGGCAATGAAGGGCTCAAAATTGCCACCGAGACTAAAAAAGCGCCTCAAGTCTGTCCAGAAGAGAATCCACGTGAGTATACCTTGTGCTTTTCTCAGCTTTTCTTTTTTATTTTTGTTTGAAGCCTCAAGTCCGCAAATATGAAAAATCTAGTCATTACAATCTTTCTGTTTTGGTTAAGGATACTTAAGAGACTTGCTCCCTTAAGTACATTAGGTTTTCTAGTGGTCTCATGTAGGGGGCTTTTTGGGGCTTTTTAAAATTTCATAGCAGAACCATGTAGCCATTACCGGTACCTCAAACGGTTCTGGGATACAGCTAGGTATCAGGTTTGAGGCGAATCGTTTGAGCCCTGGGATGAATATCTGGAACTCCACTCAGAATGAGGGACAGAACCCCTCTCTGTATGAGGGGAGAGCCCTTCTAGGCAGTTGACTCTGGTTGAAAGCTCCGGTAAAAAAAAAATGTTTACCCAGCCGAAAAAAAAAACATTTAGGAACCATCTGTAGAAAATTAGTCTCAATGGGATCTCAAATTGTTATCTTTGCTAGAACCTCTTAAGTAGATTCCATCTAAAATAATCAATACATATTTTTGTGATTAATTATCTGAAATTAAAAAAGCCCTCCCCAACTCTCTCACGTCCTTAAACTTCCCTTGCTGTGTTTGCTGAAAATCTTCCTCCTAAAGAACAGTTGCTCAAGAGTTTTCTGGTAGAGATTCCAATTTATGGGGACAAAATGAGGCATAAAAATTGTAGTATTAGTCACCTCCATGATATCCTGCCCTTAGCTGTTGATGTATAAATGTGTGTATTACGAGTGAGATAAACTGTGGGGATTTTGTTGTGCACATAAACAATTCCACGCATCTGTGGTTCTTACTGTTCTGTCCTTTTTTCCAATTAGGTAAAGCGGTAACCAAAAAAATTTCATTTTTTCAACTTTTTAAAATTGCACATATCTAGTCCATTCGGTTGGATCACTTATTGCCATGATGACCCAGATCCATATCGATTGAGCTTGGTCCTCCTTGATAATGCAGAGATAAAAAGTATATTCAGTAAAATTGAGTTCATTTTCTCTCTAACTAATGTAGAAAAGGGTGTTCATTTCAGTAAAATTGAGTTCATTTTCTCTCTAACTAATGTAGAAAAGGGTGTTCATTTCTTTAAAATGCCCACAAATGACAGCAGGGAATAATAATGGATTCCATTTTGTGAAAATATCTGGTTTTGTTATCAGGGTTTTTGTAATATCCCAACTTTGCTGAAAAAATGATTTCATATTTATTTATGGTTTTCCTGATATTTTGCTATTCTTTTCTGTTTTCCCCAATTAATCTTTTTGAGATCCCCACCGAGTAGTTGCCATTTACAGTTCTGGTAACATTGATGCATACCATCTAGACAATGCACCATTTAAAGCAAAATTTAGATGGAACCAAAGACGTGGTTTGAAGTTGAAACACACTATCTAAAAAATGGATACAAATGATCATGAATCTCTCTAGATGCTTATACATCACCCTATATATAGAATAATCTTGCAATTAGTACAATGTTTGGAGATTGTTACTAATGGACATTAGTTGTCAGAAAATGAAGCACTTTCACTTATTATGAACAATATATCTTGATTGAACCGTGTTGCATCCTTCTAATTTCCGACATTTTGGGTCTATCTTCTCAACCATCTGTAGAAATCTCAAAGAACTTTCACTTACGGTAAGTTGCTTGCTTTTCTGTAGAAGATTAGCCCTGGGGTTTGGCTCAGCGATATTTCTCAAGAGCAGTATGAAGTCAGGGAAAAGAAATACAGGTAATTTCTCAGTTATTGCATCAGCAGCTTCTTGCCAACTGGTTGGAAACTTCTCTTAAGACTTGGACTATTGATGCCTTTATTGTTTCTTGCCCTAACAAATTCACCATGTCATTGATGCAGAGACCACAGGGTTTGAAAACTAAGCAAAGAGTAGAAAGTGACTGAGTAAGCTGGCCGTTTCATCTCAACTGCACTTGGAAAGAGTGGCAGTTACAAGCCAAGCCTAGAAATCTTCAAGTGTTCTTGATTGGTGCACCATGTCTATCAAATCAAAAGAAATGTATAGAAATCAACATTAACCTAAGTAGCCGATCCTTGTACTGGTATGGATATGGATACGGGATTCGGGTAGGTATGAGGATACAACATTTTTTTTGGGGGGGGCGCTGGATTCGTTTTTGGATATAGCCATACAAAAATATATATAAAATATTAAATATAGTCATGGAAGAAAAATTAACCACATAATATGTATAGAGTAAACAAAATAAGTTAAATAACCACAAAACATGTTGGTAATTTAATGCTAAATGTCATGATATTCAATGGTCGAATTTAGATTACTCTTAGAACAAGTACATAATGCAAACGTTACAATTTATTGACAAAAATAATTACAAATCAGTGTATTCATTATTCATGATATTCTTATCAGTTTCCTATGTTTTCATTGAAAGCATTGTCATATTGTTCATTAGAACCACAATCAGTGGTAGTGCCATTCCTACTAGCTCCTCTATGCAAGTCATGTGAAGCATCTCACTAGCTTTGAGTTGGGCAGTGAAAGATATACAATTGAAAAAAAAAATATGCAAATGTGCAATGAGAGGCAAAAATGCAATGAAAGGTAAACATGTTGTGTTACAACCCCTAAAGTTGTACTTAGGATAATGCAATGATTTCTTAAAAAAAAAACTAAATACTATTAACTTAACATTCATGCTCTAGAATAAAACATTACAAGATAGCTAAACTATAATTTAAAACAATAAAACTTCTAATACAAATACTGCATACAATAATTATCTTGCACAACTTCAAGGATAGTAAATACAATAGGACATAGGTATGGTTGGTCTCTCAATACAATTGTTGTTCAAGTATAACAAATACATAATACAATTATATTTTCATTAGGTTCTCAATCGTAATATACAAAATAAATATCAAGCATTTAGGAGCACATGTACCAATTTATGTATCTATGATCAACTCAATGTAGTCTTCAGGGAAGTAATATTGTTGTGAGGAGGGAGAGCATCATCTGAATTTTTTTTCACACCAACCACGAATCAATAATTATTCGCACAATTCTCTATCAAAAAAATGACCTTCATTTTACGAATAAGTAGATAGAACAATACGAGAATCCAGAGAACAAGTTGGTACCCAAGTGTGTATGATTTTTAAAACTAAACATACAGTGTATCATAGAAAATCCGTTCTATTGCAAGATATTGCATTGACATGTAAATCAAACATATCAAAAGATAATGTATCATCAGACATTACTTAACTACAGGATTCATACAAATTACCTCTTCTTAGCAATCATATCACATCACATTCTAAACAAAGAGTAAGCAAAGTATTCATTTTATTCTATCATCGTATGAATGAATCATACATTATTGTTATATAGGGAATAAAGCCTATAGTTCATACTATCCAAATATGTTTCACATTCATATTAAACTGTAGATTCCCAACTACCATAATAAGATCCAAACAACACCTCATGATATCTTATAATATCATAGTCTAGATGTTATAAAGCATAACTACTAGTTTTTTTGCAATCAGTTATACAAATTAACCATAATACATGGTAACATAAGCTTTTAATTAAGTATATATAACAAAACAAGTCATATAAATACATAAAAATTTAACCTAACATTCGTTTACACTCTCAATATGGTATGTTTGCATACATGTTGTCTTACTAACTGTTATAAAATATATTGTTCAAACAATGATGAATATAAACATTTCATCAGTCAACGTAGGTGAGAGTCTAAATTTAGAATTATAGTATGTACTATCTGGAGATATTTATTTAAGTTAAAGTATTCTATGATATCTCATAATATTATAGCTCATTATGCAAAAGCACCCTACTCTCACATGAACAATCAATCATTCATACTCTATAATTATTAATCAAGTATGTAAAAGTTTATACCATCCGAATATATCATAGATTATATTGCACAATAAAAATTAAATGAAAACATAATCTTTAGGTACACACCACAATGCACTATCTTATTCTAGAAATGTCAAATTATTGCATATAAAATACTTTTACAAAATATAATGCATACAAGTCTTCATATTTACATGACATTATAGAATTTGTCCCCGCTGATATGTTTTTAAACTCTATCGTGCTATAGATAAATTATGTGCTTCTACCAGCGTTCTAAGCAAAGCCATGGTATTGATTTAGATCATATAATTAAATCATCAAGGATATTATATTAAACAAACAGAAGTATAATAACATTACAGTTGAAATGTCTAGCTTTGATATAGTTTAACAACATTCTTAAAACTATATAACTTTAAGCATAATCAACGTATGTAAATAGCTTATAACGATAAATAGTCACATCAAATTACTGATTTGACTAAAGATAAGTATACAAACAATAGAACCAAAGTACAATCATTGTAATGTTTCTCATTAATTAACAATTTAATTCTTTTCAATTTTTGTCTATTTGATCAATATTTACTTGGTAGAATCACAGATATTCGTTTATAGATTACCACTAATATAATGTAAAGCTCTGAATTATATCATTTACATATATATATATATATATATATTTCGACATTATTTTATAAAAGGTTTACATAATTAAATATTGTGTGAAATGACACACAAGTTTTCACTATTTCTTTCCAATCAAATATACAAAGCACTCCAACGTTGATTTTCGATCAAGGTGTGAGTTAACAAACCACTTTAATATTTTCTCGTTTTACTATCCTCATAAAGATCCTATGATAAACATACTTATTTCTTTTAAGTGCAACCATGCAACTTAGTCGATGCAATTTGGCTCAAATAGCGATGCAAAAATCCGTAAATAAAGTTCCACCCAACATTTGATCTTGCATGTTTAAAGGGACTCGGCAATATTTTAGTGGTCACAGTGTTTTAATAAAATACATGGCGCTTATTACTCAGCGCTTAAATATGTGACTTAGCATCTCATTTAAAAGACTTAAACAGAGTTCTTTATAAATCGACTTCAGCGATTTAGTTCAATGCATAGCACAACACAACACTTACTATATGACATAGTGACTTCTATTTTCTAACTCCGCAGTTTATAAGATACAAACTCAGCGATGTAAAACATATACACGGATCAACGATTTAAAAGTATGGCTCAGCATTTATTCAGCGAATTTATATAAAGGCATTTTCAACGAATACTTGACGTCCTTTATATGATTGGGTGTTTCAATTAAAACTATTCAAGCATTTCAATTTATAACTGCAGCATTTCAATATTTAGTGATTACAATAATTATTTACAATTAAATGACCTTCGTTTCCAAATAAGATATGCAGTGTTTTATCATTCAACGCCTTTACTTAGAGACTTAGCATTGAACAATTGCACTCGACAATTTGATTTTACAACTTGGTGTTTTGTTTTGTACAGCGTAGCAATTTAATTAGTGACTTCAGCGACTTATTAATAGACTTCAACACTTGACTTAGCTTTTTGCCTCTTGACTCAGCGCTTTATTTCTAAACACAGTGATTTATTCAAGTACATACTCAGTATTTTCTTCTAATGCAAATACCCATCGCTATTTTATTTCGAACTCAGCGACATCAGTTTTATACACAATGATTTTATTATACAATAATGACTTCAGCTATTAAAATACATGCACAACGTTTTTAATATATACTCAACTATCATTAATAACTCAACAACCTCTACTTAGAACTGAGTGTTTCACTTAAACATAGTGTTTCTTTTTTAAACTTGTTGTTTTCAACTTTAGACAAGGTGTTTCAACTTTAAACATGGGGTTCAACTTTAGACAAGGCGTTTTCACCATGTGCCCTGACATTCCATATAAATTGATTTCGCATTTCAATTCACTGCTCAGTGTATTGACAATATACTCAGTATTTCATTTAATTAAATATTCAGCGTTGTATTTTATTATACACAATGTTTTCTCAACCCAATATAATTATAAAGCGCTGCCATTAATTTTTTTTTTTTTTTTGTATATATCAAATATGATGCAGTCAATTATTAATCTTATAATTCACTCAAAGGTATAGCTAACCGACCAATCACTTCCTAAGTTCTTAAAAAGCTGACTGTATCATCCAAAACGCAGACAATAGAAATTAATACTCAGGGCTATTTAAAATAAATATAGACTTATTAAATGATAGGCAAGTCAAATAAATTAATAATGCAGTACTAATTCTGTTATTATCAAAACATCATACATAAAAATTTGATTTACCAACCTTCTTAAATATTTGTCAGGAAAGTGATAACATCATTTGCTTTTTTTCTCAATTTCCTTCTTTCATATCCTCTTTTCCTAGCTCCTTTTGTTGTCCCAATAAAATACTCTTATATTCTCCTCTTCTTATAATCTCCTTTCCTTTTCATTCTATTATTCATGCAAAAGTTGCTCCTTGCCATTTTATGTTTAAAAAATATTAACTTGAGTTCATTAAAATCATAATTTTGCATGCTAAACCTTTTCATTTTGTCTTTCATGCGTGGTATTTTTATTCTCTTTCTTATTTACTAATTGGAGTTCTTTTATCAAAGCCTTAGTCTCCCTTGTAATTAACTTTTTTAATTTATATAAAGCATATAATTTGCTCAATATAGATTGTTATGTTTTTAGTTCTTTAAGTCATCTCAACACATTATTAAGTTGATCAATTTAAACAATTTTATCCATTTTTTTAATTTCACCATAATTTCATGCATGATTTAAAAGACTAAGCTTAATTTATTTTTGCTCACTATTAGTTCATTAGTGTAACTCAAGCTCTTGAAAGTAAATAAATAAAAATAATTGTTTATTAATAAATAAATAAATAGATAGTTTTCTAATTGTTTTCAAAATAAGATAACAGAATAATTAACTATTAGTTTAATGTAACAATTAAATATTTATTCCCTTATTTAAACTCGAAAATCAAGACAATTATTAATTAAAAAATCTAATACGTATTAATAATTTAATTTACATACTAATATAATCACAACAACAAAAAATGAATTACGCATTAGCATTTAAAACATGTTACATAAACATTTTAAAACTTTTGTGTGTGCATATAAGGTCACTAACAATTTATTTGATTTTGTCCAATCGTTCCATCTAGTCCATCCTCTTCGATGATGTTCTCCTTTATCATGCTCTAAAAGTGGGATCTATCATGCATCCACCTCGCAACAAGTATGGAGTTAGTTTGAGTCATCATATATATCAATCAATGATGTAAAACTAATAGATATACATCCTTAATGTACAGAATAATTAAAATACAACTATCATATTATATATATTAATCAGTGACATCACTGTCCTATACCAATATATGTCATAAAGCTCAACTCAAAGCAATGATAATCAAATAATAACTATATTAATTCATAGATTTAAAAATTATTAATTATAGTGTGATTGGGATGTGACATCTTTTCCCCTGAAATTGACCATCGCCCCAATGACTCTTATTCAAACAAAAAATTGGATAACAAATAAAATTTAATAGTATAACATAATATCAAGTATCAAATCAAATAATTAAATATGAATTTTTATCTAAAGAACTCATCTTAGTTCTCTTAATTATCACTATTCTTAAAGTATTGGTCCCACAAAATCCTACTCTATGACATTTCTTATTATGCAAACAAGTTTTGTGAATGTCACTTATGTTAATTGATTCTATCATGACCAATTCGGGGTCTAAAATCGTAAGACAAACTCATAATAAATCGATTAAAAGTATTATTGACTTTTCAAAAATACATGAGATTATCACAAAAGTCAAAACAAATGACCAAAAAGAGTTTCACAAAACCCTCCATCCCCTTTGCACATCTCCCTTACTTAGAGAGTGTATTTCTCATACCAGAGAAAAATATTTAGAAAACCTAGCAAGAATGATGTGTGTATGTTAATATTATCGCTACTCCACATAGCTTTAGATAAGTATAACATATCAATACTATAACTATTCAAATGTAGCTCTGAACGAGTACGATTATGAATAGAAATGGTAAATATAATGTATACAAAAATTATGGAATACCCGTCCACATAGAACCCCCATCCACAGTATACATGCATATGGCCATACGACTGAATTTGACAAATTTTACTTGTCAAATCTTAAATTTGACAAGTCCGTCTATCATATCCAACTTAGTACCAACAATCTAAGTCAATGTGAGACTAAGTAGGATACTGACTTATCATTTAGAACTCACGTTTCTAATTCACCACTCTTCTCTCAGGTTTCCATGATCTGATGATTTTTAAAAAATTGTACACGATTCTATGAAACACAAATATGTACTAACAGATCATAGAAAACAATACTATATGTTAAATAATTTTGGATGTGTTAACATACATACAAAAAAAATCATATATCATTTTGAAATTATATTAAGTTGCTACTATTCGAACATAACTAGTATCATATTCTACAACTTAATTTATAGTATTATATTCATAGTTAAGAGATAATAATTAACATAACATACTAAGGCTAAGGATTATACCTTCCTTATAACCTTATAAGTGAGACAATGTCTCATTGCTTGCATGACTAGCATATAGCAAGTTTAAAAGTTTATCTCAAGCCTTTTAGACTACCAAGATGTTCAACACATCTTATACCTTACTTGCTCTCGAACAAAGGTATACATATAACTCTTCAAAACAATATGCTTCAAAAGAGAATAATATCAATCTAAACAAAGGTATATAATAACATAATTATAATCAACTATAATTAATATAAATTCAAGGTTTACAATTCTTTGAGGTCAAGTACATAAGTTTTGATAAAATAGTGACTCTAAAAAGTCACAAGTGGTCCAGTCATCTAGATAGACCTGAAGGAACTTATGGATAAATTCATTGAAAGCTTTAACTGTGATCCAAGAAAACACAACATGGGCATTCATCAATCCAAATGACATGACATTATAAGCAAAAGATCCCCACTCGATGGCAAATGTAGTCTTGGGCTTATCTTCTTCATCGATATAAAATTGATGGCACCTAGAAAAGCCATTTATAAAAGTATAAATTTCACATCTAGCAATGCCTTCGAGAATTTTTATAGTGAATGGTGTCGAGAAAGGGTTGGTAATGCAAGTAGTATTAAGTAATCTGTAATCCACACAAATCTATATGCACCCATCCTTTTTAATACTTATTACCATATGACTCACCCACTCATACTCATCAATAGGAGTAATGACTCCTGCGTGCAACATATTATTGATATTTTCTTTGACATGAGTACGCAAATTAAGATTCATATGATAAGGCGTCTTTCTGACTTGTCTAGTGCCTTCTACCAACTTGATGTGCATTTTACCCAAAGAAGAATTGACACCCTTCATCTCAATATAGTTTTGTGGAAAAACATCCCAATACTCTTTCAACAACTCACATACCTTAGTGATCTTGGTATCAGACCAATAATTCCCCGTGATAGCCATCTTAGGCACTTCCTCCATGCTAATATTATGCTAAATGGTCTAGAGAAACTCCAAGCATGGATGTTTTTCATCTGAAATGGTGTCATAATCATTTTGAGTACCATACTCTCTGTGTATAGCCAAATGATTGGTCAATGGGTCAAGCGGATTAGATTCATTACCTTCATCAACCTGAAACATGACATTTTGCTTTCCCTTTTATATTTATTCTCTTAGTGCATAATTCAGTATAGGTTCAAGTGGGGAAGAGGATACCTGCTCATTAGGCTCATGAAAAATAGTCAATCCTTCCTTTGGAACATCATGTATACTTTAAATCCAGTCTCCTACGACAGCTTAACACATAGCTTGTAGTGTAAGGTACAAATCCATTTGAGGCGATGAATATGGTAACACCATAATTATATTACTCTTAATCAAACGCCAATAACTTGTATCTATCAAACGCCAATAACTTGTATCTAAATGGCACTTTTCATGTACATACCATGCTCTAACCCAAGAGTGTAGAGTGTCATAAAACACATGAACCCAAAGGTATTTTGGTAAGAAAGATTCATCAGTCATCTACATTGTATTAGAAGCTTCAAGGTGAGGTTTTGGAGCTCAAATACCACTATAAGTGATAGCACCACGTATACAGTTATCATGGCAAAATATATGATGCAAAGTAGAATGTATGTGATCTCAAGTAAGCAAATGCTCTCGATGAGTTCACCACCACCAAGTAGTAGTGCCATCAAAATTATGAATGATTGATCATACTTGATCAATGTCAGAATTATAAAAGGCTTACAACTACTAAACAAATTCACAAACCTCCATTTGGTAATGGAACCTCAGAGCTTCATCTAGCCTTATGGGTGGCGTAGCCATGATTTATCCATGAAGGAAATAAATAAATATATAGTGTTTGTGATACTTCCGTCAAGTATCATCACGACTGTCGATAGTGCCACATATTCTCCCAATAAGGTCATAGTCACCATGTACCCAGTAGTCATAGGCATTACTAATGGTGTCAGATAGGGATTGTGCATCCCTCCATCGTAAGATGCCATCAAGGGTGGGGTCATGGCAATCACTGCCTTGAGTTTTGACATTATAAATATGGTTAATGTATTCATCAACATTAACCGATTCAACATAAAGAGGCCCTTGATCTGTTGAAAAATAATGAAAGCACACAATTGATTACCAAGCAACTTAATATGCGGAATTAACCAGAATCAACAAGTAACTAGAATTCAGAAATAACATAGAATATGAGAGACAATACACAACTTGTATTAAAACTCTTTCAGAAGGAAATATAACAAAGAAGGCTGCCACAGTTCTTTTTCTTTACACACCTCTAGGGCTCCCACACCTCTAGGGCATAAACAGTAAATCTTCCCTCAAAGCTCTCTCTCCTGGGTCCCAACACACAACTTAAACACAGAGTTGGTGTTCACCTCCAACTAGTCAGTATCCACTATTGCCAGTCCTCTAGTGCTCCACGCACACCACAAGTGCTCCACGCACTCCAAGTACACAAACATACTTCAAGTAGATCTCCCCTGAATTGCAACAACCTGCAACCCAATCTGATCTTACTTATGGAAAGAACTACCTTGCCTTCCTCTCTGCTCTCTGAGTACACACTATACTCCAAGTAGATCCCACCTGATTCTGCTCCCTATTGTGTTACTGTCCTCCCTGATATTGCACACCTACAAATCAATCTGGTTCTGCACACTTGTGAACCTTAGACTTTGCACACACATACACCTGTAGATCAATGATCTTACTTACCCATGTAAATCTCCTAAAGTAGCCATGCTCACTTGATGACCAAGATCATATATACATGAAAAACCCTGTTGATTCTCCAATCCAGCACCCACACTTGGTACTGTGGCACTAAGAGGAACACACCATGCTCTCTTCTCTCTGAAGGAGCTTATATATTGCTCTCTTACTCTCTAGCACACTTTTACAATACAACCAATGAGTCTCTTAAATAGATCTCATGCAAACAATAATTAGACACCTAATTATAATAATTAGATCCGTAGCTCCTAGTCTAAAATTGGCTCTTGACATGCAAACACTTGGTTTGTTAGCTAACTACCCGTAACATTCGTAGCTCGAACCACACAGGTGACCGACGTCAGTCCATGTCTGCCTAGGGGGTGCCGATGCCGGTCGATCCCTGATCGACGTCGGTTGCTTCCTATCTCTTCCCTGCCGACGTCGGTTGGCCTGACCGACGCCGACGACTGTGACAACAGTAAACTCTCTACAACCTCCTCCTCTGTTTGCATCAGTGAAGCTTTTAGCTCCACAACCTAACAATATCCCACTTGGAGATAAACAGCTGCACTGTACCTATACTTGTACCCTGTCTAATCTATTTCCTGGCTTGTATCCCTCTTCAAGATCAATCGTGAAGACAACCCACCACACAACCTATGGTGCACCTCCTGTTATCTGAGTACCCTGCCACATCCGAACCTATAAACCCATGTAGTGAAGTCTTGACCCTGCATAGCATGAATCCCTGCTGCTGGTCCCTCTCAAATCCCTGAGAACTCACTTCCTCGAATTGGCTCCTAACTCTCTAACAGCTCCCACTGCTTGGAAAAACTCAAGTCTATTCCAGACCTCATGTGATTTCAGACACTGAACTGTCCAGCCCTTAGTGTGCTCCAGCTCTGCGTCCTGAACCTCGCCAACACCTAATTCACATCAGCTCCCACTAAAGACAAAATCAACCTGTGATCTCCATGTCTCCCATGCCAAAGAATTTCACTGCTCTAAATTCTTCATAGCAAACCACTGAACTAATCTTACCCTTAGCTCAACAAAACCCTGTATGTACAAACCTGTTAGCAAACATACCATCCACATACAGCAATAGAATGATGTTATGACCATCATCCCCCTAGTAAGACAAACACAATGGTTACACTGACATCGACTAAAGCCGTGATTTGTCCTCCACCTGTCAAATCCTATATCACTGTCCTACAACTTCCTCAAGACCATATGACCTGGTCTTCCATCTCACGTGTCCGTTCTCTCTATTCTTCAACTAAGGTATCCATTCGTCTCTGTGCTTTCATACTGGCTGGCAACCCTACCAAATCTTCCGTTTGGTTTTGCATCATATTCCTGCCACGCTCCCACTGTTTCCTGGATCCTTTCTGCTCTGCAATTAGCAACTAGTATAAAAAAGAGGAACAACGAATTTGAGACTTACTTACAACTTCAGTCCTCCATATGGGCGTTTGAGACTCCTTGACAGCTTGCTGTCTACCCAAAATCTGTTACAGTGACCGATCTCGGTCACTACACAGTCTGCATCCGATCGACGTCAATTTCCATGCGTCTATCCTGACTACCAACCCTACCGACGTCGATGTCCCTATTGTCGACGTCGGTCCTCCTGACCAACATTGGTCTTACCTACTGCCGATGTTGGTCCTCCTGATCGACGTCAATCTCACCCTACCCGACATCATCGACTTTGGTCTGCACATGATCGACATCGACACCTGTCTGTTTGATGCCAGTTCCCCTTGACTGACGTCGGTACTTGTATTTGCCTGTGAGTGATGACTTTTTATCCGCGAGCTCCTTTGAAACAAAATCCATGTCCAAACTGCCCTGCTCAGAAGTATCTAGCCCCATCCACTGGTCTCTGTCTGTCACCTCTTCCAAGAACACCAAGGCTTTTAAGTTCTTAAGCCTATCAAACACATCTGTCTTTTGCTTAAGAACATGCATCTCCTTCTTGCTCATGTGACCAAGCCTACAAAGCCACGTCTCTGCAACAGAAAAAAAATTAGTAATATAAACAAGTAGATAAAAAGTACCTATTTTCTTACCATCAACTAATTCAAGTGCATCCGCTGTGAGAGTTCTTGTGCATCTCTCATCACCCAACCTTTCTGAAAAAATTAGCCACATCTTCAGACTTGGGCCCTGCATGACCTTCTTCAACACCCATGTGTTGGCCGCCTGCAATTTCAGCTTCACTTCCCCTTTGCCAATTCTTTGACAAGGCTCACCAGCTCCTCTCCTTGGGGCTGCATGGAAAGAGGCAACAGAATCTGTGAAACAAGATTCTACTTTATCCAAGAAACCTCCCAGAGCATCCTGTGCAAAAACACCTGCAACATCTGCATCTTCAGTTCTTTCATGCTGATCTTTCACAAACCAACAATATTTCTTTTCCCTGCTCTTTCTTTCCATAAGACCGTAAGTAACCATTCGTGCTTTTCAATTCCTCCATTCTTAGCTTACTTTCTTCTACCATTGCTCTAGTCCCGCTCAATCAAAAACCCCTGAGAGTGACCTGTAACCAAACACAAAACCGCTCCCTGCAACCTTAGCTCTGATACCACTTGTTGGGAAATAACGAAAGCACACAATTGATTACCAAGCAACTTAATATGCGGAGTTAACCAAAATCAACAAGTAACTAGAATTTAAAAATAACACAGAATATGAGAGACAATACACAACTTGTATTGAAACTCTTTCAAAAGGAAATACAACAAAGAAGGCTGCCACAGTTCTTCTTCCTTACACACCTCTAGGGCTCCCACACCTCTAGGGCATAAACAGTAAATCTTCCCTCAAAGCTCTCTCTCCTAGGTCCCAACACACAACTCAAACACAGAGTTGGTGTTCACCTCCAACCAATCAGTATCCACTACTCCCAGTGCTCCATGCACACCACAAGTGCTCCACGCACTCCAAGTACACAAACATACTTCAAGTAGATCTCCCTTGAACTACAACACCCTGCAACCCAATCTGATCTTACTTATGGAAGAAACTACCTTGCCTTCCTCTCTGCTCTCTGAGTACAACTATACTCCAAGTAGATCCCACCTGATTCTGCTCCTTATTGTGTTGTTGTCCTCTCTGATCTTACACACCTGCAAATCAATCTGGTTCTGCACACTTGTGAACCTTAGACCTTGCACACACATACACTTGCAGATCAATGATCTTACTTACCCATGTAGATCTTTTAAAGTAGCCATGCTCACCTGATAACCAAGATCATACATACATGAAGAACCCTGTTGATTCTCCAATCCAGCACCCACACTTGGTATTGTGGCACTAGGAGGAACACACCATGCTATCATCTCTCTGAAGGAGCTTATATATTGTTCTCTTACTCTCTAGCACACTTTTACAATACAACCAATGAGTCTCTTAAATAGATCTCATGCAAACAATAATTAGACACCTAATTACAATAATTAGATCCGTAGCTCCTAGTCTAAAATTGGCTCTTGACATGCAAACACTTGGTTCATTAGCTAACTGCCCGTAACATTCACAGCTCGAACCACACAGGTGACCGATGTCGGTCCCTGTCTGCCTAGGGGGTGCCGACACCAGCCAATCCCTGACTGACGTCGGTTGCTTTCTATCTCTTCTCTGCCGATGTCAGTTGGCCTGACCGATGCCGATGACTGTGACAACAACAAGCTCTCTACAACCTCCTCCTCTGTTTGCATCAGTGAAGCTTTTAGCTCCATAACCTAACATGATCATGATCTAATGGAATGACCATGCGCTACTCAACATTTTCAAAGCTGATGTATCACTTCTTAAAGCTCAAATCAATATTGTTGGCATAACACCATGGATGACCCAATAGGGCTGGGAAGTCATCAGCCTTGGCCAACTCTATGATTTTGAAGTCAACGTTGAATGCAACATTGAGGATATTTATGGTGGCATATTTAAGTACACTAATAGGCAAAGCATGAGTTTTATTAGACATAATTAATACATGTGGCGAGGCTGTAAATTTAGGCTAGCCATATTTTGCCAGGCATCCTTAGTGAGAACATTAACTTCAACACCAATGTCAACTAAGATATCCTAGATAACCCATCCATCGATGGAGATATTAACCAATATCTCCTTGTCCCATTCCAGGATAGGCTGGATGGAAGTATCTTTTTGGTGAACATGGTTTAATCAATGATCTTCAATAGGCCTTGGCGTATGGTGCTTTAGCTAGTTACGTAACAATGGTACAATGTACTCATCTAATAGTCATTTGCAAAATTCTTGAAATTCATCCGACGTCGTGTCATGATGGTATGTGGCTCTCTGCAAATCAACACATTAAGTAGCATCATGATCCTTAAGGAACTAGATCTCCCCTTGTAATTCTCTTACCAAGTTCATAGTGTCCTAGAGCACTCTTTATATTGTCAAGCATCAGGATATCGAGTAACAAGAGGCTCTTCACCCTGAACTTTCTCAATAGGGTGAGTGGATGTAGATTGGGACTGTCCACCACTGCATGTTGTAATATTAAATTTAGGGCCCATTAGAGTGATAGGGTGTGGTCTATAGTGTGGTTTTTCAATAAGTATCATGTCAGCACCCTTCTTATTTCTTTTCTTTGTAGTAGTCATGTACAAGCTAGGGTACTCCTCTAGATGGTGCTCATTTTTATATAAGGCACATGTAGGATAGACAGAGAAATCATGCCGGTAGTGCTCATGAGAATCACACTTATAACAAGTTCATGGTGGAAAGATTCCACCTCCATGTCCTCGACCTCGACCTCTCCCATGATAACCACCTCTATTCTCTTGGTTATTTGAAACATAAGTCTGATGCATACCACACGCTCAGACCCCATAAATGTCACTAATGAGATTAAAATCATTGGTATCACGAGCATATGCATCACATATCTTACAATAAGTTGACACCTTTGACTAAGTGGAATGTTGTAGCAAAGGACAAATTTGGATGTCATGCTCTCCTTGACATATTTCACATGACTTATTTAGTATGATGCATATTTTCTTATGTCGATAATTATTTTGGTTATGGCCTTTAGATTCACAATCAACACACCATAATCCATTATAGGTGTCATGAGCACTATGTGTAGTGAGCTTTTCTAGTTGAGATGCCATTACAATGATTTGAGCCTCCATGAAAGACTGATCCCTATATCAATATTGCCAAAAACTTCAATGTGAAGGGCAGCTTCAAAGGCATCATGCGGGTTGGTAAAAGTTTTATGAGACAAGATTCCTCTAAAGGGGAACAACAAACCTCCTACAAACCATTAAGCATTTTGAGAATCATTTATCTTAAATGAGAGCTTGGAGAGAAGTGTCTTGAAATATGCATCATATTAATGCATGCTCTCAGTGAGTTCATGTTTGATATCTTTAACATAGTGATACTATGTTGTTCGAGCTCCAAAATTTCAAATTCTTGAAAGAACACTGCCTTGAGCTGATTATAATCTACTACAGCTTGTTGAGGACCATACTTCTAGTACCACTTATATGCACATTCTAGAAGGGTGGTTGTAAACTGGGTGGCTTTCCATTCAAAATAAGTTATGCTGCGCACTCACTAGATAAGTTCACACTTTTGAAAATGCTCTATGGCATTCTTCACACCTTGATACTCTAGAAAATGCAACATCATTTCATAGTATACAATGGGTGGTTGATTTTATTGTAATGGTGGTTGTTAAGGAGCACTTTTGAGCCCTCCTCTTCCTTGGGGGGGAGTCCACCATTACCCCCTGTGCCTCCTAGTCCATCAATCAAACCACCACCTAGTCTACCTCTGGTGCCTCTAGTAGCATTAGAAACACCCAAGATGTTGGGCACTAAGGTAGGCTGAGTTATTATAGTCAGGACAATACTTTACCCACTACTTATGTTGGGTCCACTAGGCATTTCAAGTTGGGCCATAAAATTACTTTGTAAAGGAAAATAAAAAGCAAATACACTAGTGTCTAAAACTTATTTGACTAAGGTTTCTCTCACATATTCAATATTTGACTCTATGGTATCTATGTCCCAGTGGTGTATAATTATATTATCTAACTCAAAAGCATGAGTTCACACTATGGTTGTGGAACTGGGTCTGTCTAATTCAGTTTCTTCAGTCACCACTTCTTAGCTTGCTTCTCCCACATATACTCGAGTTGGCGTTGGTTGTGATCCAAAAGTTAGAGAGTTCTCCTTATGTTTTTTCACTTCCCTGTGGATCCTTGCAGCAGTTCTTGAGACCTCTCATCCCCTTCCTAGTTTGTTTCCACCTATAACCCTTCATCGAGCTTCATCATATTTATACTTAAACAATTTACACTGACTGGTTACCATATCAAACCAATGATTTTTCATAAGTACCCCTATATTCCACCACCAACTATGTTGATCATGCAATGAAAAATTTAGCCTTCCATGGAAAAAGTTTCAAGTTCAGAATTAAAAAAAAACTTCTTCACATCTAGCATAAAGTATTTGAGATATCAACCATGCATTTCTCGAAAGAAATGGAACTAAACTTCCTATGGAAAAAGAATAAGTCAAAACTATGTACTCCAAGATGTAACTATTTAACACCCCTCATCATGAAACATCAACAACATGCATCCAAGGTGCTCCCAATTTTGATAAAGCCATTTGATGCTCTAATGTCCAAGCTATCTTTCGTTTATGGTTTCTTGATCAATCTTGAGCATAGGTCACAATCCAAACATGTAAATGAATAGTGTAATCACCTAAAAGTGGTAATTGGATGTTAAGAGTGTCGCTTGAGTTAACATATCCCTAAGCTAACCATAGATGTATTCTTGAGCATTAGGCTTACATTTCTAGTCATTCAACAAACCACAATCACTTGCAGCCATTCAAACATAGTCTTAGAACTGTTATCTCAGACCCTAATTCAAATTGATTAGCAGTTTGCCAAAAGTATATTAGCACCACATTTGGGACACTATAGCCACATGGCACTAGTGTCCCCAATTGGGTGATACTATTATTAACTGCAGCTCCTCCCAACAAATAGTTTTTTAAATGTGTGCCCTTCCAAAGATCAGCGTAAGCACATTTTCTTATTTTCAAAAGCAACATAACCCTATAAATACAAGTTTGATCCACCTCTATTCACTAGATGGAAAATAGATGTAAAAGCTATTCAAACCAAAGACAAAACTATGTAAAATCAATGTCTATTATCCCTATTCTACGCTATTTTCTACATACTAACATTTATAGTAGCCTTAAATCCAAATGTCAAGAATTTTAAAGCTCAAACACATTCAAGGCATCCAAGGCCACTCTCATTCTAGCATTCACTTGAACATACATCAAACACTAGGTGGGAGAACTACATCAGACTTGATCCCTCTTAAGAGTATTGGTATGCAAGCAACTCTCTATACAATGGGATGTTGAGGATGTCTAGTCCATCCTACTAACACACTCAAAATTATTACTCATGACATATTTGCAAGGAGATTAGGGTTTGCAAATCAAATCAAGTTTTTTAGGTACAACACAGATCTATAGGTTTGGGTCACACAAGAACATAACATATAAATATAAGCACATGTGCTCCCCAAAAATAGGAACATTCCTACAAAGGGTACATTAGCACCACATTGAGGACACTACACATGGATGGCACTACTCTCTAAACTGGGCATTAATGTCTAGTAAGCAGATGAATACCAAAATCCTATTGATAACATTTGCATGGATTGGTAGCTACATTTCCAGGCTCTTTTGAGGACCCAATCGATCCCTTTCCTTTAGTAGGGTCACGCTCTACTTCAACCCCTACATTGGTAGCCATAAAAGTGCTACTAATGGCCATTTCACTCCTCTCTTCCTCACCATTCCCCTCTTCACCTTAAAGTTCCCCTGCATCAACTAGCGAGTCATCAAAGATAGTGTCCCCCTCCTGCATCAGGGAGGAGTCTTCTCAAATTCAAAATCTAATATTTGTACCTACACTATAATAATTCCTTGTTGAGGCACTTGTTATGAGGTCTACTATTGTGCAACTGTTGAGGATGCTTTTGGGGGAAATAAATGTGATGTTTGAGGGGGTAAAGCTGAAGTGGGAGAAATGTGTGGAGGAGAAGGTGGAGGTGGAGGTGGAGGGACTTGCCATGGTGGTGACTTGGGTGGAGACGATTGGGGAGGTGAAGGGTGCGGTGGAAATAAGCATGGAGCGGATGTGCATGGTGGAGATGGGCGAGGTGGAGATGGGCATGGTGGAGAAGGGTGAGGTGGAGATGAGTGTGGTGGAGAAGGGCAAGGTGGATATGGGTGTGGAGATGAGGAGACTTGTTGTGGAGCTTGGGTAGTCTTTTATCATTTTGGTGTTGCCTACCAACCACTCGTGTTGGCCTCATGCTCACTGTTCTTTTTCTTCTTCAAAGGTGACACTGATGGAAGTTTTTCCTTGGGGTTTCTACCCTATGAATCCTTTCGGGGGCACAACATATAAAATAAGTTGTGCACTCATTCTCCCACCATTATTTGCTTAACCTTTATATCTATTAGGGTCATCTCCCTCTTTCTCGATAAGCCTTCTTACCTAAATAGACAAACATTTTTTAGAGGGTATGAATCTTTAAGTCTATCTTCTCAGCCTCCAAGGTAATGTGTTGTGCATCATGGATCTGGTTCATGGAGTTGATAAAGTACCATGTCAAGAAGGCCTACAAACCATACAAAAATCTCTTCGAAAGGGATCATCCTTATGTGTGCAAGGGAGAAGTGATGCTTCATTACAAATTGGGCTTGCTCAGAATCCAAAGGGGGCAAATCCTTTAGGATGCACCACTCATTTCCAAATGCCTCCCTCATGCCATCAAACTAGTTTCTCAACTTAACTTTGTAGGAGGGGGTGATGTGTTGAGGGCATGAAAATGCCTTGTAGTGCTTAGCAAGGGACCTATGTGTGGGTGGGTATGTCCACTTCAACGCTCCCGAGTTGTAGTCTAGTATGCCAATCTCATAAAAAAACATCAAGAGAATAAATACTCCCCATAGAAAACTATGTTTGGGAATCCAATGGGTCTTTTTTGCATCTTCAACAATCTCTTGGCTAAAATACATAGCCCATTTGTATCTCAAGCCTTGGGTAACTTGGTAGGCAATGTGAATGTGTGCCATTTCAACCTCTTTCCATTGATCAGTCTCATTTATCTTGGTCATAATTATTCATGCCACAACCTAGAGGGTGAGATCTTTTAGGTTTTTTATGTGCATGGCGTGGCCCTGCTTCTGGTACATGAGCATCATAGTGATATTTTAGACCTCTTCGGTGTCTACTAGGTCATTAGCCACATCCAACCCTGAGGACTTTAATCCTGTGACCTTGCTTATCCTCTCAGGTGTGATCTTCATACTACACCTAGAAAAGTAGATATAGTCCTCATGGACTTGTGAGAGAAGGAACTAAATCGCCTCTATGGGTTTTTCAAAGTATGGTAGATTGAAAATTTTGAACAACCCTATAACATCCAATGCATTGAATATTTTGAGATCAAAAACCACTTGGTTCTTGGTGTTCTGGGGCTCAACTTGATAGTTATTTTGAAGTTCAACCTTGTTTCTAGGTTGTTGATGGTTATAATCAAAGACTATGCATGTGGATACCTTAAGGACCTAATTGTTCGTGTGTAACACTGATTCTAGATATTGCATCTCCTCAATCAAAAGAGGTGGGGTTAGGGATGATTGAGTTTTCTTTATTGGTCATGTCATGCTTGCTTTTTCTCTCTTCACATGCTAAATTTGCTCTTTTACAGTCTCTTCCCTAATGAAAATTGTGTCTCCTCCATGTATTTCCTCTTCCTCTAGTATTGTAGGTAATGGTTCAGTTCTCAAGGCCTTTTTCTTAGGTCGTATCACTTTCCAAGGATCTTGAAGGTTGATGCATGGTCGTCCAATGTTTCTAAATGAATACATGGTTGCGGCTAACAACTTCAGTTTTTCAAGCTTGAATACCCTCTAATCACAGACTTATGCAATCTACAACATGTAAGCTCTCTCTATCGTAGTTGTGTCTCAAAGTTTCCCCTATGCTTCACTTTGAAAAAAGTGATGTTTTCCTTATACCTATATTAAATCATGACTTTTCCATATTCTGGCTCTAGCATTTGCTTATTATCAACTCTGGTATTTGCTTTATTCTTGGCTCTAGTATTCACTTGTTCTTGGATCTGGTATTCACTTTGTTCTTGGCTCTAGTATTGGCTCTGATATTCGCCTGTTCTTAGTTCTTCAGCTCTAGTAATCACAATTAAATGCAAAGGTAAAGAGTAAAAATAAGTTAACTGGCCAATTTATAGGCTCAAGGGGGGGGTTCACCATCACTACTACTTTCCCTTCACCCATCACTTCATGTCATTAATGCAAATCTTTAATGATCATCATGATTTGATCATTACTTTTGACATTTAATGCTTTTAATGGTATTGTCACATCATGTCATTGGCACATTTCTTGACATAACTATTGTTTTTGAATTAATGGCACATCCCATCTCGTGTCTTCCTTTGAAGTAGATGACAACTGTGTCATGTGCTTTCCTTACAAAGATAGATGTTTTTTAAAATTCAAACTAATGATGGGAACACCCTATCCTTAGGATTCATAGTTTACATGTCTTAAATGACTTGAATGCCCTTAACACTTTGCACACCTAGATTCCTTACACTCCCTAAGAACCTTGCATGCCTATGTAATCCGTACACCTATGAACCTTTAAATTAAGATTTCAGATCTCTTTTACCCCACACTAAAGTGAGTCATGGTCCTCCACAAGAAGAAAAAAACATTAAATAAAATTACATTAAGAAACATTTGTGTACAGCAAAATCAATGCTTTTATTCAAAATAGGAAATCCTAAACTAATGGCAAAAGCCTTATTGATTAAAATACTTCAACTATTGAGAAGTGAAATACAATTAGAGCTGACTTCTATTGTAATTCCTAGGAAGGAACTAATTGTCCAACCTTTGTAATTGACATGCTCCTGTAGGTCGAATGCTATGAATCATGAAAGGACCATCCCAGTTAATCTTAAGTTTTCTAAGATGGCGTGCAAAATTGGAATCGTATAGTAAGACCTTCATGCCTAGAGTAAAAGTTTTATGCTTTAAGTGGTGGTCATGCCACACCTTTTATTTGCATTTTTCCACATCTAGACTCCAATGAGCGAGGAAACGGGATTCATCAAGTTGTAATAAAGCATCTAAGTGTGCTTTTAAAGATGCCTCTTCATCCAATTCTCCTACCTGCACTATATGGAAAGATGGTACTAAAAACTCAACGAGAAGAACTACTTCTTTATCGTATACCAAATTGAATGGGGTGATTTTATTTAGGCGCTTGTAAGTTTTTTGGTAAGCCCATAGGACCAAAAACACCCTATCATCCTAGTCCATTCAGCCAATGTTATAAATCTTCGTTAGGGTGGTGCCTAAAATCTTGTTGAAGGCCTCGGCAGTGTCATTGGCTTGAGGGTGGTATGGTATCATTTTATGATGTGTAATCATGAACTAATTCAATAAGACATGAATTATTTCATTCAAGAAAAGGGTACCGCAATCACAAGTGAAACCTAGTGGGCATCCAAACCGAGTTATGCTATTCCCCTAAATGAAGTGCGTATTAGTGGCAATAGTAAAATATTTTATTCACATAGCTTCAAGCCATCATGTGAGATAATTTACTACAATGATATACTGAGAACCTATTCTTCGTCCAGCTGGAGTAATGAGGCCAAAAAAATCAATGGCCCATTTCTCAAATGGTTTATGAGAAGGAATTGGTTGCAGGGGCATGGCATCTCTTTGGTTAGGTTTGCATACGTGTTGACATAGTGTTGATGCAGTGGATTGCACCCTGGGAAGGAGGCTGAGCTCCTGCCTTCCACACTCAATAATGTAAACTCCCCTCTCGCCTGTGGGACCGACGAAGCTGGAGGGGAGAGTATCTAGATAAGGGCTAGCTCCCTCTGATGTATCTTTTAGGTCCTGGACTTCCTACTGCTAACAAATAAATGAAAAATGGGGGGGATGAAAAGGGAGAAGGATGCTAAAATAGAACCTAAACCTAAAAAATAAAAAGGTGATACACCAAAAAAGATGACCCACTCAACCCGAGCATACACTTTTCACCAAGAAGAAGCTTTCATACACTTCATCTGATGTGGGAAACTCTTCTATTTCAGTGAGTTAGGGGTCCGTAGAGATACAGGGAGGAAGAACTATCAAAGGTTTTTTGAGACACACATTGGCGGCCTATTCACATGCGCCTATATTTCTACTGTAGACACTTCTGGCAAACCTGCAGAAGAAGAAACTTCACAATGCACTAGACATGTTGGAATCGATCTGTGAAAAGCATAAAAGAAAATGATTTAACATAAAAAGAAAACATAGACATATGCGTGAGTGCAAGTCCAAATGGAAGCAAAAATTGCTAAGTCTTGATTCAAGGTAAAATCTGGGAGAGTCCTGCCTTACAAGCGCGAGAGAATTTTGGGCAGAGCTTTGCCTTACGGACTAAGAGAATGGATCCTCTCAAAATGAGAAGTTTAAAATATATAGAAAGAGAAGAGAACTTGATGCTTTCTTTTGAAAAGACTTTGGCACTTCTTTTGCAAGTGGCCCATGTGCATTCTGAGCCTTCGGAAGAGGAAGACATTTGATTGTCGGCTCCTGCTTTGACTTTGGCATTCCAACATTAATGTGAAAGCATGGGCCGCACCTCTTTTCTACAAACAGACTACTCCCTTTAAGGCATTTAAGCAGCTTGTCTACTCATCAATGCGTAATGAAGAAAATGGATCGCGCTATTCACTATTCATGCCCTTTGATGACCACTTGGCAAGCACTGTTCCAACAGCAAGAATAAATCTTTGAGTTAACACCTCTTCTTTGCCACCTAGACTGTTTGTCCACTTCTGCACTTTGTCTCTTTTTAGCTCCTTCGGCCCTTGGGGCTATCTTTTGGTGGGTCACTATGTTCCTTGGGCTCTTCTATTTTGCTTTTCAAAATCAACGGCTATTTCACGAGCCTTGAAATTGATGTTCACGCACTTGTCACTGCGTTTGAACTTCCAACAGCTAGTTCGCCATGCTTGACTTTGACGTCTTCGGGCCCATCACCCCTTGGAATTTCTTCGGATTTATCTTGATTCAACCTTTTATGTCACTCTCTTTCCTTCAGACTTCTTGTTTTGAACCTTCTCGAAGGGAAGGTGACCATTCGGATTATGGAAAAGTGCCCTTCGTCTTGGCCGAGAGTCTCCCGCAAGGGCACCTGCCCTTTGGGGTCCTTCGGCAGCCTATTTTCTTCGAAACCTTTTCTCGCAAACTTTTTTCTATGGACATTTTCCTGCGGACAAAAAGTCTGCAAGAATTGGCTTGTCTGCTTCTTCAGATTTTCTCCTAGGCTTTTTGGCTCACGGATTTCTCAAATTTCTTCAGACTTTTTGTCTGAAGGAATTTCTTCAGACAAAAAGTTTGAAGAAATTATTCTATGCCTTAGTCTCTTTCTGTGCCTTTCTTCAAGATTTCTGCTTTGGACCCTCTGAATTCCTTCGGACTTTTTGTCTGAAGGATTTCTTCCTTTGCTTCTTCAACTGCCCTTTGAAAAGGGCCCTTCAGGAAAATTGGAAATGACCCTTCCAAAGGGTTTTTTTTTTGCCTTAAGCAAAATTTTGAAGGAAACTTACCTTTGTGGCTTTTCTCTATGGCCTCTTTGAAAGTGTTCCCTGCCATCTGCAAGGGCTCTTGAGTCCGAAATTGCCCTCCGCAAGGGCACTTGAAATGGTCCATTTTGCACCTAAGAGGGAACTTGCCTCTTCCTGCAGAGTCCATAGAAATGGACCTACCAAGTCTGTAGAAATCTCTGTAGAGTCTATAGAAATTTTTAGAATTGTGCAAAATCAAAATATACTAGCTCAAAACAACAAGGGGAAAAAAAAGGGGGGACCGATTTTGGCCTGCAGGACCAAAAATGGTCAACAAATTGGCGACTCCCAGGGGAAGCATGCCTGTTATACTTAGAGACCAGTTGCCTTAAAGTCCATTGGGCACGGAGTCAGAATGCAGCTTTGAAGAAAGGTTAACAATAGCCTCGAGAGATCCTATAATCAAACATGAAGCTTTTACCCCACACATAAAGGAAAACACACACAAGGCTAAAAAGACTACTTGTGCAAACAACACTTAGGGAAAACAGGAAAAGAAATTGAAAGAAAACTACTATATACAACTAACCAGGCATATTTACTTCCCTCCTGGATCAAAGGGAAAACTTCTTAAGTCCTCTTTCTAGCTAGGAAACTTATGGTGCAAGACAAGTGGCTGAATGGAATGGAGACTTGGTGACCTGCTCCTCTTGCCTGTCACCTCGATTGGCCTACATCCGAGTGGATCAGAATCAAACATGCTTCCAACATATATGTACTCTTCTTGTTCTTGGAAGCTTATTGAATGATGGTCCTTTATGCTCATGCATTTCACCAAGAAATCAATGGCTATTGGCTCATCACCATAAGCCCTTTGATACGCATAGTCCCTTTGTAGTGCATCATGGTTTGACTCGTTTCCTTCTACCTCATTGAAAACCCTATCAAACTCATCCTCTACCCCCTCATGGCCTTCTTGAAGAAGGGGGACCATTGTGATGTCTGAAATGGAATCACAAACTGATTGCTTATCCCACAGAACATCATCCTTTTGTTCAAAACTCTCTTCTTCAAGGCTTTCCTCAAGGTAGACAGACCTCTCCTTTTCCTACTCAAGGATCAAAGTCTCTAGTTGTTCAAAAACATTCATCTGATTCTTCCAACTGAGGCTCATCAACATAGTCATCCTCCTCATCAAAGTAACAAGGAAGTTCATCAAACAGAGCAGAAGAGAGCTCACCATGCTTAAGTTCCTCCTCATGTTGCTGGAACATCTACATGTATGCGTGCCTTGCATCTTCTCCATTGCTGATGATGTCTTCACAAGGAGCATCGATGATGACTTATTCTTCATTATCACTCATGATAGCCTCTTGGAGAGTTGCAAATTGGATCTTCTGCTCCTCACTCACCTCTTGCAAAACAGGTTCCTCCTTGAGAAGGGATGAAGTGTAAAAACCTTGTGGAAGAGGAGGCAGTCCTTGAGCTAGAATCGAATGGTTCTCCTCTTTCTATTTAGCCAGCACTTCATCTATATCAAGTGTGCCTGATAGCTCTCTTGGAGGTGTGTAGATGGGGTGTGTTTAGACAAGTCCATCACACGTTGGTTGAGGAATCTCGCTTTGGATTCCAACTCTATAATTATCCTAGCTAGATCTTCTTGGAAGAGCCTTTCTTGGAGGTCACCAACATCATCATGATGAGTAGGAGCAACTTCAAGAGAGATGTGTTGGTTCATGATGTTCCCTCCAAAGGAAGATTCATAATCTAAGGAATTTAGAAGGTTCATCTCCATGGGAGGTTGCTCTAGTTCCCTTTGATGTTTGAAGGCTAGGCGCAAGGGGTTAAGAGCAGGAGTGATCAATGCATCAGATGAGCTAGAGTGAGCAAGTGCTATTTGGTAGAAAGGATTTGGTGCACAAGAGAGGGTTTTCTTTAGAATAGGAGGGGGTGTGCAGGGCTGACTGCCTTGCATGAATGGATTCCTCCATTTTGCTACCTCCTCCTCCATGGATTACAAGGCCTCAGCTTGCCTAAACAAACATTCCTCTTTATACATCAGCTCCCACTAATATCCATACTGCTCATCCAGTATGTTGATCTCCATTAACTGCTTCTCAAACTCCAGCGCTACTTCCCTTATCATTGAAGGGCAACTAGGAGAGCTATTTGAGGGGATTGCATGAACATTTTGAGCTTGATCGAAGTCATATGAAGGAATACAAGGCCCATGGTTTTGTGTAACTTGATGGCACCTGGACTGCTTAACCAACTGATTCAACTCGGAGTTGCCATTGGTGTTGGTAAAAAAGCCTCCAAAGGCTGGTTGGTTGAAGAACACACCAAAAATTATTCAACTCTTTGGACACAACTTGTCCTAGTTGGTCCCACCGGACATGCCAAAAATTGTTGATGCAGCAGATTGCACCCTGGGCAGGAGGCTGAGCTCCTGCCTTCCACACACTATAATGGAAAATCCCCTCTCGCCTGTGGGACTGGTGAAGTTAGAGGGGAGAGTCTCTAGATAAGGGTTGGTTCCCTCTAATGTATCTTTTAGGTCCTAGACTTCCTACTGCTAATAAATAAATGAAAAAGGGGGGATGAAAAGGGAGAAGGATGCTGAAATAAAACCTAAACCTAAAAAATAAAAAGGTGATACACCAAAAAAGATGACCCACTCAGCCCGAACATACACTTTTCACCAAGAAGAAGCTCCCATACACTTCATCTGATGTGGGAAACTCTTCTGTTTCAGTGAGTTAGGGGTCCGTAGAGATATAGGGAGGAAGAACTATCAAAGGTGTTCTGAGACACACTTTGGTGGCCTATTCACATGCACCTATTTTTTTGTTGTAGACACTTTTGGCAGACCTGCAGAAGAAGAAACTTCATAATGCACTAGACATGTTGGAATTGATCTATGAAAAGCATAAAAGAAAATGACTTAACACAAACAGAAAACATAGACATATGCATGAGTGCAAGTCCAAATGGAGGCAAAAATTGCTAAGTCTTGATTCAACATAAAATTTGAGAGAGAACTGCCTTACAAGCCCGAGAGATTTTTGGGCAGAGCTTTGCCTTACGGGTTAAGAGAATGGATCCTCTCAAAATGAGAAGTTTACAATATATAGAAAGAGGAGAAGAGAACTTGGCACTTTCTTTTGAAATGACGTTGGCGTTTCTTTTGCAAGTGGCCCATGTGCATTCTGAGCCTTGGGAAGAGGAAGTCATTTGATTGTTAGCTCCTATTTTAACTTTGGCATTCCAACATTAATGTGAAAGCATGGGCCGCGCCTCTTTTCTACAAACAGACTACTCCCTTCAAGGCATTTGTGCAGCTTGTCTGTTCATCAATGCGCAATAAATAAAATGGATCTTGTCATTCACTGTTTGCACCCTTTGATGACCACTTGGCAAGCACTGTTCCAATTGCAAGAATAAATCCCTGAGTTGACACCTCTTCTTTACGACTTGGAATGTTTGTTCACTTCTGCACTTTGTCTCTTCCTAGCTTTGTCTCTTTCTGGCTCCTTTGGCCCTCGGGGCTATCTTTTTGCGGGTCATTGTATTCCTTGGGCTCTTCTATTTTGCTTTTCAAAATCAACAGCTATTTCACGAGCCTTGAAATTAATGTTCACGCACCCGTCACTGCGTTTGAACTTCTAACGACTAGTTCGTTGTGCTTGACTTTAACGTCTTCGGGCCCGTCACCCCTTGGAATTTCTTTGGCTTTCTCTTGATTTGGCCTTTTTTGTTGCTCTCTTTCTTTCAAACTTCTTGTTTTGAACCTTCCCAAAGGGAAGGTGACCCTTCAACTTATGGAGAAGTGCCCTTTGTCTTGGCCGAGAGTCTCCCACAAGGGCACCTGCCCTTCGGGGTCCTTCGGCGGCCTATTTTCTTCGAAACCTTTTCCTATAGTCTTTTTTCTGTGGACATTTTCCCGCGGACAAAAAGTCTACAAGAATTGCCCTATCAGCTTCTTCATATTTTCTCCCATGATTTTTGGCTCACAGCTTTCTCGAATTTCTTCAGACTTTTTGTTTGAAGAAATTATTCTATGCCTTAGTCTCTTTTCGCACCTTTCTTCGGGTTTTCTACTTTGAACCCTCCGAATTCCTTCAGACTTTTTGTTTGAAGGAATTCCTTCAGGCAAAAAGTCTGAAGGATTTCTTCCTTTGCTTCTTCAACTACCCTTTGAAAAGTGCCCTTCGAGAAAATTGGAAACGACCCTTTCGAAGGGTATTTCGTTTGCCTTAAACAAAATTCTGAAGGAAACTTACCTTTGCGACTTTTCTCTATGGCCTATTTGAAAGTGTTCCCTGGCCTCTACAAGGGCTCTTGAGTGCAGAGGGCTCTTGAGTTCAGAACTGCCCTCCTCAAGGGCACTTGAAATGGTCCATTTTGCGCCTAAGTGGGAACTTGCCTCTTCCTACAGAGTCTATAGTTTTCCGCCTGCCGAGTCCATAGAAATACATGCCTGCAAAGTCTATAGAAATCTCTACAGTGTCCATAGAAATTTTTGGACTTGTGCAAAATCAAAATGTACTGGCTCAAAACAGCAAGGGAAAAAAAAGGAGGGACTAATTTTGGCCTGTAGGACCAAAAATGGTCAACAAATTGGCGACTCCCAGGGGAAGCATGCCTGCTATGCTTAGAGACCAGTTTCCTTAAAGTCCATTGGGAATGGAGTCAGAATGCAGCTTTGAAGAAAGGTTAACAACAACCTTGAGAGATCCCAAAATCAAACATGAAGCTTTTACCCCACACACAAAGGAAAACACACACAAGGCTAAAACCACTACTTGTGCAAACAACACTTAGGGAAAATAGGAAAAGAAACTGAAAGCAAACTACTATCTACAGCTAACCAGGTATATTTGCTTCCCTCCTGGATCAAATGGAAAACTTCTTAAGTCCCCTCTCTAGCTAGGAAACTTATGGTGCCAGACAAGTGGCTGAATGGAATGGAGACTTGGTGACCTGCTCCTCTTGCCTGTCACCTCGATTGGCCTGCATCCGAGTGGATCAAAATCAAACATGCTTCCAACACATATGTACTCTTCTTGTTTTTGGAAACTTTTTGAATGCTATTCCTTCATGCTGGTGCATTTCACCAAGAAATCAATGGTTGTTGGCTCATCACCATAAGCCCTTTGATACGCATAGTCCCTTTGCAGTGCATCATGGTTTGACTCGTTTCCTCCTACCTCATTGAAAACCCTATCAAACTCATCCTCTGCCCCCTCACGGCCTTCTTGAAGAAGGGTGACTATTGTGATGTTTAAAATGGAATCACAAACTGATTGCTCATCCCACAGAACATCACCCTTTTGTTCAAAACTCTCTTCTTCAAGGATTTCCTCAAAGTAGACATACCTCTCCTTTTCTTGCTCAAGGATTAGAGTCTCTAGTTGTTTAAAAACATTCATCTGATCCTCTTCCAACTCAGGCTCCTCGACATAGTCATTCTCCTCATTGAAGTAACAAGGAAGTTCATCAAACAGAGGAGGAGAGCGCTCACCATACTTAAGTTCCTCCTCGTATTGCTGGAACATCTGCATGTATATGTGCCCTGCGTCTTCTCCATTGCTGATGATGTCTTCACAAGGAGCATCGATGATGATTTCTTCTTCATTGTTACTCATTATATCCTCTTGGAGAGCTGAAAATTGGATCTTCTGCTCCTCACTTGCCTCCTGCAAAATAGGTTCCTCCTTGAGAAGGGATGAATTGAAAAAACCATGTGGAAGAGGAGGCAGTCCTTGAGCTAGAATCGAATGGTTCTCCTCTTTCCATTTAGATAACACTTCATCTATATCAGGTGTGGCCTGATAGCTCTCTTGGAGGTGTGTAGATGGGGTGTGTTCAAACAAGTCTATCACACGTTGCCTGAGGAATCTCACTTTGGATTCCAACTCTGCAATTCTCTTGGCTAGATCTTCTTGGAAGAGCCTTTTATGGAGGTCACCAACATCATCATGATGAGTAGGAGTAGCTTCAAGAGAGATGTGTTGGTTCATGATGTTCCCTCCAAAGGAAGATTCACAATCTAAGGAATTTAGAAGGTTCATCTCCATGGGAGGTTGCTCTAGTTCCCTTTGATGTTTGAAGGCTAGGCACAAGGGGTTAAGAGCAGGAGTGATCAATGCATCGGATGAGCTAGAGTGAGCAAGTGCTATCTAAAAAGGATTTGGTGCATAGGAGGGGGTTTTCTTTAGAATAGGAGGGGGCACACAGGGCTGATTGCCTTACATGAATGGATTCTTCCATTTTTCTACCTCCTCCTCCATAGATTGCAAGGCCTGAGCTTGCCTGAACAAACATTCCTCTTTATACATCAACTCCTGCTGATATCCATACTACTCATCTAGTCTGTCGATCTCCATTACCTGCTTCTCAAACTCTAGCGCTACTTCCCTTATCATTGAAGGGCAACTAGGAGAGTTGCTTGAGGGGATTGCATGAACATTTTGAGCTTGATCGAAGTCATATGAAGGAATACAAGGCCCATTATTTTGTGTAAAGGGATTATACATATAAAAAAGTGATTTCTTGATGGCACCTAGACTGCTTAACCAGCTGATTCAACTCGGAGTCGCCATTAGTATTGGTAAAAAAGCCCCCAAAGGCTGGTTGGTTGAAGAACACACCAAAAATTATTCGACTCTTTGGACACAACTTGTCCTAGTTGGTCCCACCAGGCGTGCCAAAAAATGTTGATGCAGTGGATTGCACCCTGGGCAGGAGGCCAAGCTCCTGCCTTCCACACGCAATAATGGAAACTCCCCTCTTGCCTTTGGGACCGACAAAGCTAGAGGGGAGAGTCTCTAGATAAGGGCTAGCTCCCTCTGATGTATCTTTTAGGTCCTGGACTTCCTACTACTAACAAATAAATGAAAAAGAGGGGGATGAAAAGGGAGAAGGATGCTAAAACAGAACTTAAACCTAAAAAATAAAAAGGTGATACACCAAAAAAGATGACCCACTCAACCCGAACATACACTTTTCACCAAGAAGAAGCTCCCATACACTTCATCTGATGTGGGAAACTCTTCTATTTTAGTGAGTCAGGGGTCCGTAGAGATACAGGGAGGAAGAACTATCAAAGGTGTTCTGAGACACACTTTGGTGGCCTATTCACATGAGCCTATATTTTTGCTGTAGACACTTCTGGCAGACCTACAGAAGAAGAAACTTCACAATGCACTAGACATGCTGGAATCGATCTGTGAAAATCATAAAAGAAAATGACTTAACACAAAAAGAAAACATAGACATATGTGTGAGTGCAAGTCCAAATGGAGGCAAAAATTGCTAAGTCTTGATTTAAGGTAAAATCTGGGAGAGTCCTGCTTTACAAGCCTTAGATATTTTTGGGCAGAACTTTGCCTTATAGGCTAAGAGAATGGATCCTCTCAAAATGAGAAGTTTACAATATATAGAAAGAGGAGAAGAGAACTTGGCACTTTCCTTTGAAAGGATGTTGGTGCTTCTTTTGCAAGTGGCCCATGTGCATTTTGAGCCTTGGGAAGAGGAAGCTATTTGATTGTCGGCTCCTACTTTGACTTTGGCGTTCCAACATTAATGTGAAATCATGGGCTATGCCTCTTTTCTACAAACATATTGCTCCCTTCAAGGCATTTACACAGCTTGTCTGCTCATCAATGTGCAATGAAGAAAATGGATCGCACCCTTTGATGACCACTTGGCAAGCACTATTTCAACTGCAAGAATAAATCCCTAAGTTGACACCTCTTCTTTGCCACCTGGACTGTTTGTTTGCTTCGGCACTTTGTCTCTTCCTGGCTTTGTCTCTTTCTGGCTCCTTCAGCGCTTGGGGCTATCTTTTGGCAGGTCACTGCGTTCCTTGGGCTCTTCTATTTTGCTTTTCAAAATCAATAGCTATTTCACGAGCCTTGAAATTGATGTTCGCGCACCCGTCACTGCGTTTGAACTTCCAACGGCTAGTTCACCGTGCTTGACTTTGACATCTTTGGGCCTGTCACCCCTTGGAATTTCTTTGGCTTTCTCTTGATTCAGCCTTTTCTGTCACTATCTTTCCTTCGAACTTCTTGTTTTGAACCTTCTTGAAGGGAAGGTGACCCTTCGGCTTATGGAGAAGTGCCCTTCATCTTGGTCGAGAATCTCCCACAAGGGCACTTGCCGTTTGGGGTCCTTCGACGGCCTATTTTCTTTAGAACCTTTTCCTACAGACCTTTTTCCATGGACATTTTCTCGCAGACAAAAAGTCTACAAGAATTGCCCTGTCTACTTCAGATTTTCTCTCGAGTTTTTGGCTTGTGGATTTTTCAAATTTTTTCATACTTTTCGTCTGAAGGAATTCCTTCAGATAAAAAGTATGAAGAAATTATTCTATGCCTTAGTCTCTTTCCACGCCTTTCTTCGGGCTTTCTACTTTGGACCCTCTGAATTCCTTCACACTTTTTGTCTGAAGGAATTCGTTCGAGTAAAAATTTTGAAGGATTTCTTCCTTTGCTTCTTCAGCTGCCCTTTGAAAAGTGCCCTTCGAGAAAATTGGAAACGACCCTTCCTAAGGGTATTTCCTTTGCCTTAAGCAAAATTCCAAAGGAAACTTACCTCTGCGGCTTTTCTCTGTGGCCTCTTTGAAAGTGTTCCTTGCCCTCTGCAAGGGCTCTTGAGTTTGGAACTGCCCTCCGTAAGGGCACTTGAAATGGTCCATTTTGTGCCTAAGTGGGAACTTGCCTATTCCTGCAGAGTCCGTAGTTTTCTACCTGCCAAGTCCGTAGAAATCCATGCCTACAGAGTCCATAGAAATGAACCTGTAGAGTCCATAGAAATCTCTGCAGAGTTCGTAGAAATTTATGGACTTGTGCAAAATCAAAATGTACTGGCTCAGAACAGTAAGGGAGAAAAAAAAGAGGGGACCGATTTTGGCCTGCAGGACCAAAAATGGTCAACACATATGTCACATTGTCTAACATACGCTTTGGCATCTTGAAAGAGAGTAGGCCACCATAATCCAACCAATATAACCTTATGCGTGGTAGCCTCCCTAACATAGTGTCATCCAACAATACCTCATGAACTTCTCAAAGAACTTTGGGATGCTCATGTTGCATAACACAGCACTGAAGAATCTCATCATGACCAAGTTTGTAAATATCCCCTCCTATGAATTAAAATGGTACAATGTAAACTGTGAGTTGCTTCTTGGCTTGAGGAGTGAGACAATCAAGCACTGAACCAAAGGTCATAAAAGTAACAAATCCTTGAGCTCTTCAGGGACATGGGTGACACAGAAGATTTGAACATCAGGTAATTCATCCTTTATGGCATGTAGTGGTTCTCTAAACTCAATTCGGGATAGGTGGTTAGGTCCATAATTGACATTATGAAGTTTCACCATGATGAAAAATTGGAACTCTTAAAATAACATGATCCAATGGTAGATTTATCCATGTAGCATTGGTTTATTGATGAGGTACTTCAAGGGTTCATGATCTGTATAGAATACAAAAGGCATGGCCAATAAGTAATATCAAACTTTTGTAAAGCATAAACCATCAATAATGCCTCATACTCCTTAGTGGTGTAATTATCTTTAGCTAGAGTGAATTTCATGTTGGCAAAGTAGATTGGATGATCTAGGTGACCTTCCCCTAGTTTTGCAAGGATTGCACCAATGGCCATCCCAAACACATCAACATGGATATGGAATGGTTTTGTCTAATCAAGAAAATGGAGGATATAAGCAGTGAATAACTTATCTTTTAGTGTTTAAAAATCTTCTTTATAGGAGCAAGTCCATATGAAGTGTTCATTATGCTTTAGAAGTTCCTATAGGGGTACACAAATTTTTGCATATCCGTAGATGAATTTTTTATAGTAATTGATATGGCTCAGAAAGGTATGAACCTCACATTAAGTCTTGGGTGAAAGAAGGTGAAGAATAACAGACACCTTCGTTGAAACTACCAGAAGTCCTTCCTTACAAATTATATGTCCTAACAGCACGCCAAACAGTGTCATAAATAGGCACTTCTTTAAGTTCAAGGATATTTGTAAGAGCTGACAATGCTCAAGCATAAGCCTCAAGTTAGAACAATGGTCCTTTACCAAACCATAAACTATCTAATCATCCAAGTAAACTTGAAGAAACTTATGGATGAAATCCTTAAAGGCTTCAATAGCTACTCGTGAGAACACAGTTAGGGTGTTCTTCAGCATGAAGGGCATGATAGTATACGTGAAGGATCCCCATTTGGTGGAAAATGTTGCCTTTAGTTGGTCCTTTTCAGCTATTTACACCTGATGGCATCCTAACAAGCCATCGGTGAAGGTATATATCTCATATCCAACAACACCTTCAATGATTTCCTCTACGAAAGGTGTTGGGAAGGGGTTAGTGACACAAGATGCATTAAGCACTTGATAGTCCATGTAAATACAAATGCATCCATATTTTTTGATATTAATCACCATGGGACTAACCCATTCAGATTCATCAATGGGGGTGATTACTCTAGCATACAACATACTATCAATTTCCTCTTTAACGTGCACTCATAGATTGGGATTCATTCTATATGGCCATTTTCTGACTGACTGAGCCTCATCAATCAACTTGATATGCATCTTTCCTAAGTATGGATGGATGCTCCTCATTTCACTATAATTTCTTGGAAATACATCTTAGTATTCCTTTCAAAGTTAAAATATTTTTGAAATCTCCATTTCAGTCCAGTAATTTCTTACTGTAACCATCTTTAATTCTTGCTTCGTGCTGATGTTACGTTGAACAGTTTGAATGGACCTAGTTTAAGGGTTGTATAGATTGGTGCCAATATCATGATCAACTCATGTGTCATAATCCATAGAGACATCCAAATGGGTTGTCAAAGGATCAGGTGGATTAGATCCTTCACCTTCTTGCACGTGAATCACTAGTTTATGTTTACCTGGACGTATTTCTTCACACCGATCTTGATCAAGCACTAGGTTTGGCATAAAGACAACTTCTGTTGATGATTCATTAAAGAGATGTAGAGGTTATTCAGAAGTATGATGGATATTCCTTAGACAATATTCAATGGGACTCAAGTCACCAACAGTTGCTTCACGTATGGCTTGAAGGGTTAGACGTAAATCCATTCTTGGAGAAGAATAAGATAGGGTTGATTTCATGTATTCCTTCAAGAGATGTCAAAATTGGGTTCCCATGTGTCATTATTCATGAACATACCATGCCCTTACCCAAATACATAAAGCCCCATAGAATGCATACACCCGCAAGTACTCTGATAGGTATGACTCTCCATTTTTCCACATTTTCTTGCAAGATTCTGTATGGGATTTAGGTGTTAGTAGTCTACTATAGCTGATTGCTCCCTTGACTTTGTTATCATGATGGAATCAATGATATAAGGTAGTGTACTTGGTCCCATTGAAGGATTCACTCATGATGGGTTCGCCACGATCTTGTAGTTGTACCATCTAAAAGATGAACTAATGACCTCAAACAATCACTTTCGATGTCATAGAACTCTTCAAGGCATTGTATGAAGTCATGTACCTCCATTTGTCCATGAAACCATGGAGCCTCACTAAGTCTTTCAAGTGGTGCCTCTATGATTGGTCCACTCATGACTTGATCGGTGACAAGGCGAACGAACCTGTGATGTTTATGAAACTAGCATGGAATGGTCTCCCAATTTTTAATTGCATACACACTCATCCAGTGAGGTCATAATTGTTATGTGCCCAATAATTATAAGAATTGCTTGTAGTGTCAAAGAGGGATTGAGTGTTTAACCATCTGAGAATGTAATCTGAAGTTAGATCCCTTTGATCATCATCTCTAGGAATGACATTATAGATGTGGTTAATGTCTTCTTTTACATTGATAGGTTTTATATAAGCCCCCCCTGTGTTTGATCCAAGGGAATTATAATGCGTTGTTCAGTGTTCTCAAAACTAATATACCATTTCTTAAGACTTAGATCTACATTATTTTCATAACACCAAAGCTATCCCAACAAAGCTAGGAAGTCATCTACCTCAGCTAATTCAAGAACCTCAAAATCCACCTTGAAGGGTACTCCAAGTATATCAATTGTGGTATTCTTGAGGACACCTATTGGTAAAGCATGAGTTTTGTTAGCCATGAACAACACGTGAGGTGATAGAAGCAATGTTGGACTAGCCATATTTCATCAAGAATCTTTGGTGAAGACATTCACTTATATGTCAGTATCAACTAGTATGTCCCAGATTACCCATCCATTGATGGCAACATTGACTAGTATCTCTCTATCTTCTGGGGGGAAAGGGAGTAGGATTGACCTACCTTCGAACATGATTCAGGAAATGATCCTCAGTCTATCGAGTGAATTTGGGTTGATCAATGTGTAGTGTTTGTGCTTGATTTTTAATCCAAACACTTAGCTATGGGATAATGCCATCATCCATCATAATCTTGCACAGTTCTTGGAAGTCATCATGTGCCACATTTTATGGTTTAGTTTCCTTTTGCACAACAACATAGTGCGTTGCTTCTTTATCTTTAAGGAATTAAATCTCTCATTAAAATTCTTATACCAATGCCATCATACATTGGAGGACATCCTTTTGCTGCTAGGCATTATGTTACTTTCTTGCTAGAGGTTCTTCACATTGAACTTTTTCAATAGAATTTGAGATAGATTGAAATTTTCCTCCATTGCGTGTGGTAATATTCACTTGTTGAATAGTTGGGGTGCCTAAATGCGCACACCATTGTGGGTTTTCAACTCATATCATGTCTACACCATTTTCATTTTAATCCTTAGTGATGAATGCGTACAAGTCAGGACACTCTTTTATTCGGTGGTCCTTTTTATAGAAAGCACTGTCAGGTAGTCCAAACAATCTCTTTGGTAGTGGTCTAGGGATCCACATTTGTAGCATGTATTAGGTGGGAAATGACTCATCCTCATCCTTGACCCTAGTAGCTACCATTATCTTGGTCGTTGGCTACATAATTCTGACACGTACCACACACACTCATGTTTCATGGATGTCACTAATCAGTTGATAGTCATCTATGTCATGAGTATAGGCATCATATATCTTATAGTAATCATACACCTTTAAGTGTGTTGCTCATTGCAAAAGAGGGAAAAAACATACATCATGTTCTTCGTGATATATTTCACATGACTGCTTCAATACAACATGGATGTTCTTTCACAAGTAGTTACTTCAGGTGTGACCTTTAGATTCATAGTCAGTGCACCTGAGAACATAGTCAGTGCACCCGAGACCACTACGAGTATCACGTGCATTATTTATAGTTAATTTTTCAAGTTGTGATGCCATTGAAGCTATCTGAGCTTCCATGAATGCGCTGATCCCTGTATTGATACTTCCAACTGCTTCAGCACGGAGGGCAACTTCTAAGGCTTCGTGTGAGCTTGTGAAAGTCTTTTGAGACAATGTTCATTGGAAGGGTAGTAACAAACCTCCCATGAACCATTGTGCATGTTGCATTTTATAACATTGATTTCAAAGGATAAATTTGATAAGAGTGTTTTAAAACTTGCATTATACTCTCACACACTTTTAGTAAGTTACTATTTAATGTCCTTCAACACGACTATGCTTTATTGTTCAAATTATGTAATCTCAAACTCTTGAGAAATATTGTCTTAAGTTGATCATAGTCGATGACAGTTTGTTGAGGATCAAACTTTCTATACCATTTGTACACGTGCTCCAAAAGTGTGGTTGTGAACTATGTGGCCTTATGAACAAAAGAGGTGATGCCTCGTGCCCTCCAAATAAGTTCACATTTGTGGATGTGCTCAGTTGCATTTTCCATGCCTCAATATTCTCGTAAGTGAAGCGTCATTTCGTAATATATTGTTGTTGGTTGAGGTGCCTAAATTGGGGGTTTTTAAGAACCTCCAGCCCCTACCCCTTGAGGGGGAAGTCTACTACCTCTGCCTTTGCCTCCATTTGTCTGCTTCCAGTGCCTCCAACAGTAGGGCTCATGATATGGGGTATGGTAGTCAGGTGGTTGACCAAACTTGGACTTGTACTTTGTCCACTTTGAGGGCCATCCCCTCCAAATATCACAAATTGTGCCATGAAACTTCCTTAAAGGGGGAAGGAAAGTTTTAAGTTTGTATGTGTGTCAAATGGCTCAATTTCAGTATCCCTTACTGTCTTAGTCTCTGATTCCATGCTATTTGTGTCCCAATTATGTATTTGTACTTTATCTAATTCAAGAGCATGAGCGTGCACTATGGTTGGGGAGACTCGTTGGTTTAGACTTGGTTCTTCAATTCTTGCCATCTAGCTAATTTCTCCTTCGTATGATATTAGTGGCATAAGGCATGGCTCAAAAGTGATGGGGTCCTCTTTGTGTGTCTTCAGTTCCTTGCAGATCCTAACAACACTTCCTGAGTTTTCCCAGTCCCTTCCTATGCCATTGACTCCTATAATCCTTTATCGAGCCTCACCATACTTCTACTTTTGTAATGCCTACTGACTGGCTACCATTTTGAACCCACAATCGTTTACCAACTCTTCTCTACTCCCCTCCTAAATATGCGTCTCATGCACATGATTTAGTTCTCCATTAGCATGGTCTCACGTCCCAAATCAACAAATAACTTCTTGATTTCTAAATCAAGTTGTCTAATGTAACGGCCACGTGGTTCTTAAATAAATTAGAACTTGGCTTCTCTAGGACATGAATAGGTGGTTACAACATACTCCAGAATGTGGCTGTTCAAAACTCCTTTCCACCAAATGTTAACAACTCTAGTCCACAGGGTTTCAAGTCATGCTAAAGCTCTTTGTCACTCTAGGGTCCAAGATTGTCTTCTCCCAACGTTTTGGGACCATCCTCGAGCATATGCAGAGAGCCAAGCGTGCAATTGAACTAGAATCTCAACAAAGAAATTTTCATATAGCACACTATAGATATTTTTCTCTAGCCATTGACGTGTGGAAACTCCTAGTTCAAGGCAGGGAACTGCAAAATTATCTTCGACTCCAGTAATTCCTTGTTCTATATTTTCAAGAGTAATGCACTCAAACATTTTCCATGATTGAGCAACAAGCACTTCAAGTCTTGGCAACATAACCAAAATGTTGGGGTTTTTATTATTATTATAGCTTTGGTGTTGGAATCTAGCCCAACAAGCTAGTGCCCTGGCCTTTTTCACGCAAGACCGAGGTCTTGCATGCTCACTCAAAGTGCCTAATTGAAGACTGGTTCCTACAGGTTTTATTGCTCAGTGTTATTGCCTTAGTCATATTCTTCCTTTTATGTAATTAAACATACACTACACAAAAGTACAACATAAACTACTTGATTCTAGTGTTTCCAAGCTCTGCCACCATTATTATATAGACTACTGCCATCACTAGTTAACCTTGTTACTTTAGAAAAAGAAAAGGTAGGTTAGGTTCCATAGTAAGTTCTAGTTATTATTCTCAACGTACACAGCACATTCAACTGTCATGAACATAAGAAAATTATGTAATGTCCATAACTCATATGTTAAGTGTGAGCATCCAGAGATCAATTCCCTTCCATCCATTACAACAGGGGTATTTATACTTGTTTATCCATGACCAAGTGTTTACATTATTAATGGCAAGAATAAATGACCAACGAACTCTCAACAAACTGAGAGTTGTGGCTCTTAACTAGCCAACTTTGTGTAAGGATCTGGGCCTTTGTGCCCCGTATATACTCACACTATGTTGGATTCTTGCTACCATGTGTTCATCTTCTCATGATCGGTGCAAAACTTTTGATCGATAAGGGCTAGGTGTCCCGTATGAATCACTCCTTAACTGCTCCCGCTTCCCACGCGCTCCCCAAGTCTTCTACTTTAGTTCTAAGTCTTATGTTCTCGAGTTCCTCGTGACTAATTCCATCAATTTTGAGTCCTATGTTCTCGGGTTCCTCATGATTAATTCTTCTTTGACTAGGTCCTTTCGCATTGGGGCTTCCAAGCCTTTATCCTCCCATGCCTTGTAGGTTTTGTGCCATGGTGCTTCTACGCCTAATAAGTCTTGTGCCATAGTCTTTTTTGTGCTATGGTCCTTCCACATTGTGCTTGTCCCGGGCCAAAATGGACAATACTTAGCCAAAATTTGGGGCCAATAGTTTCCATAATCAAACCAATAACATTCAAGTAACGCAGGTTCCATTCATCATATTGAAAAGAGATTCACATGTTACATAAACGAACACATGGCACAACTCAATCATATAACTCTGCTATCTAGTTGAGTACAATATTACAAAAGTATCTTCGATCACATCAATGGAATAATAATCAACAACATCACAAAGTTCTATCCAGGGGTATTTATACTTGGTTTTCCCCGACCAAGTAGTTACAATAATAATCACACTCATAGTGACTCACTAACGATCATCAATGGACTTAGAGTCGTGGCAGCGAATTACATTATTTTCCTAAGGCCCTAAGCCTTTGTACCCCTATATTCTCAATTTGATGTGGTATTCTCATCACCAAGTGCTTATCTTCCTGCACACTGGTGTTATATTCGTGCTTGACTTAGTCTATTTCATCCCAACAAATCACTCCCTAACTATCTCCCACTTCCTGCACGTTCTCCAAGTCTTTCGTTAGTGTTCCAAGTCCTTCATTCTCGGGTTCTCTGTATACTATGCACATTTACTTTGACTTGGTCCTCTCGTGCCATGATCTTCTGTGCTATGACTTTTCTACATCGTGCTTCTTCTGTGTTGGTCATTCATGAAAGGACTTAGCCAAAATTTGGGGTCCAATAGTGGACGAGCTCAACCCAGTCGTGCATGGCAAAGTTATGGTCCTTGTAACGATGCAAAAACCAACACAAAAGAGATAAGTTCAATATTATTAATTACATTAAATAACCCATATTTTTTTGAGACATGCCCCTGATAGAATATTTGATTGTCAACAGAGATATTGGTAAGAAGTGAAACTGTGTTTGTAATTTCCCTTGTCCGCTCCACTTTTTTTGGCAGAGACTCCATAGGGTTCTCACTAACCCCAAATCTAATTGAGTGGTTTGTTGTCTACTCACTAAATTTGGCATCACTGCTAAGAAATGGCTATTGATCGACCATACAGTGGTTAAGCTCCCCACGTATAAAAGACATGCATGTGTGAGATATACGGTGGTGGGGCTCATAAATAAGCCAACTTTGGAAAAAGAATCAGAGCTTACCGCCAATGCTAATTTAGAGCTACTAAATGGAGATTGTCATGAAAACCAAAGCTACACGTGTGTTAGGCATACGATGACAACAATGTTGACCTACAACTTAAGCGTACACTTATTATCATTACCTTGTGCATAATATTAGCACTCTACCCCTAAATAATATATCAACACTTTTAACCAATCAAAAGACAAATAAATAATATTTTTCACATTTTTTATAACAAATACATATACTAACTATTACAAAACTGAAAATAATTGAACACAAAAAATAATAAATTTTCATTAATTCATAAGACGAAATTTAATTAAAAGTTAAACCAAATTCATTCCATAGAGATAGTCTCATATTCATCTACCTCGTAAATCTTTAAAAAGGCTTTCCTTTCCTTATATTTTAAATTAAAAAAATCCTATATCTAAATAAATATAAAATTATAAAACATAAAAATATATAACTTAAGCTCCCTTTAAATTCTCAATTAAAAAAAAAGAAAATCTTCAAACCAACAAACTTTTGGTTCTGTAAACATTATTAAATCTTTCATTCATTCAAATAGACGTCACTTTGAAGGACAATCTAGGGCTTGAGTTGTAAAGAATCAACAAGTGACACACAATAGATATAAATTATGGACAGGCGGAAGGAAAAATACTGAGAAAAATCAGAACGAAGAGAAATTCTGGGATAAAATGCTGGGGAAAGCAGCCGTAAATGAAAGATTAATTCAGTGGACCTTCTTCTGCACATCGTGAAGTTTTTAACGAGCTAATCTTGGACATTTGGCACATTATTTCAAAAATTTCGGTAAGAATTCATTGACGTGGTAAATGTTACTGTACGCTGCCATATTATGTAAAATTCCATGCAATCTGGTTCGCTTTTGTTCAGAAATTGGCCACACACTGTAGCAGTTGATTTTTGTGGGAGGGCAGAAGGTTTGATGACTTTTGTGCAGGTAATACGTCTCTTTTTGTTCGCTTCGATAATAAGTGAAGCTTTTTGAAAGAGTTTGGAATTGGAACCTTTTTGGCTAAGCAGAGCCTTTTTATTTGTGGCCAGAAAGCTTGCTGGGAAGCCAGATAAAATTGTTCTTTGGAGTGTAAGTATATGAGAAATTCGCCCAGAGGATGGAGCATTTAGGGGGCTTTTCGTCAAAGGATTAAACACTTTTTGTGTAACTTGTGTAAATTTCTGTGTTTGTGCTTCAATTCGAAGGAGTCAAGGTTTTTGTCATCAATTTCTCTGTTTCTGCTTCGAATCCAACGATTTTAGAGTATTTTTTTTCACTGTTGGACTTGAATTCAAAGGATTGTAGTGTTTCTTTATAATGGTGATGACAGCAGCAGTAGAGAATCCAATTTTTTATGGACAGTTTTCAGCCCTTGATCAAAAGGTAAAAATGTCCTGTAACAACGACATTCATTCTGAGCCATCATCTACAGAAAGGAGTAGCAGATCGCAGCATCCGGTGAATAATAGTGTGCACCGGAAGCAGCAATGTCACAGACAAAACGAACACATTGCAAGACAACAAAGCCTTGAATTTGGAGCCTTTCTCGTGGCCAAAAGTCAGTCTGAGCCTATCTACCAGCGAGAAAGAGGAAGATTTCCTAACAATGAAGGGCTCAAAGTTGCCACCGAGACCAAAAAAGCGCCTCAAGTCTGTCCAGAAGAGAATCCACGTGAGTATACCTTGTGCTTTTCTCAGCTTTTCTTTTTTCTTTTTGTTTGAAGCCTTGAGTCCGCAAATATGAAAAATCTAGTCATTAGCATCTTTCTGTTTTTGTTAAGGATACTTAAGCGACTTGCTCCCTTAAGTACATTAGGTTTTCTAGTGGTCTCATGTAGGGGGCTTTTTGGGGCTTTTAAAATTTTTATAGCAGAACCATGTAGTCATTACGGGTAGATCAGACGGTTCTGGGATACAGCTAGGTATCAGGTTTGAGGCGAATCGTTTGAGCCCTGGGATGAATAGCTGGAACCCCACTCAGAATGAGGGACAGAACCCCTCTCTGTATGAGGGGAGAGCCCTTCTAGGCAGTTGACTCTGGTTGAAAGCTCCGGTAAAAAAAAAACGTTTACCCAGCCGAAAAAAAAAAAACATTTAGGAACCATCTGTAGAAAATTAGTGTCAATGGGATCTCAAATTGTTATCTTTGCTAGAACCTCTTAAGTAGATTCCATCTAGAATAATCAATTCATATTTTTGTGATTAATTATCTGAAATTAAAAAAGCCCTCCCCAACTCTCCCACCTTCTTAAACTTCCCTTGCAGTGTTTGCCGAAAATCTTCCTCCTAAAAAGCAGTTGCTCAAGAGTTTTCTGGTAGAGATTCCAATTTATGAAGTTTCCAAGGTATTCTAGTTTCATGGGACAAAATGAGGCATAAAAATTGTAGTAGTAGTCACCTCCATGGTATCCTGCCCTTAGCTGTTGATGTATATATGTGTGTATTACAAGTGAGATAAACTGTGGGGATTTTGTTGTGCACATAAACAATTCCACGCATCTGTGGTTCTTACTGTTCTGTCCTTTTTTCCAATTAGGTCTATTTTGTCATCTATTTTAAAGCGGTAACCAAAAATTTATCATTTTTTCAACTTTTTAAAATTGCACATGTCTAGTCCATTCGGTTGGATCACTTATTGCCATGATGACCCAGATCCCTATTGATTGAGTTTGGTCCCCTTGATAATGCAGAGATAAAAAGTATATTCAGTAAAATTGAGTTCATTTTCTCTCTAACTAATGCAGAAAAGGGTGTTTTCATTTCTTAAAAATGCCCACAAATGACAGCAGGGAATAATAATGGATTCCATTTTATGACAATATCTGGTTTTGTAATCAGGGTTTTTGTAATATTCCAACTTTGATGAAAAAAAGATTTCATATTTATGTATGTTTTTCCTGATATTTTGCTATTCTTTTCTGTTTTCCCCAATTAATCTTTTTGGGATCCCCACCGAGTAGTTGCCATTTACAGTTCTGGTAAAATTGATGCATACCGTCTAGACAATGCACCATTTAAAGCAAAATTTAGATGGAACCAAAGATGTGGTTTGAAGTTGAAACACACACTATCTAAAAAATGGATACAAATGATTATGAATCTCACTAGATGCTTATACATCACGCTATATATAGTAATCTTGCAATTAGTACATTGTTTGGAAATTGTTACTAATGGACATTGGTTGTCAGGAAATGAAGCACTTTCACGTATTATGAACAATATATCTTGATTGAACTGTGTTGCATCCTTCTAATTTCCGACATTTCAGGTCTAACTTCTCAACCATCTGTAGAAATTTCAAAGAACTTTCACTTACGGTAAGTTGCTTGCTTTTCTGTAGAATATTAGCCCTGGGGTTTGGCTCAGTGATATTTCTCAAGAGCAGTATGAAGTCAGGGAAAAGAAATACAGGTAATTTCTCAGTTATTGCATCAGCAGCTTCTTGCCAACTGGTTGGAAACTTCTCTTAAGACTTGGACTATTTATGCCTTTATTGTCTCTTGCCCTAACAAATTCACCATGTCATTGATGCAGAGACCAAGGGGTTTGAAAACTAAGCAAAGAGTGACTGAGTAATGTGGCCGTTTCATGTCATCAGCAGCTTCTTGCCAACTGGTTGGAAACTTCTCTTAAGACTTAGACTATTCATGCCTTTATTGTTTCTTGCCCTAACAAATTCACCATGTCATTGATGCAGAGACCGACGGGTTTGAAAACTAAAGCAAAGGGTAGAAAGTGACTAAGTAAGCTGGCCGTTTCATGTCAACTGCACTTGGAAAGAGTGGCAGTTACAAGCCAAGCCTAAACATCTTCAAGTATTCTTGATTGGTGCACTATGTCTGTGAAATCAAAAGAAATGTGTAGAAATCAACATTAACCTAAGTAGCCGATCCTTGTACTGGTATGGATATGGATACGGGATTTGGGTAAGTACGTGGATACAGCATTTTTTTGGGGGGCCTGGATGTGTTTTTGGATATAGCCATACAAAAATATATATAAAATATTAAATATAGCCGTATAAGAAAAATTAACTACATAAATGTATAGAGTAACAAAATAAGTTTAAACTGTTATAACCACAAAACATGCTGATAATTCAATGCCAAATGTCATGATATTCAATGGTCGAATTTAGATTAGTCTTAGAACAAGTTCATAATGCAAACGTTACAATTTATTGACAAAAATAATTACAAATCAGCATATCCATTATTCATTATATTCATATCGGTCTTCAGTGTTTTCATCAAAAGCGTCATCATATTGTTCATTAGAACCACAAGCAGCAGTAGTGCCACTCCTACTAGCTCTGCTATGGAAGTCATGTGAAGTACCTCACTAGCTTTGAGTTGAGCAATAAAAGGTAGGCAATTAAAAAAAAGATGAGAGAGCAAATGCGCAGTGAGAGGCAAAATTGCAATGAAAGGTAAATATGTTGTTATTGTTTTCTTTTGATAAAATGAGTGAAAGTTGTTTTTAGGGTTTCCCCGTACTTTATTTTTATTTTTATTTTTTTTAGTCCATATGTGACTTTTTGTAAAGTGAAATTAAAAAAAAATGCCTTGGGCTGCGGATCCTGCCTGGATATGACCAGGATCCTGTAGGAGGACTGTGGATCCTCCCGCATCCAGGAGGATCCACAGTCCGTCTGCAGGATCCTGGCCATATCCAGGCAGGTACCTGGACATATCTGAATCGGTAAAATTTCGTACAGGGATCCAGGGGTCTGGGTTGAAGGATTGACGTATCTAGGACGATCCTGGCCATATCCATGCAGGATCCTGGACGTATCTGGATCAGAAACATTTCATATGGGGATCCAAGGGTCCGGGGTGAAGAATCCGACAATGTAGACATTAACTATTGTGAGGGATGTAGTTTTTCTGGCTAGCAGAGCAATCCCAAAGCAATATTGTTGATTCCAATTCCTTATTTGTTTTGGCATATTTTAATCGTTTCAATCTTCAGGAATTCCTTGTAAACATACATTTGAAAGCATTTTATTGACCTTTACTTTCATAAAATTGCTCTGGACTAGTAATGTTTTATAGTGGTCTAATTTAGCTGTTTATAAATAGTTCGTCTTATTTTATTTGCATTGTTTTGCTTTTTCATTTTAAGAGCACTGACAAATTTGATGGATATAACTGAATGCCATGTTGATAGTTGTATTTGAAGCTGGTGAGGATTTTTTTGGCTGCTCAAGTATAAATGTTTAGTGACAAGTATAACATGATTAGACTTCATATAGTTCATGGATTTGAAAGGGCCTGTCTCTTAATGTTGCTAGTTTTCTTTCATGCATGATAAAGAAACATAGTACCACTCTTTGTCAAAGGTTTGATGCAGGTAACTGGATTATATTTGATTAATGTATACGACTCTTCACAGCATTGTTGAGTGCAGTTTGAATGCTTCTGCCTGCAATTAACTTATCTATGACCCTATCCTACTGTACCTACATATGAAATGCTCTAAGGTGTTCCATACGTGTCAAAACAAATTAAGTCCATATTGTTGTGTCCATACTTTTGAGTGTCGGTGCTCATCGAATGCACCTTCAGCTAGCTGCATTATCAGCGATAATTTGGAAATTTGAAATGATGTGTTCTTTTCTTTGATGCTATTAAGTTTTATAGTGAATTTGTTTCACTAACATATGTGATCAATTTCAATTCTCGGGGCTAGTAGTTCAGAGCCATTCAGGATGAGAGTCGAGCTAGAATTTTTTTTCTTATGCCTTTCTGGACACATTTTAATTTGGAAATATGAAATGATGTGTTCTTTTCTTTGATGCTGTTAAGTTTTATGGTGGTTTTTCTGGAACTAAAATATGTAATCAATTTCAATTCTCGGGGCTGGTAGTTCGGAGTCATTTAAGATTAAAGACAACTTAGGTAGAATTTCTTTTCTTTTGCTGTCTTGGACACATTTTAACCCATAAAATTGTTTTGTGCATCTTAGTTATCTTTTTAGTTCTTGTAAATTTGATTTTTTTTTTGATTGAAACCCTGCGTTTATACGGATTAGCTGTACAGAGTGTTTCTTTGGCTTAGTGTTAAGGATTGAGGGGTATCCATTCCACCAAATTCTCTTAGGGTACGAGCTCGGCCTCATTCATTTTTGGTATCCCCAGGGATTTGTACCTTGGTGGATAGTTAGGCAACATCTTTTACACCATAATCTTCACCGTTGGATTACAACCCACTTAATATTCATTTTACTCAGTTTTTTGAATCACTTCAAAAATTCCTAACAGTTTTTACACTCCCTGCACACGATTTTTTGACATGCTGTCCATGTGCTTGGACCGGCATCATCATATGCCATGCAAATGTGATGCACTGGGTATGGAAGAAAATATTTGGAAGTCAAAACTTTAGAATTCTATGGATATGAAAGGGAGAAAGAAAACGAAATATGCTCAGGGAACAACTATACAAGGAGGATTTTCTGAAATAAGTAAATATGGTTGACTCTTTATAAGTTTTTTCAATCAAGGCATTAAAAATATATTTTTTAATTTTATTTTGGATATATATAATCTTAAATGTTTTTAAATGGGAAGAGTCTAAAGAATATTATGATATACTTCAATTGGTAAGAGAAACATTTTCTATGCTTTGTTGGGTCGTGTATGCTAATTTAGAAATGACCTTATCTTCATCATCAACTCATCCTTGCTGATAAAATTATAAATTTTAATTAATAGTTTAATTTGATAAAAATCTTTTATTCTAATTTTTTGTTTTGTTATTCTTTTTTAAATTAATAAATTTGTATTTTTCCCTTGCTGATCAAAACTATTATATTATATATATGGTTTCAATTTAGATGGATTATAAATTTGTCAATTAAATGATAATCAATTCCATTTTTTAATATTGTTTCTATTTGTTTTCTCACACATGCATGTAATTTGTAGGATATAATAGAACCAGTCGAGACAATTATCTTGATCAACAAATTAATCAAAATCAAGTATTTTTTGTTAATGTTAAAGTTTTTAATGTCTATATTTAATTTTGTGTTTTATTCTCACTAAAAAGGTTTAAAAGGTAATTTATTTAGCATGACATTGACTAGAGGGAGCTGATATGATAATTTTTATGTGTTTTTGTAATACATTTTAAAAAAATAAAATAAAAATATACACAAGTGATGTCTACAGTGTTTAGTATTGAAAATGACCTTAGAAGCAAGTAATTAAATATGGATTTGACATAACTAAATTAAAAAAAATTAACTTTAAAATTTGAAAATGACATGCAAATTTTAATATGTTTGAAAGCAATTAAATATTGTGTGGAACAACTGATAAGTATTAAAATTATTTAAGATCATTTTTAATTGCACCATCATTTCATGGGTCTATTTTGTCATTAGTGTGCCATTGTGAATTTTAATAATACATGAGGTCTAGTGAATTTGAATGTTATTATTTTATTATAAAACATTGTGTTATGTTGACTTTGGTGACTTTAAGTTATAATATATTTCATTACAATATGATAATAAGTTGTTGAAACGATATTAATAATGGGGCCATTGCAATGTATAATTTTATTTGTGTCCTTAAAATTTGATATTGTTATCATATAAGATTGTCCTTGTGTTGATCCTATAGCTTATTGTGCAATTGTTTATTAATGACATAATAAAAATCCTTCCAAAGTTGTAGGACTTTGGGAATTTGAGGTTAAATCTTTGGAGAAGGTAGACTTTTTTTAACTAAATCTGATGCAAATTGATAAAATATCAATGTTGTAGAAATCTCGCTATTTAGTGCTTTTGAATTTTAAACTAGGGTTTTAATGAGGAAAAGGGTTGAAGAATTAAAATTTGTAAAAAATTGAAAATATGGGGATTGCACCAAATATTTTTATAGTGGATTTTCATGATTGCTTGATAAACACAATAAAGTAAAAATATTGAATTTGTTTCAACACATTTATACAAATGAAAATCAGGTAATATTTTAGCTATTTTTTAGAAAAGGGAAAAAAATCTTTATTTCAAACGATATTTTCAAGAGGGTAAAATATCACATAGAAATTTCTTTAAAGTGAAACAAAGAGATAGATTCCATAATTAAATAACTTGCACATAGAGAGATCTTTCAAGACAAGAAAGATAAATTTTCAATTTTATTTCTCTCCAAAAATTACAACTTGTAGTAAATGCATTCCAAATGCGAAAAATATAACTAGTAGCAAAAAGATAGATTGGGCCACGGGGTTTGCCCATTTTAATACAAAATATGTCATATAAGACATGTAGTTGTTGGAACTCAAACACCCAGTGAAAAAAGTTATGCAAATTTAAAACCCTCATGTAAGAAAGGTGAGTTTTTTTATTTTTAACGTTTTTTGGACTTGCGAAACGGTTAGAAAATGGTATGCATGAGCTAAGTGTGATCTTGTGCGTAACATGGTGTGGTATGGTGTGTCTAGAACTGAAGATCTTCATGTAATGCTTTTTTATTTGATAGTGGTTGAAAAACTCTTCATGCAAAAAGAGGTGCCCAAATATAATTGGTCTTTCAAAATAAAAGATAACATTAAAAATAATTCAAAGTTTTTTTCATGCAAAACCCCAATGTGCAAAACTTTAAGTGAGACTTAGTGGAATTTGCACTTAATGCTTTTTGCAACTTTCACATTATCAAAATTTAAAGTGTAAAAAATTATGTCTTTCCCTTTTTAAAAAAGAGTTATAAAAATATAATTGTACCTTTGCAATTACAACTTACAATGTCTTGAAATGAAATTACAAATGATAATAACATTTGAAAATATTCAAAAGAGGAAAAATTAATCAAATTTTGAAACTTCTCCAACTTCTTGTCTTTTTCCGCCTACAGTGTGTGGAAGCCTAATCACTTTTAAATTTTGCCCCTATTCTAGCCCAAAATCTCCTAGGTCAATGTGACCTAAATTTGTATTTTTGATCTCTGTGATATTGGACTCCAAACTAGAAGTCACTCCAGCGCCCTTAGAATTGAATTTCATCTCTTTAGGAGGCATGGAGACTTTAGTGGAATCTGCAGGGGTTAGGAGCACTTATACTCTTCAATGGAACTTAAAGGTGCTTGGAGCATGTCGGGTCTCCGTGATGTTTGAAGCACATCAGGGTTCTGGCGGGAAGTGGAAGGTGCTTGAAGCACGTCCACTTTTCGCGAAGTACTGGAAGTTGGTGGGGGTCGAATGTGTTTGAGGCAGGTCCAGTGTCCATAGGGATGCTAGGGGGAGTCTTTGCAGGGAATATTCTTTGGTTTGAAGGGAAGTATATTCTTCAAAATATTTTGCTATTTTTGAAAATCCCTAGATCTCGACTGTAAAATCTTGGAGGGAAAATGAAGGGGCTTTTGGTAGATTGAAGTGCTTGGTGGTGGAGGTTGGACCTACTTGAAGTAGGTCCACTCTCTGTGGTCAGGAAAATGTGGTTCAACGGGCGGCGAAATCCATGGGGCACTTTGCATGTTTACAACATGCAAAGTGCACTTGGGATTCCGCATCTCGTGGTGACGTAAATTGGTAAATGGTTGGCAGAACACAGATATTGTGGTGCACTTTGCACGTTTGCAAATATGAAATGTGCACCTAAGGTTTCGGGTTATGCGGAAGGAGGATTATAGGTTTGGCAGGATCCGGAGCCCATTGTACACTCTGCAAACGTGCAAAGTGCACATCGAGTTTCGGATTTCATCGGATGGGTGCAAGGCGGGATCTGGAACCCACCATGCATTTTGCACTTCATAAAAACATGCAAAGTGCATAGTGAGTTCTAGGTTTCATGGTTTGGGTTTTAGTGCTTCGTGGGATCTAGAACCTGCAAAGCAATTTGAAGGATTCAGGGTTTCTCTTAAAAATTAAAAGAGGTCTCCCTTAGAGTATTAGATGTAATGATATTATTTAGACAAAAATATCAACATTGTTGGTGATCTCTGGGGGATGATTCCTTGCGAATCATTTTCAGTCTAGTAGCCTTCTAAGACATTGGGCATGGAGTCAATTTTGCTTTAACAAAACTCTAACCTAGGGAAGAACAAATTGGGATTTCCCTAGACATGAACAAAACAAAAAAATAGACAAACAAAATAAGAAAAAACAACACAACCTAGGAAAAACTCCCAAGGAGTCTTGACCTGTGCAAAAGCACTTATTAAGAAAAACACAACTAACCCTACTACTTACAAAATTTAAATATTTTGAAACAAGTACCTGCCTCAAGCTTTTGAGGTATATTCCATTAATTGAGATCGACAATTCTGCTCCATCAAGCTTGAAGTGTTGAAATGCATTGGCTCCTTTGCATTGAGTGATGATATATGGACCACTCCATATTGCATCAAATTTGGTATGTATGTCTAGTTTTGCTTTGTCTACATCTCACTTGAGGACTATGTCTCCTTTAATGAAGCTTCTTGCAGTTTGCCTTTCTATCGAAAGTCTTCTTGATTTGTGCCTAATTTCCTTCCAAGATTTTCATTGATTGATCCTTGATTTGTTCAAAGCTCCATGGGCTCAACTAGTCTCACCGTCATTTCATCATTGTCAATCATGTCTAATTGGTGATTGAGCTCTAAAGATGGAAGTTCAATTGACAGTGGTACTCCTGCTTGTCTTCCATATACTAGCATGAAAAGTGAATTATTGATGGCTATTTTTGGAGTAATTCTATTAGTGCAAAGTGCTGATTTCAGTTTTGTATGTCACATCCTCTGGTTGTCCTCCATTGTTTGTTTGATGATTCTAATGAAGTTTTTGTTGGTTGATTCAGCTAGGCCATTGCCTCAGCGGTAATAATTTAAAGAAGCGATCAGGGACATATTATGCTTGACAACCCATTCACTTACTTGAGTGCCCATAAATGCCTTAGCATTATTTGATATGATGGTGTGAGGAACACCGAACCTTGAAACTATGTCATCCATGAATTTCGGAATAGATGTCTCAGTGGCATCTTTTAGAGCAACCGTTTCAGTCCATCATGTAAAATAATCCATTGCCGTGAGAACCCATTTATGCCCTGTGCTTGATGGTGGACTGATCATGTTGATGAAATCCAATCCCCATTGGGCAAATTGTTGATCTACTTAAATTAATTTGAGAGGAAGTGCAAATAGTTTTTGCTTACTAGTAAAGTAAGCACACTTTTCACAATTCCTTACCCATTGATGGGCATCCTTGAATAACTCATGCCAATAGTAGCTTCCTTTCATTATCTTAATGGTTGTAGCCTTTGCAAAAAAATGTCCTGCTGAGGGGCCATCATGAAACTGCTTGAGCACGTTGGGAACTTGCTCGTGCTCAATACATCTTAACAAGACTACATTCATGTCCTTACAAAATAAAATTCCATCAATAAGAACATAGGGAATTCATTGGAGTTGAAAATATCTTTTCTTTCACTGAGGAAATGAATCATGTCTTGAATCTCGCTGTTGAAAGAAGGTGGATTGTTTGATTGAGGTGTAGTTTGAGCATACAATGTGTTGGCTACTGGTTCAACAATATTGATGTTGGCAGTTAGTTGTTCACACAATCCTTTTCCTCTCACCAACATCGTGATCGTGATATCCATGTTATACTCCATGACCTTGGTGATCCATCCTACTCTTTTTTCGTTTATCTCCCTACTCAACATAAATTCTTTGACACTCTGATGAATCACCATCAAATGTATCTTGTTCTTGGAAAGCACAAGATAAACATGAATTTATTGAGTGCTTTGATTACCGCATATACCTGCTTCTCCACAAAACTATAATTTTCTTCATAATCTTTCAAAGATTCGTTGAAAAAAGAAATGTACTGTTCCATATCTTCTTGATTATGTTGAGTCAGAATCGTTGAGATACTTCCTTCTCTAAATGCATAGAGGATAAAATCCTTCTCATAGTTTGAGTTAACCAAGGTAGGGGCTTGGGAAATATAAACGTTGTCTTTTCCCTCTTGAGTCCAGCTAAAAAGAGTTTTTTCTTTAACATTGCAGTAAGGGGTTTTGGCAAAAAGACGAAACTTGGTACAAATCTTCTCACAAAGTTGATCTTCCCAAGAAAGCTTTGTAGGCCCTTTTTGTGACTTGGTAGTGCTAATGCAAATATGACTCTCACTCATTCCAGATCTATTGCAAGACCTTTTGACACTGTGTGTCCCAGTAGCTTCCCCTCATGTATTGCGAACACACTTCTTCGGGTAAGGGAAAGCCTAAATTCCCTACACCATTCAAAAATTTTCTTCAAGTAGTTTAGGTGTGCATCAACATGCTTTGAATAGACAATAATGTCATCTAGATATACTAAAATTATTTCTTTTACTAGACCTTTGAATGCCATATCCATGGCTCTCTGAAAAGTTGCACCTGCGTTTGTCAGACCAAATGACATCTTGTATGAGTACATGTCCCATTTGGTGGTGAAGACGGTTTTAAATTGATCTAATTCATGTACCAAGATTTAGTTATAACTCGAATAACTGTCTAGAAGAGAGAATATTTCAGATCCTGATACTGTCTGCAAAATTTATTCATAGTGGGAAGAGGATAGTGATCTTTCAATGATGTTTTGTTCAGGTCTCTAAAATCCACACATAGCTATATTATACCATTTGTCTTTCTAATAGGGACCAAATTTTCTACCCAAGATGAGTGTTTGATCGAAAATATTATATTAGCCTCTATCAACTTAGAGAGCTCATTTTTCATCAAGGTTTCAATCTTGGGATTGATGGGTCTTTGTTTCTACCTGATAGAGTTTGTATTTAGATCCAGTTCTTAGTGTGCTATGCTAAGCTTGGATCAAATCCTCTTAAGTCATGATAACTCCAAGTGAAGTTATCATCAAACTCTTGACATGAATGAACAAAATCATGCTTCTCTAAAATATTGCATACCTTGCCTATTTTGAGAAACTTGCCTTCTGAGATAATGACAGGTTCACAATCTTCTTAATTGATTGTAATGTTCTTTTCACCTTTTAGTTGGTCATCCGAATTGAAGATGTTTTCCAGAGTAACGAGACCCATAAGCAGCATGTGCATTTTTAGCTGAATAATCTAATCACCATATTGGTCTTGTAGTCTTGACCGATTCCTTTTTGAAAACTCAACGTATTCTCTCAAAAAATTTACAATCTGCTTGTCACTGTCGAAGACTTGCCTATTAGTTGCATTATCGGGGATAGAAGGCCTTACAATCAACATCACATGCTAGCTATTCTTTATTTTGACTGGTAGGTTATACTAGGACCCCACTGAAGCCATGTTGTCAACATCTTTATTCTGTGTCCTTGATACCGCTTGAATATTCAAAGCGGTGAAATCTTCTAACAGGGCCCAAACCAACAAATTGTTTTTTGTTACATTTTTTGATCTAACTTGGTGAATGATGAGCTCACTGTCACCAAATATCTGCAAAATTTTGATTCCTCTATCTTTGGCCAACTAGAGGCCTCAAATCAAGGCTTTGTATTCAATTACATTTTTGGTACAGTTGAATTGAAGTTTGAACGAGTAGAAATAGTTCTCCTTCTGTAGGAAGATCAATACAATTTCTGCACATGTACCATTTCTACTTCTTGAGCCATCAAAAAATAAATACCACCTCTTTGGAAGATCTTCAACTCGTTTGATTAAATTTGGAATAATTGCATCTTTCTCATGAATGCAATATGTCCCTAACCCTATTCCCTGTACATAGTCATAAGGATCGAATTGCATCGTTAATCCCCATTCGTCCAAATGAGTCTTTGGAATTTATTTTATAGGTGTTGCATTCTCTTGATCCGTTTCTTCCTCTTCTTGATCTTGTAATGTACAATTCATTTCTACGGGATGAATAGGATTGTATGGCTCTTTATGATCTTTTGTAATTGACTTAGCTCTTATTGTTACTTTAGTTCCATATCTCATTCTAAAGAGCATGTGAGACCAATGTGTAAATAGATATTTTCCAATCTTTGTAGTGAAATCTCTTGAAAGACAAATGGCAAAGTAGGGAAGAAGATCTATGACTGAAATATCTTGAGTAATTGATAGGCTTGGGCAAGCATGAATAGTGAGGTTCAATCCCTTTATGGTTCATACTATTTGAACAACAGTCCCATCTAGTTGCACTAATCTCTTATTAACAGGTGTGTATTTTATTCCCAAAACATCAGCTATTTTTTTAGGCATTATTGAACTATTAGCCCTTGAATCTACCATATAATTATGTACCAGATGCTTCCTTATTATAAATGAAAGAATGGGGAGGCTTACCATTTTCTCCCATTTTATTATCAGCTTGACGCTAACATAGATTTATCGCAGGTGTAGGTCCCTTGAATGGAACCTTTTCTGATATCTAGAAATTCTTCAGAGCCTTCTATAGTAAGTCCCTTTGTGTTGGTATAGATAGTGCTTACCACATAGTGACGTTCAGATTAGTTTTTTTCATTTGATCAACTATGCTAAAAGGGATATTACCAACCTTTGTTGGTGCTTTTGCAGGGGTTGCATCCTCTTTTACAAGATTTGGAGTGGGCACCTTTGCTTTGAATTGATTTGTAGGTACAAAGGGCGGCCTTTGCACTGTGTTGCTTTTTACTAGTTCCAATGCAACTTTAGAAGTTGAAGCTTTCTCTACTCTAGGGGGTTGATCAGCTTTTATTGCTCTTTTCTTGGAATGTGTATTAGCTGTTATAGGTCCTCCACCTTTGAAAAATGCTTCATCTTGGCTTATCCCATCAAAATCATCCTCCTACCAATTTAGAAGAGTTGCTTCACTTTAAGTAGGTTCTTGTGTGTCTGCGTGTTGGGAAGTAGATTTTTCTTGTTGTTATTGCATGTTTGCTGTGACTTGCACCATCAAAGCTTGACTGATTACACTATTGGGGCAAGTGTTCTAATTATGGCACTAATTGCAAGGATAACACCACTTGTACTCTTGAGCCAAATTATTTTGAACAGAGACGACTTTAAAAACTCCTGGTGTCGAGAAAGCACAAACATTTGGAGCTCTTGGCTGTGAATTATGTCCTTGTTGCTTGTTGTTGCCTTGATATGGCTGCCTATCTCCCTGGTTTGGTTGCCTATTCCCTTGGTATGCAAGGTTAGATGGCTGAAAAGGTTTGTAGTTTTGGGTTTGCTACCTTTTCATCACCACTAACTCATTTGCAAAACTCTTAAGTAATGACTTGACCTTGTATAGGTCATATGAAGGTGCAGGAGTCAAAGCAGGTGTCTTGCCCGTAGTGGGAATTAGAGCAAGTGCATGTGGGGAAATAGGGGCTATTTTTGGAAATAGAGGCATTGGTGGCCTTGGTGCAATTTTCTTAGCTTGGATTAAATAGTTTTCTGCCCTTATTGCAATATCGTAATCTGCAAGAAGTGTGGTGCCACCCATTGACTGAATCATTACAACTATATCACTATTGAGGGCTTTCAAATAATACAAGAAAATATTATTTGTAGTGGGTTTAACTAAGACTGTGACCCTGTTCTAGGTCTTCTAGAAACGGTAATTAAAGTCAGACATTTGCTCATGAGGAGCTCATTAAATAATAGTTAACTTTTCAACCAAGGAAACGTGATCACTCTTGTCCTCAAAATGGGTGCACATTACTGTGCCTAACTCATCCCAAATTTAGATTGAGGTGGGAGCAAGGCCTCTATACCATTGCAAAGCTTTCCCCGTGGAAGAGGAGAGTAGAAGTTTGATAGCAACATTGTCTTCGACCACGTTATGGATTGAACAGAGGTTAGCAATATCTTGTATGTGTTTTGAAGCAGTGGTAGAGGTTTCACCAGTAAAATATGATAGGCTTTTTAAGGCCGACACTGGTATATCATCATGTTGGGCCAAAATGAGTGGACTACGTATATTGAAAGCTATGAAATTTTGATTTCTAGCCATTATGGGAGGTATAAAACTGATAGGAGTTACCACTGGGGATGGGAAAAGAACCATAGGATATATCTTAGACTAAGGGTTGACTGTTTTTTATCTCTTTTTAGATGGAAATGACAATTCTAAAAAATCAGTGCTTTTACCTTTAGTAGATGATCTTGTTTGTTTACTTGGCATATGTCACCTTGAAATTGTGAGTCCATAAGCCAATGGAGTCGTCAGGTGCTTTGATATTTGCACGAAACTCGTACAATGCTTGTTGAGAATAACACCAATCTCTGTGTAATTTTTGGGTACCACTTGACGTGCCAAAAATTATTATCACATAGGATTGCACTTGTCTTGACCCTGTAGTTTGTTGTGCAATTGCCTAATGACATAATGGAAAAACCTCCGAAGTCGTGGGACTTTGGCAGTTTGAGGTTAATCTTCGAAGAAGGTTGGCTTCCTTTCACTAATTATGATGTAAATTGATAAAATATTAGTTTTGTGAAAATCTCGCTCTTTAGTGCTTTTGAATCCTAAACTAGGGTTTTGACAGGAAAAAGGATTGAAGAATTAAAATTTGCAAAAAACTAAAAATATGGTGATTACACCAACTATTTTGATAATCAATTTTAATGCTTGTTTGATAAACACAATAGAGCAGAAAATATGTTGAATTTGTTTCAGCACAGACTCATACAAATGGAAATCAGAAGTAGTATTTTAGCTATTTTTCAGAAAAGGAAAAATGATTTTTATTTCAAACAAATTTTCAAGAGGATAAAATACCACAGATGAATTTATTGGAAAAGAAACAAAGAGAAAGATTCCACAAATAATCAAATAACTTGCACACACACAAATATCTCTCAAGACAAGAAAGACAAATCTTCAACTTTATTTCTTTCCAAAGGTTATAAATTGTAGTAAATACATTTAAAATGTAGAAAATATAAATAACAACAAAAAGATAGATTGGGCCATGGGGTCTGCCCATTTTTATACAAAATATGTCATAGAAGACACGTAGTTGTTGAAACTCAAACTCCTAGTGAAGAAAGTCATGCAAATTTGAAACCCTCATGCAAGAGAGGTGAGCTCTTCTATTTCTGGAATTTTTTAGACTTGCAGAATGGCTGAAAAATGACATGCATGAGCTGGGCATGATCTTGGGCGTAGCATGGTGTGGTACGGTGTGGCTAAAACTGAAGATCTTCATGCAATGCATCCTTAATTGATAGTCGTTGAAAATCTCTTCATGCAAAAACAACTCAAGTAGATCAAAATAAAAGATAACATTGAAAATAATTCCAAGTTATTTTTCATGCAAAACCCCAGCGTGAAAAACTTTAAGTGAGACTTTTACACCTTTTGAAGTCTTTATCACTTTTGCCAAAATGAACCGTGCAATTTACACTTCATGATTTTGCACTTTTTTAACAATTCACATTTATCAAAATGGAAAGTGCAATTTACACTTGTGATTTTTGCAACTTTCACAATATCAAAAAATATAAAGTGTAAAAAATATGTCTTTCTCTTTCTCAAAAAGAGTTATAAAAATATAGTTGTACCTTTGCAATTACAACTTACAATGTCTTGAAATGAAATTACAAATGATAATAACATTTTAAAATATTCAAAAGAGAGGGAAAATCAATTTTCAGAACTTCTTTAGCTTTCTTGTCCTTCTCAACTTGCAGCTTGTGGAAGACCAGAGTCATAAATATTCTATATCCAGTCATTTGTGAATTCTACCTCTATTCTAGCCCAAAAATCTCATAGGTCAATGTGACCTAAATCTGTATCTTTGATCTCTGTGATATTGGACTCCAAACTAGAAGTCACTCCAAGGCCCTTAGATTTGAATTTCATCTCTTTAGGAGGCATGAAGACTTTGGTGGAATCTACAGGAGTCTGGAGCACTTATACTCTCTGATGCAACTTGAGGGTGCTCGAAGCACGTTGAGTCTCCACGGTGCTTGAAGCACGTAAGGGTTTCTACGAAAGTGGAAGGTGCCTGAAGCACACCCACTTTCCATGGAGTATTAGAAGTCGATGGGGGTCAAATGTGTTTGAGGTAGGTCCAGTGTTCGTGAGGACGCTAGGGGGAATATTTGCAGGGAATATTCTTTGGTTTGAAGGGAAGTATATTCTTCATAATATTTTGCTATTTTTGAAAAGCCCTAGATCTCGACTATGAAATCTTCGATGAAAAATGAAGGGGCTTTTGGTAGATTGAAGTGTTTGGTGGCGAAGGTTGGACTTGCTTGAAGCAAGTCCACTCTCTGCAGTTGGGAAAATGTGGTTCAACGAAAAGTGGAACCCACGAGGCACTTTGCACGTTTGCAACATGCAAAGTACATTCGAGGTTTTGCGTTCTGTGGTGACGTAAATTAGTAAATGGTTGGCAAAATGCGAAGACTGTGGTGCACTTTGCACATTTACAAACGTGTAATGTGCACCGAAGGTTTTGGGTTTCATGGAAGGAGGATTATAGGTTTGGCATGATCCAGAGTCCATCATGCACTTTACACGTTGTAAACATGCAAAGTGCGCTCCGAGTTTTGGATTCCACCGAATGGGTGCAAGACGAGATCTAGAGTCCATCATGCATTTTGCACATTGTGAAAACATGCAAAGTGCATGGTGAGTTTTCGGTTATGTGGTTTGGGTTTTGGGTTATGTGGTTTGGGTTTTGGTGCTTCGTGGGATCCAAAACTTGTGAAGTAGTTTGCACAAGTGCAAATTACATCCAGAGTTCCGGATTCCAGTAAACATAAAAGGGAAGATGGGTTCTTTTGGAGGATTCAGGGTTTCTCTTAAAAAACAAAGGGGGTCTCCCTTAGGGTATTATATGTAATGATATTTTTGAGTCAAAAATATCAATATATACCATCACAACGTTTGCAAACTTAACTTATCTATGCTCGATCAAATTTTCAAAACAATTTTTTTTTACAACTTTAAACTACTATCAAAGTTCTTTCAATATAAATGTTCTTAAATTTTATGTATGATACGCAATTTAAATATGTTAAAAAAAAGCAATTTGTTTCTAGTTTTGAATCTTTTGTTATTTTCAAGAAAGAAAAAAGGAGATTAAAATGACTTTGGGAATATATATATATATATATATATATATATATATATATATATATATATATATATATATATAATCCTCCAATATTAAAGTTGCATACATGTCACTTATGCATATTTATTTTTTATTTTTAATTATACTACAATAACACCCAAAAAAAAATGTCATATCAGTGCCCTCTAACTAATGGGATTATATATATAATCCCATTAGTTAGAGGGCACTGATATGACATTTTTTTTTGGGTGTTATTGTAGTATAATTAAAAATAAAAAATAAATATGCATAAGTGACATGTATGCAACTTTAATATTGGAAATAGTTTTGGGAATAGACAATTAAATATTGATTTGACACTACACAATTAAAAATTAATCTCAACATTGTGGGAGTAGAGCGTTCTGACAGAGTGAACATGAAGCAGGGGATCATGAAGAAAAGGAAAGAGTTTGAGAAGAAAATCCAAATCACCCATTCCATGTTAGGAGTGGAGGGTAGCGAAGATTAAGCAGATGATGATTATGACTTGAGGAATTTTTGGCACCGTGGGAAGGCAGTTGTGCGTCGAAAGATCTATGATGGACAAAGAGGTAGAGGGGTTGGTATGCTTCCATAGGCAAGACAAAATGTAGGGGGTCAACAAAGATTTCAGTTGGGAAACATGGGAAGGTTTGGTTGGAGGAGCAATTGGGGCCAAGTGGATCCCATCGGGGATGTGCCTAAATACTACCATTCGAAAAGGATCAAAACACAAATTGAGGAAGTTTTGGGATTGCATAAAAAAGAGATGGTTCTGAACAACCCTACCTTTGCCACTAACATTAGAGTTTTGAAAGAAAAGGGGTTAATTGGGAAATTTACTGGAAAATGTCTGACAATTAGCGCAACAGAGTTGTGGGCTATAGAGCAATGGGGGGATGGTTTTGAATTTAAATTCCTTCCTAAGGGTTTTTTTTTGTTATTGTTTGCCCTGATCAAAATATAAAAAAGGAAATTTTTGAAGGCATACCCTAGGTTTTTGAAGGCGCTGGACTATGGATTCAATATTGGAGCCCTAATTTCATTGTTGTAAGTTACATACTTGGTTGCTTCCATACCTAGGTTATATTGAATGTGCTACCTTTAGAATATTGGGGAAAGGAGTACTTGACATAAATAATAGGCTCTGGTGGGGTTCATTGAAATTGACTTGGCCACCAAAGTGGGTTTGCTAGCTTCATATGTGAGACTTCGTGTTTACATGGACATGGATGAAGGAATTCTGGAGGTAATTAACCTTATATTTCAAGGCAAAATCTAGTCTCACTGGATCGATGTGGAAAAGGTTTTATTCCATTGTTTCAAGTGTCGTAATGTAGGTCATGTCAAGAAAGATTGTCGTATGAATTCTACAACAAAGCCTTGATGGGGACTCATACAAGTCAGGAGGGCCAAGAAAGGTCCATCATCGTAGGAGTTCTTGAAAAGAATTGGTTGGAAAAATATTTGTAAACAATATTCAGAGAAGTCACATAATTTTTAACACTTGGATATAGTTGCAACTTTGGTTGTGAAGAAAATATTGATCCAATTGTATCCTCTCACTCCTAACACCAAGCTCAAGGATTGTCAAACAATCTCAAAAGAGTCTGCAAAGGTTGTTGACTTGTTACGCAATGTTATTCAAGAGGAGCTAAGTACTCCCTTGAAGAGAAGGGGAAACTACAACAATGTTGCGAAGGAGGTTTTGTGGCTATAGAAAGCGAATTAGAGGAGTAGGAAAGGGGTGACTCTGAGGATGAGATAAATTCTAGAGAAATTCTTACAATTTTTCAAACTGATAGTCTCATCTCTATGCCAAATTGTGGCAAAAAAGGGAAAAGGGGATGGAAATCGAAGATGGATCAATAGACAATCGAGGTCTCTACCGGCAAACATAATGGTATCATTAATTTTTTTTGGCTTTGAAAAGCAAGTGTTGTAATTCCCCTCAGAGGCAATATGGAGATTGTCTCTTGGAATGTGAGGGGCCTAAACGTCCCTAACAAATGGCTCTTACTCAAAAAGCATCAATTGGTGTCTCTCAAACCATATATTTTGATGATACAAGAAACAAAATTGAATGGCGAGGATGCAAACTCACTAATGAGTAGGAGACGATATCATTGGAAAGGAGATTAATTGGCCGCAACCGAAAATTTGGGAGGTTTGGATTTGGTCTGGTCTCCATCCTTAGTTTTACTGGATATATGTGGAAAAGGTTTGAGTTTGAATTTAATGAATGGTTAGAAATTTATAGAGCTAAGAAATTCGAGTTTGAATTTGACACTAATGGACTGTAAACGGACAGTGCAACAGCCCTATCTGACAGAGCACGCTATCAACCTGCCTACTTCCAAGTTGGCAGCCTTAGTCAGCAAGCAGGGGATGACAGAAAAGTATATCTTGGAGGGGTTGAAGGTTATATAGCCAAGGACTATTTCTTTCAATTGTTCACTGCTGAAGTTTTAGACTGGAAAGCACAAAATGAAATTCTTCGAAATATTCCAAGAATCATCTCAGAGCAGGATAATAGAGGTCTCAATGTAGGAAATACTCAAAAGGAATTGAAGTTGGTTCTCTTTAATATGAAGAAAGGAAAAACACCCAGACCACATGGTTTCTCGATAGAGTTCTACCAAGTCTTTTGGGATATTATTAAAGATGGTCTTCTGCAAGTAGTGGAAGAGGTGAAAACAGCGAAGACTGTCCTTAGAGAAATAAATAAAACTTTTATTGCCTTGATTCCAAAATCTTCAGAGGTTGAGTCCATTTCAAGGTTTAGATCCATATCTCTTTGTGATGTTTCGTATAAAATTATTACGAAGATAATGGCAGACCCGTTGAAACCTCTAATGCATAAGATTATCTCCCTAGAACAAGGGGGATCTGTTCAAGGGAGGCAAATCCTTGATGAAAGAGTTCTTGTTCAGGAAGGTCTGCATTCTATGTATGTGCAGAAATCTCCTTCGATGTTTATATGGCTTAATCTTTCTAAGGCCTATGATAGAGTTGATTGGATTTTCCTCCAGAAGGTTTTGTATCAGTATTTTTTTTTTTTTCAAGGATGGATTGAGTGGGTTAAAGCTTGCCTTTCTTTAGTTTCTTATTTAGTTTTAGTAAATGGCACTCCAACTTAGATTTTTACAACAAGAGTTATTAGGCAAGGTGCCCTGCTTTCCTTCTCCCTTTTCATTATTGTAGCAGAATGCCTTGGTAGATTGATAACTATAGATCGGGACAACAAAGTAACGACATTAAAAAAGTTGTCTTTTTTCACTGCTCTCTCTCAGAGACAAGAATTGTTGATTCTAGATAAATTCAAAAAGGGTTATCTACCAATTACTTATTTGGGGGTTCCATTGGCAGAAAGGAAAATAAAAGATTGGAATTGGTTGATAGAAAAAAGGCCAAACTACAAAAATGGGTTCCATTGACAGAAAGGAATATAAAAGATTGGAATTGGTTGATAGAAAAAAGGCCAAACTACAAAAATGGACAAACAAATGGCTATCATCAGGTGTAGAATGACTCTAGTAAAGGTTGTGCTCCAAGCATTGCCTATTTATGTATCCTCTATATTAAATATTCTTGTATGAATTTTATAATATCCTCAAATGTAAAGGAGACTATAAACATGAATTGCATTAATGTAAATAAATCATCAATGAAATCACCTAAACCAATAATAATTAAATTAACTATAGCAGTAAAGGAGACTATAAACATGAATTGCATTAATGTAAATAAATCATCAATGGAATCGCCTAAACCAATAATAATTAAATTAACTATAGCAGTAACTAAATTAAATAAATTGATCATATGGAAAGGAGTACCACATTTAATGCAAGGAATAAAAGTTATATTATTGCAAGTCATCTCATTTGATTCAAAGACACATCATTTTGGAAAGAAGACACATCATTTGATGCAAAGCTATGAAGCATATTTATAAGAACTTGGTGAAGGAAAGGGATATATATTTATATTTGACATTCATTCCCTTATTTAAAGTTTAAGCAACACCGTCTTCTTTTATAATTGAAGACGAAACCCCTCATTTATTAGATACAAGGACGAAACCCCTTGATATCAACCCCTCAAGAACAAAACCCTTTGAGAGTTCTCTATTAAAATAGTTATAACCAACATTCCACATTGCACATTTGATCATTATACAACATTATTTGTTAAATATATTTATTATTTTTTTAATAAAAACATAATTCTATATTCATTGAATATTATTATTTTGAACTTTAAAAAGGAATTTTGAGAAATACAAATTAATGTATAATATTCTGATTTGGGATATTACAATGCTATCATATCTTTTCATCCTACTAACATGAGGGTTTTGTTAAGCTTTATGCATTCAAATCATAAGGCCAACATAAACAACATAAATGATGCACAGTTTGACCGGTGAGCCCAAGGGTAAATTCAAGCATATACGTTGATGTCACAACTAGTTCAACAAATGTAGCAGTTGAATAACTCGCTAACTTAGAATTCTAATGATGAGGGAAGATCATCACAAGCACAACAGGGTTATACATTTAATAACAGTCGTTAAGGACTCCCATCAAGGACTTATGTATGCCCAACCATGCCCACATTCATTCGACGCGAACAATCAATACAGGAAGAAGATGAGGCCGAGTTGATTTTCAATGATATTAATGCATGTCACAATAAAGATTTGAATCTTGATCCTATGATAAGGGATGAATTGTCATTCATATATTTTTGTTGTTTACATGGAAAATGTGTACCAGAAGAAGATGAATGATAGCCAAATTCAGTCAAACAAGTCATCACGGAATAACTACCGAAGGAGCATAAAATTTGGATGTTTGACAATGTTTTAGACAACAACCTTGAGTTGCAAGAGTAGCTGGCGGAAGTAAACTATTCAGTGTTAAAAAACATCCTAACAACATCACTCAAAGAATTCTCTGAGCCCAAGTTGGAGGCGATGGTTCTTGAACTTGAACAACCAAACAAATGTTGGAATCATCTTATGACAACCATAAATTCATCCTATTATCATAATGAAAATAGTTATGAATATTTTATTAAAGATGAACCATTGCTTGGTCTCCATAATAGCACAAAAAAAATATTTGTCTTCATGGACAGTGGAGGTGAGTCATTAATGGAGATTGTAGGGTAGATTTGGTGACAAATGAGTTTGAATAGGTCATTAACAGCCCTAGAAACGATCAATTTGGAGTACATAAGATCCTTATGCTCAGCCAAGAGCTCATTAATAATTACAAGAATGGTTATAAAGGTAGAAGGTTGTGGGATTTGGGAAAGAACAATTGTAATAATCTCTTACAAGAGAGAACTATGAATAATACAACCAGTTCTACAAGGATGGGGAAAGAAACATCTAAGCTTGGAGTAGATTATAGTTTGTTATGGAGTGTACTATTAGGTTTAAAATTACTTGAGGACAAGCACTCTGAAGAAGGGAGGTCTGTAATATCCCCAAATGCAAAGGAGACCATAAACATGAATTGCATTAATGTAAATAAATCACCAATGGAATCACCTAAACCAACAACAATTAAATTAGCTACAATGGTAACTAAATTAAATAAATTGTTCATATGGGAAGAGTGCCACATTTTATGCAAAGAATAAAAGTTATATTAATGCAAGTCATCCCATTTGATGAAAAGACACATCACTTTGGAAAGGAGACACATCATTTGATGCAAAGCTATGAAGGGTATTTATAAGAACTTAGTGAAGAAAAATGATATATATTCAGATTTGACATTCATTCCCTTATTTGAAGTTTAAACAACAACCTCTTATTTTATAATCGAGGATGAAACCCCTCATTTATTAGATACAAGAACAAAACCCCTTGATATCAACCCCTTAAGGACAAAACCCTTTGAGAGTTCTCTATTAGAATATTTATAACCAAAATTTTGCATTGCACATTTGATCATTATACAACATTATTTGTTATATAAATTTATTATCTTGTTAATAAGAACATAATTCTATATTCATTAAATATTATTATTTTGAACTTTAAAAAGGAATTCTAAGAAATCCAAATTAACATATAATATTTCGATTTGGGATATTACAAATTTTGAAAGAGGTGTCAAAATTTTCTTTGGAGTGGCACTCAGGAGAAAAGGAAGTGGTCCCTTGTTAAATGGGGCTTTTTTCAATCAAATAGAAATGGTGGGTTGGGATTTCGCTCAATTATTTTTCATAATAGGGCTTTAGCAGCCAAGTTATATTGGAAGTTATTGGATAGACTTGATGAATTTTGGGCGATAAGCATTAGAGCTAAATATGCTGAAAATAATCAACCACAGTAGATAATACAACTGTCTTTGCCTTCCTGAGGATCCCCAATCCTTTTAGTTCTGAGAGTAGGTGAAGAGATTATAAAGAAACAATTTTTGGGATTATTAACAATGGAAAAATTGCTAATTTTTGGACGGATTCCTGGGATGGATACCCTCAAATCATTGTTTAATTTCCAGGTATGTGGCAGGTGATGGAAGAGCTTCACGAGATTGGATGGATTAACGTCGCTAATTATTGTAAGTCTGTTATACATCATTAGGAGGTTGGCAAACAATGGATTCTAATTCATAAGTGGATGATCTAGTTATTGGAAGATCAACAAGTAGTTGTTACCCATATTTTGCAATAAAAAACCCTTTCCTACTCTGATAAGCTAGATTTACATGTTTGGGGGAAGAAATCTAAAGGTATATATTCTATTTCAACAGAATATGATTCTCTTTGCCAAATTAATCCACATCCTTTAAAATATATTTTCACTCAATTACGGCAATAAATCTTATGGCCAAAGGTTAGTTTATTTATTTGGTTGTTATTGCGAAGAAGAGTTCTTACATATGATAAGTTAATGAGAAGAGGATTTCATGGTCCTTTCAAATGTGTATTGTGTTTACAAAATGAAGAAATGATTAATCATCTTTTCATTGAGTGCCCATGGGTGTCTAGACTATGGCAACAACTAGCTAATTTATTTGATATTCCTTGGATGGGTATTCATTCTTTGGAGCAACCATTTTGAGACTGGGTGATAAAATATTAAACATGAGAAATATATTTCTCAATCTCTATGGAATGTTATAACTCTTCTGTTATGGAATATTTGGAAACAAAGAAATAGAAGGATCTTTCAACAGGAATTCAGGGATATTTCCTTCACTTGGGAAAAGACAATGGGTAATATAGTAGAATCAATTAAACATAAGTTACAACCACCACATAACTATTCTCCAAAATGATTGAATCTATTAATTAGGTTGAAACTTGATGTGTCCAATGTTGTTTCTAATGCTCTTTCAGTCAAGAGAACAACTCATGTGCAAGGTAAGTGGATAACCCCTTCGATTGGAATTGGAAAGTTGAATATAGATGCTGCATCTCAAGGGAATCTTAGAAATGCATGGGAGGAATAGGTAAATACTCTGATGGTTATGTCGCTTTTATTTTTTCAAAAAAATTGGGTTATGCAACTAATCATTTGGCCGAAATTAAGGCAATATTCAAAGGTATTTAAAAAGTAGTAAAGGTAGGATGGGAAATAGTTTAGGTGGAGTCAGATTCCTTACTGGTAATCAACCATTTATCCAACTTATCTACATCCACCACTACAAATTGAAAAATCTCAAGGGAGATGGATATAATTCAAATGATAAAGCATAATTTTTTAGGAGATCCAATTTTGACAAATTCTTCAGGAGAAAAGCAAAGTAGTAGATGCTTTAGAAAATTGGGCCTTGGACAATAATAATATAGTTTTCTATGGTTTTCCTCGAAGGTGGTGGCTGACAAGAATTCAAGAAGAACTCAGTCAAATTCTCTCTTTAGATTTTAATTAATTTATGATGATGTTAGTTGATTATATTCTTAGAAACTCTCTAATGCTCAGGGTTGGAGGGGCAGTTTTTCTGCTTGGCATAACAAAATTTGTATATTTTAGGTTTATTTTATAATATAGTTTTTCTTTTCTTTTTCTTTTTCCTTATTTCTTAAAAAAAGGAAATAAATTATTACAACCTATTTTTAGCAATTGGAGAAAAAACTGACTCCTTACCATTGCAAGTAAAACAACATGCACCTTACCTACCACTTGAATCATTTAACTACCATGAGTTAATGTGATTCTTTACTTGGTGCACACCTACAAGAAGTCCAGGAACGATGTGTATATTGAAAATATGGTTGCAGCTCATAGACGCTAGAAATGTGAACTACAATAATTCTCATGCGAATAAAGGTCACTAATTTTTTTTGAAATCATTAGCCAAAAAACAAACCATCCCTTTGTGCATCAAATTTAAAACTTGGATTACCAAAATTTAGTGCCTCAAACATAACTACTTCCAAATGGTAACTTATTAAGTCCAAAGAGTATGGCTTAGTGATAGGAAAAGGGGATTATTAAAGTTGGGTCACAAGTTTGAGTCACAGAGTTGGCTCCCCAATAAATCTGACATGTAAGGGGTGAACATGATCATTAATTTACTAACCCAAAATAAACTTATAATGCCCTTCCCTCCAACCTATTTGTTGAAAAATAAGAAAAACATACTTGAAATTAAGTTGGACTCATAATGTCACTCCCATTTTGACTTTTGTACTTCTTGTAATCAAAATGAAGACCTTGCATAAGAGAGGCATGAAGCTATCACTCATGAAATCAAACATTAATGTAAGATAATTCTAAATTTTACAAGTCCATATCAAAAAATATTTCCCTTTACACAAAATGCAGATTTGATCTCCATTTGTCTTCATGTAATAAATATAATACATATAAAACCACACATCTTAACAAATTCTTTCAGATTGTGTTTGAGATTCCCTACAATTGATGGTGTGTTAGTGACCAATACCACTCAAGGATTTGCATTCTTAAGTGGAAGCTCATGAAGGGATCTTCCAAGACAACTAATGACTGCATATGATGATCTTTTAGGCTTGGTATAAAGGACATGTCAATGTGTCATTGAATCCCAATCTTTCTAATCTTGTTTTATAAGAATTTTAATAATACAAAGTGAAGAGTCTAGAAAAATAAAGATAAGATAAGATAAATATATTAATGTCTAATGAATGACCACAAAGGTAGGTCAAAGGGACTCCAGAATACAAAAGTGTGTCAAGAACAACCAGGAAACCAAAAAGGTCTCCAAAAATGAGAAGAACAATGTTAAAGTAAATACTACGAAAATAGGCAAAGAGCAAAAATGTTCATAGCCAAAGAAATAAGTAGAAGAAAAAAGAAACCCATGAAAATTCTAAACATCAATAATGCGGGAATGAACCTTGAGAAGGGAAAACTAGGAGGGGGTCCATCAAGAGTTTGATCCAACTCTCTTAGCATCCAAGATCGACAAGAAGAAGCTCTAGATAGAAGTATGACCCGATGAAGTGTTGAGCATACACCACAATGAGAGGGGGCGGTGAATTAGTGTGTAATAATAATTTACTTTATTTATAATTAAATTTCATAAAGAAAACCATTCACACAAGAACAAGTAAATGCACAACACATAATTTACGTGGAAAACCCTTGGGGGGGACAAACCACACTTGAAAGGTTGTTTGGATATACTGTCCAAATCCATCCATAAGATTAATAATTATTTTTACAAAAATTATATAGACACCAACCTACTTGGAGACACCAATCCCCAATGTTAAGCACCAACTTAGCTCTAAACACTGATCTCTTTGAAGCACCAACTTCACTACCAAACACCGACTTAGTGAAAGACATCAATCTCTTTGTTCTGAGGCACCGATCTCACTTAAATAATTTTCACCTTCTCATTGTTGCTTTGTCAACAAATGATGGCTCAATCAAGTTTCACTCTTCTCCCTCTTATGTCTCTTTTTCCTCTTCTTCTCCTTGTGTTTGATATATATAATTATTTCTACTCTTCATAGCTGCATGTGTTTGTATGATGCCTTTTTATTCTCCACAAACTTGCTTCCTTCTCTTCTTCACATATCTCACACTTCTCATCCTTTCTCTCCAACTTCTCTATATATTTATACCTTCCTTATGCCTCTTTGAAAGGGTTTGACTTCTAGTAAGGGATACAACCTATCCAAAGGTTGTCAGCCCTTCATTTTAGATTATCATTCACTAGACTTGGGCGATGATTCATATTACCAAAAATTGGATGCTAACAAAGGTGGTCGGCCATCAATTAATACATATGAATTTAATTCCATTTCAACATTGCTCTTCATTATTTAATCATTGCTATTTATTAATAAATTATTGCTCTTCACATTTGGTGATTTCGAAGTTGCTGGGCAAGTCTAGAGAAACTAAGTGAGTTCGAATATTTGGGCGAGTCTGAAGCAACTGATTGAGTTCGAAGCTCTAGACAAGTTCGAAGCTACTGAGTGAGTCCGAAGCTCTAGATGAGTCCAAAGCTACTGTATCTTGACCTTCACTTTGCCTTTGACATCAATGATAATATTCCAACAATCTCCCCCTTTGTCATTGATGAAAATCCTGTAGAAACAATAGTACATGAACTTCCCCTTTGCTATAGTTCTCCTCTTTTGCTCCCCCTTTATTTAATTCTCCCCATTTGAAATCAATGGAAAAGAGACATACAACAATGTATATAAAAAAAATATCCATGGAGATGAATAATACAATAATGAGCTCCCCCTTAATCCATTCTTTTCTTGATGGATTTAATGATTAGATGAATAATGGACCACTCCCAATTTTTGCCTTAGAAACTCAAAAGGTTTTTTTGGGAGGGGCTTCGTGAAGATATCTACTATATGTTCCTTTGTGGCAATGCACTCCATTTTTACTTACTTATCTACAACCTATTCTCTTAGAAAATGATACTTGATGGAAATATGCTTAGTTCTTGAATGCATAACTAGATTCTTGGAGATGTTTATTGCACTTGTATTGTCACAAAAAATAGAAATTATATTGATATACTCAATTCTAAAATCACTCAAAGTTTGGTTCTGATTTGTTATTTTTGGGAATAATGGATTTTTATTACTATTTAATAAACAAGTCTGAGTAGAATAAATCAATAAATAATATTCCTAATTAAAGCCACTGATTTGTGAAATTGAATTGCAATTAGACATTTTCTAAAAATAGCAATGAGAGAGAGAGAAAATTAAACTTAGCTTATTCTGAACTGTTCTGACTGAGATAGGGTCTAAAATTTTGCATGCAAGACTGGGACACTATTGAAAACAAGTTCCCAAACTTTGTTTCTTGATTGGATAGGAGCATCAAAATTGGACACCCTGGGCTCCGGCATTGTAGTCCTTTCTTGAGGGTTTTGTTTGCCTGCTCAGTGTGAGCCTGTGTACTAATTTTTAGGTCTTCACTATCAATATATCTCCTTGTAGAGATGATTATTTATGTGCTTATATCTTCTATATAATTAAAAGAAACTTTGGTAAATGGGGAAAAGGGGTTAGTGTGTGTAAGATGCACTAGACATGCTTCACACCCCGTGTGTGGGCATGCTACCTACATACCAATACTTCGAAGAGGGATCAATCCATATGTAGTTATCCCTTTAAGAGTGCTTAGTGCAATAGTGAATAAAATGATAAAATTGAGTATGCTTGAGTTGAATAAGGGTTGGTGTGAGGACTTGAATTAGCTTGCAAGTGTATAGACTAGTTGTATGTAGAGAATAGAAAAGATTGCTTGGGTAGTCTTACTTGTATTCTTGATTACTTGAATGATATTTGCCAACCCTTTCTAAATGATCTTTGAATGGGATTTTATATGGATATATTGGCCATGGGTTAGATGAAACCAGACTAGGCTGACATATGGACAAGAGGAATCAGGGAAAAATGGTAACTTGGGCTCAAAATGTGACTGGATAGGAGCATTGAAAAGGGGAAACCCTAAGGTCTAATGCTACTGTCCAATTTTGATGCTATTGTATTTGGCAAATGAAACCTAGGGGGATGGATTGACCATGAAGAGAGGGTCTTGGCTCAGTTGGGGTCAAGTCCAGAATGCCACGGATGACTAGGAATCAGTGAAAACAAGCGTGAGAGGCTCTAGAGAGCAAACAAGGACCTATGGATTGGGTGTCTTTAGCCATGCTCAAGTTACCAATTTTTGTATTTTATATCATTACATTTTCCCTCCCTTTATTCTAGTGATGTAACAAAGTGAAATACTAGGATAAAAGAAAATAGAAAGCAAAGCATACCTGAACTTACCTACAAAGGTAAAGCCCATAAATCTTGGTGATGCTGAGTAAAGCTGGATACTGCATAGAGATCATGTTGTGTAAGTATGAATTTATGAAATGGAAACAAAGAGTAGATCAGTTCTTATTATATGCAATATAAAACAAAAATGTATAAAACTGAGTAAGAGAGAGGAAGAGAAAGGAATGAATACACCTCATCGAGTACGTGAACCAATATAAAACCTATTGTGATACTGAGGTTGAGTAATGTTGGATGTGCTAGATGATGATGTACCAAAATTTATATCATGAACGGAGCTGAGTGCTCAATTCTCTGAAAGGTGGCTCAAGAATGCAAAGGCTGGCCCTTTAGCTCCATCATCACCTACTAAGTGAATCTAGATGATCATGCATGTGATAACTAATGTCTAGACTATGTTTTCAATCCCTCTAAATAGGTGGCTCAAGAATACAAAGGCTGGCCTTTTGGCTCCATCATTGCCCTATGCAGTGAAGTTATAAACTGATACAAGTATGAAGAAGTATGTTGTATGAGATGGCTCTTGAAGCCCATGAATGTCTTGAAAATATGACAATGTGGTGTGGATAGCTGAATATGTGCTATAAACTAGGCCAATGTTGGCCAACTCAGAAAATATGGAGATTAGGCTTGTATGAAAGCCACTCCAAAACTAAAAATTTGGCTTATGTGGAAGCCACTCAAGAACTTGGGTACTTAAGAATATGGATGTTAAGGTTGTATGAAAGCCATTTTGAAATGATGCCAACCAACTATAGATGGAATAAGGCACACAACTATTGAGAATGCCTAGGTAATGCTAAAAATTAAAAGAAAATAAGTAAAAGTGTTATGCAATCTGCCTCCAATCATTGGTGTTTAAAACATGGATTTTGGTCTAGAAGTTATACCAACTGTTGTATCTAAAACTAAAAGTGAGGACTAATCATGCTGCACATGATGCCCCTTATGTTTAGATTCTTTGAGAAAATTGTACCAAAAACTATTGATTTGAATTGGTCTGATTGTGCAAAACTATAGTTAAACCTACATTTCTACCTGCTTTTGGAAAACCTATTTTTTTTTGTTATTTGGACAAGAGTGTCAAAAATGGACACCATGGTGTTTGGTGTTGTAGTCCAGCCTCAATGCTGTTGTCTTGGGCTAAAATTGATCATTGTTTTAGAATCTTGACTATCTGCCTGGTCTGTTCTAAGTGGTTTGATGACTGGTTGTTGTTCTAATTATTTTGAAACTAGATTTTTTCGATCAATATGAGCTCTGATCTCTATAGAAAAACCCTTGTTTATTGCCTCCTCATTTGAGGGAAGGAATAGGTACCCTGTAATGACTACCCTCAGAAGAAGAAGCCTTGAAAGTGTGTTAAGCTAGAAATATATATGATATAGTAATGATAATCAACAAGATATCTCAAGATATAACATGGTTTTATTTGAGAGATTGTTAGATCAACAGGGGTATGCCTAGATAGATGTAACAATGTAATAGCATGTGCAATATTCTTGAATTGAATTGAAACTAAAAATGTTAGTTTCTAATTTGTTAGGTGGAGGGATGGAGCATGATGTCAATCATGGCATCCAAGAGAATATAAAAATGCGTGATATGGATCATGGAATCAAAATAATCGAGAAACAATCGAGCAACAAGCACACAAAGTAAGAAGCAAGAAACATACAAGGGTGCTTAAGGGGCCATAAAAATAAGGGACATAAACACATGTCACTCAAATTGGAAAGTAAGCATACAAGGCATGTTTAAATGCCACATACACATACAAGTGAAACAAACAATGTTGGCATAAGGGCTACATGATTAAGAAGAGTAAAAGCAAAGGACATTGAAAAAAATCCTAAGGCACACACACAAATAGAAGCAAAGAACATTGGAAAATGTCCTAAGGCACATACAAGAGACAAGCAAGAACTAGAAATACAATACATCAAGCTACACTAAGCAAGAAGAGAAAACATGTAATAACTAGAAAGATAGAATCACATCTAACTAATCAAAGTAAGAGTGAAAGTATGCAAGACATGTGTAGTACAAGACTAGGTATATGCTAAGAGATACACAAGTGTTAGATACTAGTGAAATGTCGATATAGTAATTTGTGTAATTTAGTAAGTAATGTACATCAACATGATAATTTGGAGTGTGTAGTGTAGAAATGACATAACTTGGATGGTGTAATCATGTAGAAGATGCCCCCAGTGGGTATGTATATACAAGTGTGTCTTGAATGTAGATGTAAGATGCCCCCTTAATGGGTAGAGTAAAGTAATCAAAGAGATGGATATCACTGCACACACTTAAATAAGATCAAGTGAAGCATGGTAATGTAAATAATCGATAAACAATAAGCGTAAAACAACAAATGTAAGTCTAGTATAGTAGTAGTAATATAAAGCATGGATGATGCATACAATCGAGATGTTTTTGGATTTATTTGAATGTTTTTGAGTTCTTAAAATATTATATTGTTTTTTATTTTGAAATTTGAGCTATGTACAATCAAGCATAAAAAACTATGTGCAAGTAATTGAAAAGAAGCTATATACAATTAATTATGAAAAAATATGTACAAGTAAGGTTGAGAAGAGGTTATACTATCGATGAGTCTCATGGGAGACTCCTTATCATGTTGTCCTATATCAAGAAGAAGGATTGTGTATGATCGTGAAGCATGATGGAAATGTTGAGACTGTGACTCTGAAAGCTGTATATGTTGTAAATGTTTTGAAATCTCTATAGTGGAAACCAATTTTAGGGTCCCTCTATAACTCTAAGAAGTGGATGCAACTATAGGGTTCTTAGGGACCCATCTGAAAGTAGGAGAAGCTCTCTGAACATGTGCTTTATATGTAGATGCATGAGCTCTTAAATGAAACTGTTCTAGGTGTGAATACTATAGTTGAAAGTTGTCTAAATCTTGAACTTGTGGAGGTGTATGAACTCTCTATGTTGGCGATCAAGGTATCAACTATGGCTGAATCTGGATTGGAAGAAGAATTGTAATAGGTGGAGGAGATGAAACTAGATGGGAAGGGGTGCTAACCTGAGTGACAAAGCTATAACCATGGGTGTAATCAACCTGCCTATCTTCATAAACATGAGTGATAACATGGACCGCATGATCTACTATAGGCATAGAGCTAGTAGTAGATGCAGGATAAAAACTAGATGAACTAAGTTTGAAGAGAAGAGGGATATATATAACCACTAGTGTTTGCTTGTGTCTAGTAGTGATAGGGAGATACTTAAAAGTAGCCAAAGAGTTAGATACATCTAAGTAAAAACCATGTATAACAATATGATTATAAATAACATTACACATGATATATATCAAACAAGGGATAGAGAGCATGAAATTGTGCATTAATGCATATAAAACTTTGAATTGAATCATGACATTTCTAATATGTTTTGCAAGATAGTCCTGAAAGGTTTCCCTCATGATAGAGAGAACGCATGTAATAGAGAGCATGAAATTGTGCATGAATACATTTATAACTTTGATATGTGATATGACATTTCTAATGTGCTTGGTATGATAAACTTGAAAAAAATTCCACATGAGGAATAGAAAGCAAAGGATAGAGAACATGAATTTTTGCATAAAGGCATATAAACTTTTGACATGTAACATAACATTTTGAATGTGTTTAGCAAAATGGAGTTGGTAATTATTTCGTATGAGTAAAAAATAATATGTAAAAAGAATTTTGAAATCTTGTGCATTTTTGGCAATAAATTTTGTAATATCATCCCATATAATGAAAAATAAGCATGAAATGCAAAGAATGAAGCTTTGTACTAACATGTGATAGACTTCATCATTCATGTACATGATAGGGCCTATATGATTTCCTTGTTATCTGCAAGAAATGTAAGAAAAGTTTGTACATAAATGAGAATCATTTTTGCAATTTTATTATGGATGTAAGGTGATAGCTCAAGAAGCAAATAGGTGCTAGTATATGCAACCAAAGATTTAATAGTGATATTTTCACATAATACTATGAATTTTTGAAATTGAAATTGAATTTCTGAGTTAAGTATGAAAGTTAAAATTTATAAATTTATGGGAAAGTGTTTGATTTAATGGGACCTAGTAGACGAAACTAGGGTTTTGAAGTTTTTTTAAAAAATTACTATGAATTTTTTAAATTTAAAGTGATTTTATGATTCTAATATGCAACTAAAAATTCAAAAAATTATTGAAAAATTAATGAGAGCTAGTTGATGCAATTAGGGTTTGAAATAAATTATTTTTGAGATTACTATTGAATTTGAAAATTTTATTTAATTTTATGATTCATATGTGCAAGCAAAAAATCAAAAAATTATTGGATTAATACTGAAAATTACTAGAACCTAGTGTATGCAACTAGGGTTTGAAATATATATTTTTTAAAAATTTACTATAAAATTTTAAAATTTGAGATGAATTTTTGATATAACCATTCAATAAAAAATTTAAAAATTAATGCAAAAAAATCAGCTAGGAATTTACCTTAGGGTTTTTATGCAAAATTAGAAGTCGAGTTCACCAAATGATTTGTTATTTTTGGGAATAATAAAGTTTTATTCCTATTTAATAAATAAGTCTAAGTAGGATAAATCGATAAATAATATTCCTAATTAAAGCCATTGATTTGTGAAATTGAATTACAATTAGACCTTTTCTAAAAATAACAGTGAGAGAGAAAATTAAACTTAGCTTATTATGGACTATTCTGACTGAAATAGAGTCTAAAATTTTGCACGCAAGACTAGGACACTATCACAAATAGGTTCCTGAACTTCATTTCTTGATTAGATAGGAGCACCAGAACTAAAACACCCTAGACTCCAGCACTATAGTCCTTCCCCAACGATGTTGTCCTCAGGATCTAAGCTTTTTTGGTTTTGTTCGTTTGCTCAGCATGAGCCTATGTACTATTTTTAGGTCCTCACTATCAATAGAGCTCCGTATAGACCCAATTATTTGTGTACTTGTATCTTTTATGTAATTAAAAGAAACTTTGACAAATGGGAAAAAGAGGTTAATGTGTGAAAGATGCACTAGACATGCTTCACACCCCGTGTGTGGGCACACTACCTACATACCAATACTCCAAAGAGAGATCAAGCCATATGTAGTTCTCCTTTTAAGAGTGCTTGGTGTAATAGTGAATGAAATGCAAGAAATGCTAAAATTGAGTATGCTTGAGCTGACTAGGTGCTGGTGTAAGGACTTGAATTGGCTTGAAAGTGTATAGGATAGCTGTATGCAGATAATAGGAAAGATTGCTTGAGTGGTCTTGTTTGTATTTTTGCTTGTTTGAATGATATTTTCAACCCTTTCCAAATTATCTTTGAATGGGATTTTATATAGATCTATTGGTCATGGGTTAGATGAAATTGGACTAGGCTAACATAATGGACAAGAGGAATCAGGGAAAAATGGTAACATGGGCTCAAAATGTGATTGGACAAGAGCGCTAAAAAGGGAACACCCTAGGGTCCAACACTATTATCCAACTTTGGTGCTATTGTCTTAGGCAGATGAGACCTCGGGGGATGGATTAGCCATGAAGAGAGGGTCTTGGCTCAGCTGGGGTCAAGTTTAAAAGGCCATGAATGACTGGGAATCAGTGAAAATAATCTTGAGAGGGTTTAGAAAGAAAACAAGAGGGATTTATGGATTGGGTGTCTTTAGCCATGCTCAAGTTACCAATTTTTACATTTTATATGACTACAATTTCATCCAAAGGCCTTGTGTACAACATGAGGTTGCTGCTATATACTTAGCTTCAACTATGGATAAGGAAATTGAGGGTTGTTTCTTACTCAACCATGACACAAGACTCTTTCCAAGAAAGAATGCACCTCCACTTGTGCTCTTTCTGTCATCAATGTTCCCTGTCCAATCTGTATCATTATACGCTATCAAAGTGAAGTCCTTTCCTCTTGGGTACCACAAACTAAGATCCATAGTGCCTTTGAGATACCTGAATAGCCATTTGATTATCTACAAGAGTGTTGATTTTGGTGTTGCCTAAAATATGGCCACTAGACCTACTATCTGCATGATATCTAGTCTTGATGCAGTAATATAGAACAAACTTCCAATCATTAATCTATACAAGGTTTGATTGACTTCTGTTGACTCATCAACTTACACTCTATTACCATTAGATTAATTACTAATTTACAATCATCCATATTGAATTTATTAAACATTTCCTTAATGTATTTAGTCTGAGAAATGAAGATTCCTTTACTTGATTGAGTAATTTATAAACCAAGGAAAAATGATAATTATCATAACATAGACTGTTGGCCCCAAATTTTGGCTAAGTGTTTATCTATTTTGGCATGGAACCAACATTATGCAAAAGGACCATAGTGAAAAAGATCTATGGCATAGAACTTGATGGATGCAGAAGTATTGTGGCATGAAACCTATAGAGTGTGAGAGGACAAAGGTACGGAAGCACCAATATGAGAGGACCTAGTCAAAGGATAATTAGTCATGAGGAACCTAAGGGCATAGGACTCAAAATGATAGCAAAAGACTTGGGGAGTGCATAAGAAGTAGGAGTGGTTAAAGAGTGATTCATAAGGGTCACCCAGACCTTATTCATCAAAATTTTTACACCATCCTATAAAAAGAGAAACACATGGTAGCAGGATCCAACATAGCATGAGTATATAAGGGACACAAAGGCCTAGGTCCTTAGGAGGGGTTAGTTGGTTGAATGCCATGACTCTTAGTTTGTTGAGAGTTCATTGCATAATTACTCCTATCATTCATGTTGTAAACACTTGGTTAGGGATAAACAAGTATAAATACCCCTATTGTAAAGTACTGTGAAAATGGATTGTTGCTTATTTTTTATGCTAATGTTTAATATATGAAGTACGGTTATGATATAATTTCTTGCATTCATGATGAATGGTTGTGTTGTGTTGAGTCTAGCATAGTGATTAGAACTTAGTATGAAATCTAACCTTTCCTTTTTCTAAATTAACAACTCTAAACTAAAATGACATTAGTCTGCGTAATCATAATAGTTGAGCTTAGTAGTTCTAGAATCAAAGTAGTTTATCTATGTTTTTATATAGTATCTATTTAATTACATATAGAAAGGAAGAATATGACTAAGTTAACATTACTACAAAATAAAACTTGTAGGAATCAGTCTCTAGCTATGTGCTTCGGGTGAGCGTGCAAAACCATAGTATTACATGAAAGGGTCATCACACTAGGTCGTTGGACTAGACTTCAGTGCCAAATCTATAATAATAATAAAAACCCCAACATTTTGGTTATGTTCTTGTAGCATTTGCTACAAAGTCATGGAAGTTGTTTGAGAATATCACTCTTGAGGATATAAAATAGTGTATTACTGGAGTTGAAGATAACTTTATAGTTCCTTACCTTAAACCAGGAATTTTTGCATGATAATGGGTAGAGCAAAATATCTATAGTGTATTATATGAAACTTTTTTTGTTGAGATCCTGATTCATTTGTATACCTGGCTATCTGCATACATTCAAGGATGATCACAAAAGTATGGGAGAATATAGTCTTGGACATTAGAACAATAAAGAGATTTAGCATGACCTTAGGCTCTATGGACATGAGCTGTCAAAATTTGGTGGAGATTAGTTTTGAACAACTTCATTATGGAGTATATTATAACTACTTATTCATTTACTGAAAAAACCAAGTTCTAGTTCCTCAGATAATCATATGGCCATTTCATTCAACATTCTCCATTAGAAATCAAGAAGTTATTTATTGACTATGGACTTGAAATGATGTCAATGGAGAGCTAAATCCATTTTTTCATGAGCCACACATTTGAAAGGGGAGTGAAGAAGAGTTGGTAAAATATTTTAGGTTCAAAATGGTAGCTAGTCAATGGGAATTACAAAAGTGAAAGTATGATGAAGCTCGATAGAGGATTACTGTAGGCGGTGGAGGCTCTAGAGGTGGTGGAAGTAGATTGGGAGGTGGAGTGGGAGGAAGTAGTGAACTTCCTCCTCATAGGATAGATCTAGAGGTCCTCAACAAACACTAGTTCAAGTACCTCAGTCATCCACAGTATATTACATAATGACACTTCACATACCAAAATATTGAGGTGTGGAAAATGTTGTAGAATATGTCCATAAATGTGAACTCATCTGACAAATGCAAGTTATCACTTCTTTTGAGATAAAATCCACCCAATTTGTAGCTACATTGTTGGAGCGAGCCCACAAATGGTATAGAAAATTTGAAACTCAACAAGTGGTGGTGGATTATGATCAACTTGAAATGACATTCCTTCAAGAATTTGATATTCATTAATGTGAATAAGAAATTATATCCGCATTGAAGTACATAAAACAAGAACTTACTAAAAGTGTACGAGAGTATGACATTAGGTTCAAAACACTCTTGTAAAAGTTATCATTTGAAATATATGTTGCTCAACATGCACAGTGGTTCATGGGAGGTTTGTTACTACCTTTTTGACAAACACTATCCTAGAAGACCTTCACGAGCCCACATGAGGCTTCGAAAGCTTCCCTTTGTACTGAAGCAGTTGGTAGTATTGACATTGGGATCAGTCCTTTCATGTAATCCTAGATAGCTTCAATGAAATCATAGCTTTAGAAATTAACTGCAAATAATGCACATGAAACTCTTAGTGGTCTTTGGTGCACTGATTGCAAGTCTGAAGGACATACCCAAAGTAATTACCTGTGCAAGAATATCTTCGTTGTACTAAAGCAGTCATGTGAAATATGTCATGAATAGCATGATGTATTATCTTGTCTAATTTTTCAATGAGAAACACACTCAAAGGCGTTTGATTATTGTAAAATATGCGATGCCTAACTCACAACACTAATGATTTTTAACTAATTAGTGACATTCATGAAGCACGTGCATGTGGTACATGCTAAACCTCTATAGCTAATAATAAAGATAATGGTGGCTATCGTGGATGATGTAGAGGATGAGGATGAGGAGGTGATAATTTACCAACAATAAAATGTTACAAGTATGGGTCCCCAGACCACTATCAAAGAGATTAACCAATTTACCCTACATATGACTTTTGTAAAAAGGACCATCGATTGGAGGAGTACCCTGACCTGTACACAACCATCACTAAGGAGAGAAATGAAAAGGGTGTAGGTATGATTCATATATATAAATCATATTAGCATGCACATTTAGCCACCCCAATAACACAACAAGTGAATATCACTATGTGCAGTGGAAGACAATCATAATCCACATCTACTCCCATTGAGAAGATACAATATCAAGAACCATGAGTGAGGAAGTTTCCTGATGCCCAAAAATAGAATGATGTGCTCTAGGACACTATGATTTTGGTGCAAAAAATCCAAGGAGAAATAAATTTATCAAAGACAAGGAAGTAATGTAGTGTGTTGATCTGCAAAAGGTAGCAAAGCCACAAACTAGGGCATGAGACAACTTTTAGAAATTTTACAAGTGTATACTAGATGAAGACATCATTCCATAACTAAGCATTTGGATTAATATTGAGATATAAGCACCAATTTATTCTCAATGTCCAGTGACTTATTAGATCGAGGATCATCAATTGAATCATGCTTGGTGGCAAGATACCCCTATTCTTCCTACACCACCAAAAGATAAGGAGATACTAGTAAATGTTGCCATTGATGGTTGGGTACTTCAGGACATCCTAGTTAACACTGACACTAAATTAAACATTATCATAAAGGAAGCATGGCACAAAATGGCTAGTCAGAACTAAAATATTCAATGTACATATTGTTTATGGCCAATAAAACTCATGCTCTACCCATTGGAGTTATCAATAATGTAACAGTTAAAATACTTGGAGTACCTTTTAAAGCTGATTTTGAGGTTCTTGAATTAGAAGAGGTTGATGACTTCCAAGATTTATTGGGGAGACCTTGGTGTTATGAAAATAATGTAGATTTAAGTTTCAAAAAGTGCTACATCAATTTTGAGAATGTCAACCAACATGTTGTTATTCCTCTTGATCAAACATATGAGCCCCCATACATTGATCATGTTAAGGTGGAAGAATATATAAACCACGTCTATAATGTCACTACCAAATATGATGATTAACATGATCATATTCATGATGGTATCCTTTGATGGATGGACACTCATTCCTTCTCTAATACTACAAGCAATGCTTGTAATTGTTGGGCACATAACAACTATGACCTCACTGAAAGAGTGTGTAGTGCCATTAGAAGTCAGGAGACCATTCCACACCAGTTTCATAAATGTCACAAGTTTGTTCACCTTATTATGGAATAAGTAGTGAGGTGACCAATATTGGATACACCTTTAAAAATACTCGATGAGGATCCATGCTTTCATAGACAAATAAAAGTCTATGACTTTGCTAATGCCTTGAGGTATTTTATCACACTGACATTGATTGTATTCAATATTTGGTTCATCTCTTAGATAGTAAAGTTTCAAGATGGTGGTGAACCCATCAAGGCTAAATCCTTTAGTGGCACTAAGTATGTTTTGCCTTGCATCACTGGTTCCATCACAATAATAAACTCAGGGGAGAAACTAGCTATAACAGAGTATTAGCACCTGAACCCCATATAGAAGATTAAAAGAAATTGTGGAGAAATGAAGAGTCATGCCTACTAGAGTAATTGTGGGTACATGTATTCTATAGAACTTTATGCACCTTGACATAGGCATGGTATGTTCATGAATAATGACACATGGGAACCTGATTTTGGCATCTCTTGAAGGAGAACATGAAATCGGCCCTATCTTTATCTTCTCTAAGGATGGATTTACACCTTACCTTCTAAGCCATATATAAAGCAATATTAGTGACCTGAGTCCTATTCAAGATGATCTAAGAAATATTCATCATGTTCCTAAATAACCTTTGCATGTCTTCAATGAACCATCAACACAAGTTTCCACACCAGAATCAGTCCTTGATTAGGATCGATGCAAAGAGATATGTCTAGGAAAATAAAAGTTAGTGTTTCACATGGAACAAGGTGAAGGATCCAATCCACTTGAACCTTTGAAAAATCATTAGATGTCCTTATTGACCAATTTTGGTCTTGTAGGCCAAAATTGGGGACCCCTCTTTCCTTTTCCTTGTAGGGTCTTTTGATCCAGATTCTGACAATTTCATCCCACAACTGCCTTATGTAGACTTTTCTCTGATAGGCCTTTTTCCATGAAAAACCAAGTGTTTTATACTTCTGGTTGCCAAGTGCTTTGGCTCTAGAAAATAAGAATTGAATTGAAACTCATTTTTGATCTCAGATGCTTAATAGGGCAAGTAAGTTACTTTGAAGAGTTTTTTATGAATAAAATGGACCAAGTTCAAAAGGCTAAAGGGTCATTTACAAAAGTTTGAAGGGTAGGTACCCTTGTAGAGGGAACTTAGGTGGCAAGAGGACCTTTTAAATTCTTTTGAAAGACATCTTAGAGGCCAAGAAGCCCTTGTAGGGGTTAGGAAATGAGCAATAATGGAACTTTGTAAAACATGAAGGGTAACTTTGAACTTGAGGTGTCCTTACGAAGGGTAGATGGTCGAAGAAAAGGGGCAAAGTAGAAGGCTCAAGAAGGACTTACCCTTTGGAATTGATAGGCTAAAGAGATAATTCCTTTAGATATTTTGTCTAAATGAAATCCAAAGTAGGAACACCAAAGAGTGAATTCTTTCAGACAAAATGTCCAAAGGAATACCTTTGGACTTTTTGTTTGAGGAAATTTGACAGTTGAAGAAAGCCTAAAAAATTTTAGAAGACAAAATTTTGAAGGGTAAGTGACCTTTTGGAGGGCACTTGGCTTTGAAAAGAGGACCTTTTGATTTTTTTGAAGGGTCACTTTCGCTTCAGAAAAGGTCATTTTCAAAAAGCCAAAGGAATTGCCAAAGGGGGTGATAGGCCCATAGATGTCAATTTAAAGGTGATGAGCTAGGCCTTGAGTTTCAAAAAAGGGGTGATAGGCCTGTAGACATCAAATTAAATGGGGTAAGCCAACCATTGGGAAGTAGTCAAAGAAAATATTTTTAGACAAAATGTCTGAAGGAATTCTTTCAGACATTTTATCTAAAGGAATTCAAAAGTTTGAGAGTCTGAGGGATGACTCAGTGATCCACCAAAGAAAGCAGCTCGAGAGAAAATTCATAAGCCCTAAGAGCCCGAATTACTAGGAAAAAGGCAAAAAAATAGAAAGGAAAGAGAAAAGCCAAATGGGTAACCCAGGACATGGCCATGTGCATATAAGACAAAAGCTCAAAATGCTCTAGGTGGCATAACAAGTCAAACATAGGGATGAATCAAACCAGGGCAGGTGGCACAAGAGTCATCAACGGGAGAAGTAAATGCCTTCAGGTGAAATATTCTCCACTAAAAAACCATTAAGAGGGTTGGTTATGAACATTGAAGGGAGTAGCCCCTATTTCCTTATTTTGACATTAATGATTAGCTAGTTGCACAAGCATTCAAGAGGGCATGGCCCAGTCAACATAAGGAGGGATGACCTTGTCGGTTGCTAGGAGAAGTAACCCATACTCTTGTAGGCCTAGATAGCAGGGGTGGCATCTTAAGTACCTACAACATGGGATTATTATATGCATTTAAGAAGAAACAGTGGTAGCATGGGCTAATTCTTAAGTTTAGGAGTGTTTAATACAGCATGGGCCTCATTCCCTTGATTGGTCAATGATATTTTTCCAAGTTCTCAATTTATTGTAACTTCTCATTTTGAAAAATCTCTCTCAACATTGTATGGCAAAGCCTTGAAGAATTTTACCTTAAATCAAAAAAGTGTTTTAACTTCATTCAATCTTGCACTTTTGCAGATGCCTATGGTCTTGTCTTATGTTCAGTCATTTCTTATAATGCTTTCATAAGTTTATACCAACATATTTAGTGTATTACAAATTCTTTTTTACTGGTCAACAAGAAGTGTCTAGATTAAAATATAGGCACAGGGGAAAAACTGCCTAACAGTGTGTCTTTAGAAAACCTCTAGTAGTTTCTTCCTCCCTATACTTCCATAGGATCCCTTGTTGAAGCATTGATATAGTTAGTTTCTCATTCGAATGAAGCGTCTATTTGCTTTGCTTCTTTTGGTGTAAAGTGTAGGTGAAAGCTAAGTAGATCAATCAATTTTGTTGCATCACCACTTTAGTTACATTCTATATTTATTATAGTATCTCTCCCTCTTTTCACCCCCCATTGTTAGCAGGAAAATTTAGGGCCTCAAGGTGCATCAAGGGGAGCTATCCCCTAATTTAGAGATTCATTCCTCAAATTTGCCACCCATAGCAAGAGGAATGTCTTCATTGTGCCACATGGAGGAAGGGAGTTGAGTATCCTTTTAGAGGGTGCGATCCACTATGTCAATAGTTTTTAGAACACCTAATGGGACTCTTTTTTGCATCCTTTGAGTTTCAAGATTGATGCTGGTCCTGTTACTATAAAAAAATCCAAAAGAAAGAGCTATAATAGAGCATTTGGTGACTCCATTTTAGGAACTCAGTCTCTGGTTAGTGAACAACCTAGCAGTCCATGCCTAAGGTCAGCACAAGATCTTCTTTTAAGGGTGTCCCTTTCAAATTTTTTGAGTTTCCTCTAAACTCAATAAAGAGGCTAAGGTTTACAACTAATCACCCTTACATAACAAGCCATTTTCCCAGACCTCCCATAAAATACACCTACACAAGGAGAGTCCAGTTGAATCTTTTCACAACCATGGCTTTCCATTTTGTGGCCTTCAATGGTCAGAGTCCCTTGAACCTTTTGTAGTATGACCCAATTCGAGGGACATCTCTCAAGAGTGTTGCTCCCTTTAGTGGAGAGCGACCAATCACTGCTATTGAGTATAACAGAAACATAGCCAACCTCTACAACATCCATAATATCATTGAGGAAAATGTAGCTATCAGATTGCTGGCCTTGTCCCTTAAAGGGAAAGTTTTAGACTGGTATGGGACATTGCCTATGAATTCAGTTGGCTCATGGAATGAGTTAGGGACCCTTTTGATAAATAGGTTTGGGGAGAAAAGTGACCATTTATCTCTAATTGAGCAATTGACCACTATGAAGAGAGCCCCACATGAATTTATGCAAGATTTTAACACTAGGTTCCAAAAGACTTGGGACATAATCCTAATTCTAGTGATCCCAACCCCAAGTTATGCCTTATTTTACTATTTAAGGGCCCTGAATAGTGACATTGCTATCATTATACAGTCCATGGGTGGAGATGTTCTTCCTGCTGCTTATGAAATAACCATAGCTACTAAAAATTGTCTTTTTCAAGCAGGAAAGATAGCTCCCAGGCCTCATATGCCACTCTTTCCTAATTTTTAGCCCTCAATTCAGCCAGTTTCACCCACTCTAGCTCCTCTACCTAGTGTAGAGAGGCCAGCTGCTACCCTTGCAAATGATCTCCATGAAGTTTAGATCATGTTGCAGAGTGTTACCAATGAACTAGTTGCTCTCAAGAGGCAGTAAGCTCATAGTTATAGGCCAAATCAAAGCTACCAGTAGTTTGGGTAAACAAATAGGCCTCCCTTTCAGAATTATAATCAAGGGCAGGGTCAAATTATGCAAGTCAGGCCTTATCAAATCTATAATCTAAATACCCCTTCATCTTTTAATGTTCTTGTCCCCACTCAAAATAATTTAGTACAGGAGCAACCTAATTATCCACCCTTGGGGCATCGTCAAGAACATATTGCTTATGCCAATGAGCTATCAAATCAAAGTATGACCACACAAGGTGATCAAGTAGCCCAATTCTCAAGTTTTGAGGTGTCAACACAACCTTAGATGGACAACAGGTAGGCTCAATCTGATTCCACTCTTACAAATCACCTGGAAGTGGAGTTATACACAATCAACTATGTGGAAAGTATAAATAATCAGGATGATTGTGTTACAGCCAACACCAAGTCTAAGAGGAGAGATATGGATGAAGCTCAAACAACTACTCAAGCATCTACAACATCTCTTTCATCACAAGCAAATCAGAAGTTTCCTAATTATAGACTGCCAGTTGTAGTTTCAACTCCTTGGGTTGCACCACAAGTTACAATCATCCCCAAGGAGACATCAAAGTGGGGAAATCCTTCAATCAATGTAGTGGACCAAAAAAATAAGCTACACATGAACATCTCATTATGGGATTCCTTAGCACTATCAGGCCAAAATGATATATTCCAAAAGGAATTGCATGAGCTAGGTGAATGAGCTATCCCATCAAAGAATGATAATGTGTTGATAGTGAGTGGGGCTCCTCCCATGGGAGGTCAAGCAAAGAAGGATGAAAAGGTCTCTAATTTTTATATATCCTTTATTATTGGTGATTTCTTGGTCCATAATTGCATTATTGATAATGGAGCAAGCACCTCGGTTATGCCCAAATGCATAGTTGATAAGCTAGGACTCAAATATAAGCAAATGACCAAAGGAAAATTGTAGTTGGATGGATAACCAACCAATAACTTGGGAGTGGTAAGAGTATTGAATCTAACTCTCCATGCCTATCTGATCTTCTCAATTCCCCATGATGTGGTAGTGGTAGATGTTCACCCTTACTTTGCTCTTTGCTTAGCCAGGGATTTCACATCCAAGATAGGTGGGTACTTGGCTGCAAATTGGTCTTACATGGTTTTTATGACAAAGTATGGAACTAAGGTGAATATTAAGTCAAAGCTCATCCACAAAGATCACCTGGAGCCATACTCACCCAAAGCAACAAATGTCAGCTATGCCATCATTGATGAAGAAGAACTCTAGGTAGACCAATCTCCATTTCTTCTCTTTTAGGAGTTGCTAACCTGCTCCTAGATGAATGGGGAAATGACAATTTGGGAATGATCCTTACAAGTTCATCGAAGAGGTAGGTCTTGGAGTTTACTACATACATGAGAAAGATACTTTCATGCCAAATTTGGTGAAGGTAAACCAAGAGAACTATGTTTTGTGGCAACATTTCTTTGACAGATCTAGAAGCAAGTTCAGATCTAGTGGTGGAGCAATGTTGGTTTCACCTTCAAAGGATAAATACTTCTCAGCTTTTAGGTTCTAGTTCTCCTACACTTGCAACATAGTGGAGTATGAAGCTCTTGTTCATGGTCTAGAATGGGCAAGAAAAAGAGGAATCAAAGAATTGCAAGTGTTTGGAGACAACGAGTTGATTGTGAACTAGGTAAGGGGGTCAAAGCTTGACCAAGAACTCCCTACTCAAGTCTTACAAGTATAGGGTGTGGGACCTAATGGAGAGATTCATTGCTTTCAACATCACTTCCATCCTAAGAGAGGAGAACAAGCATGCAGATAGACTAACAGTAGTTGGTGCTCAGTTTGATATTCTAAAAGGGGTGAGACAAGACAAGAATCAACACCATTTAAAGGTGATAGTGAGGCCCTCCATACCAGACAATGTCACCAATTGGTATGTGTTTGATAGTGACCAACAAATAGCACTTTTCTTATAGGAGGAAGCTAAGTTCACTTCTAGGAATCAATCCAAGCTACAACAATATTATGATGGGTAGATTGTTTAGCTAAAGACCAACAGACTTCTTAAAGGTTTGGTAACTCTTAAGAGCATCTTTAATGAAGATGACCAAATCAAGAAGGACAAAGCAAGCAGGTCAACCAAGAAAAACAATTATGAAAGGGTGGAGATCTACAAGGATAAGCTGCTTGTACTTGGGAAGGTATGTACCAATGAAGAAAAACATACTTTCATTATGTTATGCCAAGAGTTTATTGATGTCAATGCTTGGGAGTATGGAGATTTAAAGGGGTTTGACCCAAGCTTGGCCCAACACACCATTGAGATGGAAGAAAGTTCCAAATCCATTAAGAAAAAGTAAAGGCCAATCAATCTAAGGATTGAGCCTCTCATGAGGAAGGAACTTACCAAATTAATCGAGTCTAGGATCATCTTCCCTATCAAACACTCTTCTTGGCTAGCCAATTTGGTCCCCATTAGAAAGAAGAATGGAGAGATCAAATTATGTGTGGATTTTAGAGACCTAAATAGAGTCTCATTAAGAGATCACTATCCCCTCCCAAGTATGGAGTAGATTCTTTAGATGGTGACAAGCAGTGAAAGATTATCCCTCCTGGATGGATACTCTAAATACAATCAAATTCTAGTGTAATATTGTGATCAATACAAGACAACATTCACCACCAAGTGGGGAAATTTCACTTACAAGAAGATGCCATTCAGACTTTCAATGCTAGATCTACCTTCTAGTGTGCTATGGATATGGCTTTCCAATGTTTGATAAATGACATTGTGCTGGTTTATCTTAATGATGTGACAGTCTTCTCCAAGGAGGCAAATGAACATATGAAACACTTGAGGCAAATATTTGAGAGGTGTAGAGAGTTTTTTATCTCTCTCAACCCTAAGAAGTGTGTGTTTTCTATCCATGAAGGCAAACTCCTAGGCCATGTTGTTTCAAAAGAAGACTTGTCCATTGACCTAGAAAGAGTGCATGCCATCATAGCATTGTCCTTGCCTAAGCACAAGAAGGGATTGCAAAGTTTCTTTGGTAAAATAAATTTCATTAGGAGATTCATTCCTAAATTTGATGAGCTGGTGAAGCCACAAACTTCCATGCTAAGGAAGGATGAGACATTCACATGGAAAGCAAGGAAGAGAGAAAAATTTGAAGGAATCAGGTAGGTTATTGCCCAGGCTCCGACGCTGACTAGTCTAGACTTCTCCAAGGACTTCAATCTCTACACCTTTGGAAATTAAGAGGTAATCTCTACTATGCTCACTCAAGCGAATGGTGAAAATTTAGAATAACCCCTTGCTTAATTAGGGCTTGGAAGGCTATGAGATTAGGTACATGTATGTTGAGAAATAGGTACTTGCAATCATATATAGTCTAAAGAAATTTAGACATATGTTGTCTAATAACAAGATTCACATCATGGTGCCACATCCTAGTGTAAAAGACTTCTTATTGAGTTGAGACTTGAATGAGAAAAGGGCAGTGTGGATCACCAAAGCAATGGAGTATGATGTGGAGATCAAGACCACCAAGCTGGTAAGAGGAAGAGGGCTATGTGAACACCTCACTATGGACTACAAAGAGCCAAAAGAAGACATTTTGGTACTCCATGATGAAGCTATACTATAAGTACCTGTAATCATGAAGAGCTGGGCACAAGCCATGGTTCATTTCCTTCAAATTGGTGAGTATCTGCAAGGTCTTGATAGAACTAAGAAGAGGTATTTTAGACTCCAATATCTTCCTTACATCCTAGTTGATGGAGTGCTATTAAGAAAGGACTTTTTAGGGGTACTCTTGAGATGCATTGATTTAGACTAAGTCAATAGGGTACTATCTAAGTTTCATGATGGACTAGCTGGTGGTCACTTTGATCCCAAGACCACATTTGCAAAGATTATGAGGGATGGCTACTTTTGGCCCAATTTGTTTAGAGACACTCATGCTTGGGTGAGGAAATGTAAAAAATGTGCTTTCTTTGATGAAAAGCAATGACTGGCTATAATGCTTCTACATCCTATTCAAGTGGAACAACCATTCATGCAATTGGGTTTTGACTTCATAGGGATGAGCAACCCCCGTTCTAGTGCTAGCCACAAGTGGGTCTTGATTGCTACAAATTATTTCACAAGATGGGTAGAAGCCATCACTTTGAAAGAAGCCAATGAGAGTGCATTCCTAGTCTTCTACAAAGGCATAGTGATGAGATTTGGGGTCCCAACCACAATCATTTCAGATAATGTATTAACTTTATTGCGAATGAAGACAAGTGAGTGGGCATTAAGATGTGGCATCTATCTCAACACTTCTTACAATTACTACCCATAAGGGAATGGGTTGGCTGAGTCCACAAATAAGAATCTGATTAGGATCATTAAAAGGACAATGGAGGAAAATCAAAGAACTTGGCATGCCAAGTTGAGGACAACTCTATGGGTAGACAAGATCACTCCAAAAAGGATAGTTAGGAATTCACCATACACACTTGTGTATGGAAGGGAGGCTATAATTCCTATTTCACTTGAGTTACTAGCCTTGGATCTTGCCCATCAACTATAATTAGTGGAGAGCAACAGCTTGGAGGTCAGGTATTGTGAACTAATAGAGCTTCAAGAAGTAAGAGACTAGGCCATGGATGCAATGACCAGATGACAATAACAAACAAAGAAGCTTTTTGATAAGATATCTTCACCAAAAAGATTCTAAGAAGGTGACATTCTATTGAAGTGGGATGAGGACTGAGCCAAGCCTAGAAGGCACACAAAGTTTGATGCCTTATGGAGTGGTCCATATGTCATCACCTAATGCAAGCAACATAATGCATTCCAACTCTCCAAGTTGGATGGTGAAGAACTACATTTCCCAGTCAATGGGATATATCTTAAACATTATCACTAGCTTTCCCTTGACATGTACATAGTTTCCCTATCTTTTCCTTATTTTCCCTAAGTTTTTTTATGCATGTCTATAGTTTTTTACCCTTGTGTGTGTTTTCTTTATTGTTTGGGGTAAAATCTTTATTGGTTCTTAGGTTTTTATAAGGTTGTTGCTATATTTTCAATCTACATCTTGGCTCCATGTCCAATGGACCTTTAAGCCACCAACCTTCTCAAGCATAGCAGGCATGCTTCCCTTGTGAATCACCAAATGTACTGACTAATTTTGGTCTTGCAAGCTAAAATTGGGCACCCTTCTTTCCTTTTCCTTACAAGGTCTTTTGATCCAGGTTCTAACAAGTTCATTATACAACTTCCTTACGTAGACTTTTTTATGACATGCCTTTTTCCATAAAACAACCAAGTGTTTTCTACTTCTGGTTGCCAAGTGCTTTGGGTCTGACAAACAAGAGTCAACTTGAAACTCATTTTTGATCTTGGATGCTTAACAAGGTAAGTTACTTCAAAGATTTTTTTATGAACAAAATGGACCAAGTTCAAAAGGTTGAAGGGTCATTTATAAAAGTCTGAAGGTTAGGTACCCTTGCAGATGGTGCTTAGGCAGCAAGAGGACCTTTTTTATTCTTTCTAAAGGTGACTTAGAGGCTAAAAAGCACTTGTGGGGAGCAAGAAATGAGCAATAATGGACCTTTGCAAAAGCTTGAAGGGTAACTTTGAGCTCTACATGTCCTTGCGGAGGGTAGATGGTTGAAGCAAAGGGGCAAAGTAGAAGGCCTGAGAAGGACTTGCCCTTCAAAAAAGTTGAGAAGCCAAAGAGATAGTTCTTTCAAACATTTTATCTCAAGGAAATCCAAAGAAAAAACACCAAAGAGTGAATTCTTTTAGACAAAATGTCGGAAGGAATTCCTTTGGATATTTTGTCTGAGGAAATTTGATAGTTGAAGAAAGTTCAAAAAAATTTAGAAGACAAAAGTTTCAAGGGTAGGTTCCCTTGCGGAGGGCACTTGGCTTTGAAAAGAGGACCTTTTCATTTTTTTGAAGGGTCACTTTCCCTTCAAAAAAGTTCATTTACAAAAATATGAAGGAATTGCCAAAGGGGGTGACAGGCCTATAGACATCAATTTAAAGGTCATGAGTTAGCCGTTGAGTTTCAAAAAAGGGGTGGCATGCCTGTAGATGTCAAATGAAATGTGGTAAACAAGCTATTGAGAAGCAGTCAAAGAACAATTATTTTAGACAAAATGTCTGAAGGAATCCCTTCAAACATTTTATCTGAAGGAATTCAAAAGCCTGAGAGCTTGATGGATGACTCACACCCCAGTGTCAGTGAACCTAGAATGACCAAGCCATATAGATAGGAGCCTTCTGAACCCAGAATCTAGCGACTGAGCCATATAGATAGATAGGGCCCTGGCGAGATCCAACGGTGAACAACTAGATTCTCCAGAAGAAAACCCTCCTTCATCGTGTTATGGAGAGTGCCTCTCCCTCAACCTCCCTGAGCCCCTATAAATAGCTACAGCTACTATATAGAGGGACCCACCAAAGAAAGGAGTCCTAGAGAAAATTTGTAAGCCTGAGAGCCCAAATTACCAAGAAAAAGGCAAAAAAATAGCAAAGAAAGAAAAAAACAAAGTGGGTAACCTAGGATATGGACATGTGCATATAAGATAAAAGTTCAAAATGCTTCAGGTGGCATATAAATTCAAGCATAGGGATGAACCAGACCAGGGCAGGTGGCATAGGATTCATCAACGGGAGAAGTAAATGCCTTCAGGTAAAATAGTCTCCATCAAAAAATCATTAAAAGGGTTAGTTGTGAACATTGAAGGGAGCAGTCTATGTTTCTTTATTTTGACATTAATGAGTAGCCAATTGCATGAACATTCAAGAGGGCATAGCCTAGTCAACATAAAGAGGGACAGCCTTATCGGTTGCTAAGAGAAGTAACCCATACTCCTGTAGGCCCAAACAATAAGGGTGGCATCTTAATTACTTACAACATGGCCTTCTTATATGCATTTAAGAAGAAATGGTGGTAGCATGGGCTAATTCTTCACTGTAGGAGTGTTTAATACAGCATGGGCCTCATTCCCTTGACTGGTCAATGATCTTTTTCCAAGTTCTCTATATATTATAACTTCTCATTTTGAAAAATCTCTTTCAACATTATATGGCAAAGCCCTGAAGAAATTTACCTTAAATAAAAGAAGTGTTATACCTTCATTCAAGCTTGCACTTTTGCATATGCCTATGGTATTTTTTTATGTTTAGTCATTTCTTCTAATGCTTTCATAAGTTTATACCAACATACCTAGTGCATTACAAATTCTTTTCTATAGGTCAACAAGAAGTGTCTAGATTGAAATATAGGCATAGGGGAACAACTACCTAAGAATGTGTCTTTAGAACACCTCTAGTAGTTTCTTCCTCCCTATACTTTCATAGGATCCCCTATTAAAGCATTGATGAAATCAGTTTCTCATTCAAATGAAGTGTATGTTTGCTTCTTTTAGTGTAAAGTGTAGGTGAAAGCTGAGTAGACCAATCAATTTTGGTGCATCACCACTTTAGTTAGGTTATATTTTTCTTATAGTATCTCTCCCTCTTTTCACCCCTATTGTTAGTACTAAAATTTAGGGCCTCAAGGTGCATCAAGGGGAGCTAGCCCCTAATCTAGATATTCATTCCTTAAATTTTCCACCCATAGCAAGAGGAATGTCTCCATTGTGTCACATGGAGGAAAGGAGTTGAGTATCATTTCAGAGGGTGCAATCCATTGTGTCAATAGTCCTTATGGATTATGTCACATGAGTTGTTCATGATACTGGTGCCAATATAGACAACCCTTACTCTGGGCCAATTCAGACCAACCAATGTAACATTGACATGGATCAAGAACCAAATATGGCTACTATGGGTAATTACTAGACTGACACTAAAATTTCAAAAATATTTGAGTTATTAAAATTATATCAAGATGTCTTTTCAAAAAGCTACAACAAGATGTGATGAGTGTCATTTAACTCTTCATTTAATCAATGTTCAATTGATGCCTTGTCAATCAGGGCTGGTGTGCAAAGCTGTCTGCAGTAATGTGTAGGATGGTAGATCTAAAAGTTTGCTTATGGGGGTGTTTGATGGTCCTATTCTAACTTTGACTGAAATTAATAAATGTGTCCTAAAGTATTTGATTCACTCTTTTGTTGAAAAAGAAAATATGTAACTATTTAATCAAATAAATCCACTCTTTTGCTTGAAAGTAAAATCACACTCCTATTTACGCTTGCGTGGAAGTAAAATCACACTCCTAACTTAAAAAGGAAATTTAATTCACACGTTTGCTGTAAAAGAAAACTCACTTTGCTTAGAAAGGAAATGACTTTGGAATAAGGAAATGCCTTTTGAACTATGAATTTGTTTTGATGTTTTATGAATGAATGCAAACATCAACAAGATTCTAATTAATTATAACAGAGAGTTAATATAACATAATATAAATACCGTACATAGTTCCTGGTTCCAAGGAGAGTGGGCCCTTACTCCTCTCAGACTTAGGAACAAAGATTAATCAATGTTGGAAACTAAAGTGATAATTAATAAAACCAAAATGATTACAATCTATCTAAAACTTATAATATACTTGTATGTATCTTTCATCTATTTATTATTATTTTTCAATGACAAAAGTCTTACCTTTTATACTAATACAATCAACTCATAATAGGATGCAAAGAAATATGATTCTTTGGTCGATCCACTCATCCAAAGATAGGAGATTGGATTTCTTAGAGATCCAATTATTTTGATGAAATAGATATACTATCTTATAATAGTCCTAAGATCCAAATATATACAACTTTATCAAAAGCAAATCCTAAAAAATAGCAGGGTGTATTTTTCTCATTTGACTCCAAATGGAATGATTCTCTCTCATCTTATCTCATTGCCAATTTCTCTATTTGTAGCTTTATCTTTACAGAATCCATAGAATTGACCTTGTAGAGTTGATAGGAACGAGCCTATGGAGTCCATAGAAATAAGCGTATAGAGTCCATAGAAACAAGCCTACAAAGTTTGTAGAAATAAGCCTATGGAGTCCATAGAAACATTCTGTGTGAGTTCATAGTTCTGTTGGATGGAGATCAAAATTGAACTTTCACTATACATCACCTGTGTCTTCTTCCTGAACATTCTTCACAACAAAAAATTACTAAAACATGCTATGTATTAGACATTAATGACAAAGTAAAGGTTTAGTCTTTTGTTCAATATAAACAAGACAAGTATCTATTTTCCATGTAATAACTATCTAACAATCTATGATTTGCATAAGATAATATCCTTAGAGAGATGAATTGAGGGAAATAACATATCATAATGAGCCATATTTTGAACTCATCAAGATGAACATAGTTCATTCATCTCTAGAAAAAATTCATATCAAACTGGTTTATGTTGCTTGATCAATCAAAAAAAGGCCATATAGAATGAATCCCAATCTATGAGTGTGCATCAAAGAGGAAATTGATAGTATGTTGTGTGCTAGAGTAATCACCCCCATTGATGAATCTTAATGGGTTAACCCTATGGTGATTATTATTAAGAAATATGGATGCATCTGTATTTACATGGATTACTGGGTACTTAATGCATCTTGTGTTACTGATCCTTTTCCAATGCCTTTCACGAAAGAAATCCTTGAAGGTGTTATTGGCTATGAGATATATACCTTCACAGATGGCTTTTAAGGATACAATCAATTCTAGATAGCTAAATAAGACTAGTCGAAGACTACATTTACCACTAAATGGGGATCCTTCACATATACTATCATACCCTTTAGGTTAAAGAATGCACCAGTTGTGTTCTCACGGATAGTTGTTGAAGCCTTTAAGGATTTCATCCATAGGTTTCTTCAACTCTACTTGGATGATTAGATAGTTTATGGCTTGGTCAAGGACCATTAATCTAATCTAAGGCTTATGTTTGAGCGAAGTCGGGTCTTACAAATATCATTGAACTCAAAGTAGTGCTTATTTGATATACCCTTTGGTGTGCTTCTAAGACATATTATTTGTAAGGAAGGACTTCAAGTAGACTCGACAAAGGTGTCTGTTATTCTTCACCTTCCAATGCCCAAGACTCAACATGAGGTCTATGCCTTTTTGAGCCATACCAGTTATTATAAAAAATTCTTTCATGGATATGCAAAGATTACCATGCCAATAGAGGAACTTTTAAAGCATAATGAGCACTTCATATGGACTTGCTCTTGCAAAGAAGCTTTTGAGACACTAAAAGACAAATTGGTTACTGCTCTTATCCTCTAATTTTTTGATTAGACAAAACCATTCCACATCCATGTTGATGCATTTGGAATGGCCATTAGTGAAATCCTTACAAAACCAAGTGAAGATCACCTAGATCATCCAATCTACTTTGCTAGTAGGAAACTCACTTTAACTAAAAAGAGTTACACCACTACAAAGCATAAAACATTATCGATGGTTTATGCTCTATAGAAGTTCCAACAGTACTTATCGGCCACTCATTTTGCCTTCTACACAGATCATGAGGCTTTAAAATACCTCATCAATAAACCTATGCTAAATGGATAGATCTATCACTAGATAGTGTTATTATAAGAGTTCCAATTTTTTGTCATGCTAAAACCTTGGAAAGCCAATTGTGGACTTGACCACCTGTCTTAAATTGAGTCCAAAGAACCATCACACACCATTGAAGATGAATTACCTAATGTTTAACTCTTTCATGTTACTCATGTACCTGAGGAGCTAGAGTAGGTTACTCATGTACCTGAGGAGCTAGAGTAGATTACGATCTGTGTTGCACCTTTTTAACTCATAAGAGGGGGTCTATACAAACTTGGCCATGATAAGATTCTTCGACATTGTTTTATGCAAAATGAGTGTCCTGAGGTACTTTGAGAAGTTCATAAAAGTATTGCCAGAGGACTTTATGTTGGATAAGTTACCATGCATAAAGTTATACTAGCTAGACTATGGTGGCCTACCCTTTTCCAAGATGCTAAGGCATATGTTAGACAGTGTGACATATGTTAGTGTGTAGGAAAACCTAACTGACAAGATGCCATGCCTCTATGACCAATTCCTTCTCAAGAACCATTTGAGAAGTGAGCCATTGATTTTGTTGGCTCCATCACTCCAACTAGATGAAGAATAGGCTATCGGTATATCATAATAATAAATTACTACCTCATACACTGGGCTGAAGTTGTGCCTATCAAATATTGTACTCTACCACTATTACACACTTTATTTAGGAGCATATCATAACTCAGTTTGGATGTCCACTAGGTTTCACTAGTGATTGAGGTACCTATTTCTTAAATTAAATAATTCATGTCCTATTTAATGAGTTCATGATTTCACACCAAAAAATGATTTCATACCACCCACAAGCCAATGACACTGTCGAGGCCTTCAACAAGATCCTAAGCACCACCCTGCCAAAGCTTTGTAATATTGGTAGATTAGACTGGGATGATAGGGTTTATGCGGTCTTATGGGCTTACTAAACAACTTAAAAGTGTGATGAGTCCCATAAATGTCATGTTATTTTGTCCATATATTGTGCTCATCTTACTTTTTTACCATGCTTTTGAACACTTTTTCATATAATTTTCTACTTTCATAATCTATATAGCATTATATTTTTAAACTCTTTTGAATAGTTAAAATTATGTATTGAAATTAAATATATGATGATTATCTATTGCTTTATGATAATTTTTCTATATATGTGTTTTGAAGATGTTTTGAAGAAATAGGTATATAGCATGGAGCATCCTGTAGTAAAAGGTATCTCATTACACAGACCATCCTACAATCACTGCGTGACTAAAGTTACAAATGAACAAATTTTGATTCTATTCTAAATGACTCATAGGAATGAATCTGACCTTCATATAACTCAATAAGGAAGTGGTTTAAGAACGAAATGACCATGTTTGTCTTGCAAAAAAGTCACAAGATTCACATGAAGAATGTCTTTAGCGAAAAGAACCAATTTCGGTTATTCTAATTCGAATATATCTTTGAATAGAATGCATATATTTTTTTACATAAAACAATCTCCTCTATAGTATACAAATACATATCATTAGAGTTGAGATATATAGAAAATAGTATATGTTGAATAGAGATTGTTAGAAGTACATTGTGTTAAGTAATTGTGATTGTAACTTCATGCAGCAATTTGTTGCTGCACTTCTGATTAATATGAGTGAGAAATTATGACTTAAATATAGCATTGTAAGAGGAAGAGTTGAAGCTGGAGTTGGAAGGAGGAAGGGTCCCCTTTGGAATGTTACAACAACAATCCAACCCATCTAGTTAGTTAAGCATGTTATTTGATTTCTTTAAGCATTGTATGTTTCATTTTTGAACTATGTGATTTGCATTCTTTTTTACGATTTGTTTTAGGAATCTTCCCATGTATAAGCATCTTTTTTACTTTATTTATTTTCATTTCAAGCATTTCATTTACTACACTTCGGCATCTTAGATATAATTAGCAGAATGTCAAATTAGAGATTGAGTGTGCACATATAATGACATCATCCTATTAAGTCTATATCCATGGGTTGAAATTTAAATGAGGTAGAAGGTACAGATCCATGGTTAATCTCTTGGTTCATTTTGATCAAGAGAAGTATATCCAATTGTGAATTAGTTGCTAGTCATTTTTGGCACAATTATCAAGGAAGGGTGTCACACACTTATAATCTTCAATCTTGAAAGCAATTATTTTTAGATGTTTAATGTTTTTCCAAAAGCTTGAATTTATAGATTAAATATTTCATACTTTCACATTTTAAAATTTCTCTTTTTACAATTAGGATAGTGTAAATTTTCAAAAAAACCCATATTATTAACCCTGTGCAAACAAGGTGGGAAAAAAGCTAAAGATATAAAAAAGTGGTTGATGTATGTAAAGTGAAGGGGACAATATAGGAAGATTTTTGCCTAAATCATTGAAAATTAATAAAATATCTAAAATACATCTTGTATAAATTGAGGAACATGAAGGAATTCCTAAAGATCACTCACAGTTGTCAATAGAAGAGGTTGAGAAAGAAGAATTTTTGGCTGGACTAGTAGCACAAGCTAGAGATCTTAAAGAGGTTCATACCATTGGAATAGACCCACATGAACCACTTCGAATAATTCCTACCTTATCACCTCATAATTAGGAATCTAAAGTTCACTTCCCTATATCACCCAAATTTCTTGCTAAGGAGGCATTCAAAGCTATTCTTGCCCCTAGTAGAAACACTAGGCCAATATAATCTTCCAATTTAGAAAGACTCTTTGTTGAGACACTAGGCAAATTTTCTAAAACCTCCACACTAACCCCACTGTATAGGAAGCCATACATTCATAAAGAAAAAGATAGTGTCTCCATATTCTACACCCTAGAAAATAAAATAATTGATAGGAATTTTGAGTGTTGGGTAACAACAACCTCCCGTCTACCAACACAAAGAGTAATCATGGGGGATTACTAGAAAAAAACACTACCATTGAGTCTGCTAATTTTGAATTCCATATCCTTACTCCTAATGGAAATGCACCCATGAAAAATATCTCTCTGCCCTCCCTACCTTTAGAGGAATAACATTTGAGGATCTAAATACGTTTCTTTTTGAGTTTAACATATTATGCTGCAGCTATGATTATAATCAAGATGCTCAAAAAATAAAACTATTTCTAGAAACACTTAGATGGTTCAGTTCATGGGACATAAAAAGGATGCTATTTCTACTTGACAAGACACGAAGGAGAAGTTTTTGATGAAATATCAAGATTATTGTAGGGTTAGAAACTATAAGAGAGATGACATTTTATGAATGATGCAAGCTGATGACAAATAATTAGAGGAGTATATGTAAATATTTTTGTTCAGCTTACAAAAATCTTAGTAGACCACAATGGACAAGGAATCAATCACGCTGATATTCTTGAAAGGAACTAAAGAAGATTGTTTGGAGGTACTAGATCTAATATCTAGTGGTGATGTATCTACACTACCATTTGATGAACTAACAGTTCTATGTATAAAGAGTAATCATGGGGGATTACTAGAAAAAAACACTACCATTGAGTCTGCTAATTTTGAATTTCCTATCCTTACTCCTAATGGAAATGCACCCATGAAAAATATCTCTCTGCCCTCCCTACCTTTAGAGGAATAGCATTTGAGGATCTAAATACGTTTCTTTTTGAGTTTAACATATTATGCTGCAACTATGATTATAATCAAGATGCTCAAAAAATAAAACTATTTCTAGAAACACTTAGATGGTTCAGTTCATGGGACATAAAAAGGATGCTATTTCTACTTGACAAGAAATGAAGGAGAATTTTTTGATGAAATATCAAGATTATTGTAGGGTTAGAAACTATAAGAGAGATGACATTTTATGAATGATGCAAGCTGATGACAAATCATTAGAGGAGTATATGTAAATATTTTTGTTCAGCTTACAAAAATCTTAGTAGATCACAATGGACAAGGAATCAATCAAGCTGATATTCTTGAAAGGAATTAAAGAAGATTTTTTGGAGGTACTAGATCTAATATCTGGTGGTGATGTATCTACACTACCATTTGATGAACTAACAGTTCTATGTACAAAGAGTAATCATGGGGGATTACTAGAAAAAAACACTACCATTGAGTCTGCTAATTTTGAATTCCCTATCCTTACTCCTGATGGAAATGCACCCATGAAAAATATCTCACTCTGCCCTCCCTACCTTTAGAGGAATAACATCTGAGGATCTAAATACATTTCTTTTTGAGTTCAACATATTATGCTGTAGCTATGATTATAATCAAGATGCTCAAAAAATAAAACTATTTCTAGAAACACTTAGATGGTTCAGTTCATGGGACTTAAAAAGGATGCCATTTCTACTTGACAAGAAATGAAGAAGTTTTTGATGAAATATCAAGATTATTGTAGGGTTATAAACTATAAGAGAGATGACATTTTATGAATGATGCAAGCTGATGACAAATCATTAGAGGAGTATATGGAAATATTTTTATTCAGCTTACAAAAATCTTAATAAACCACAATGGACAAGGAATCAATCAAACTGATATTCTTGAAAGGAATTAAAGAAGATTGTTTGGAGGTACTAGATCTAATATCTGGTGGTGATGTATCTACACTACCATTTGATGAACTAACAGTTCTATGTACAAATTACTCCAGATCAACCATGAACAAAAGTAGAGGCAAAACCCTTCCTACAACATCTATTGTAGGACTGTCTAAAGGTGAAGTTAGCAACCTGATCCAAGATATGAAATAGGACATCATCAGTCACCTATCTACTTAGTTTGATACATTACATACACAGAGAAAGCAAGAAGAAATTGAAAAAGCCTTGGCCGCCTATTACCCTAAATGCATAAAGAAGAAGGTAGATTGCACATGCCATTCCATAAATGCTGGGGTAACCAGTATCACCAAATAAAATCCTAAGATAGTATAGTTGTATGCCATAGGATAAGATGAGAACCAAGTGTTTTTCATGGCTCAATGAAAATTATGGGTTCAAAGACTAGATATGCCATCAAACTCTATGTTTGTAAATTCTCAAGTCTCAAATAATCCTCAATATGGTTCTTCGATGAATATATCCAATCCAAATTGATCCCAAAAAAGTTGGCAGCTACCCTAGAATTAGTTATGAATGCAACATAATGGATAACAACCTCAACAGGGACAATTCCAAAACTAGTAATGGTTCTATCCATCTAATCCATGACAATAATGGAGATAAAATCAGGGCTTTCCCCAATAAATGCAACAACCATAATAACAAGATAATGAAAAACACTCATTACCCTATTTGAACCACTTAATTACTCACCCAACCCATCTTCAATCCTGCCAATAAATTAGTTTAACTGACTCAAAAATAATGCAATATCCAACATACACTTTGAATATTAATTAAGTTCAACTTCACTCAAGTCATGTTCTTCCACAACCCACCTCACCTATAATCATAGAACACTTTGAACCAGATTCGCTCCATACTAATCCATAGACACTCATAACTAACCTTGAGCCAAATCCATCAGAAAATAAAAAAGAAACTGACAATCCTCCTTTTCCAAAAAGATTGAGCATATCACGGCCTGAACAAGAGCCTGAGTTTGATTCTTAGGAAAACTCAAGAATGTGTGCATCAAAATACCACTCTTTCAAGTAATAAAGTATGTTCTTATCTACAATAAATTTGTTTGAGAGCTAAGTTTGAAAAAATTGAGAAGAAAGAAGAAGGATCCTAAAACAGTCCAAGTCATTGGCCAATTAGCAGAAATTATGTTGGGAAACATAGTTCTAAAATATTCTGATCTAGGAAGTCTTATAGTTAATGTTAGCATCTATGTTTAACTTATTTATAATACTTTAATTGACTTAGGTGCATCCATTAACATGATGACCATGGAGACTATGCATCAACTGAAGCTTACCACTCTCTGTCCAATACCTATCATCCTCTAAATGACTAATATATCAACTATTAAGCCTGAAGGAATTGTAAAAGGACCTTATTATCACTATGGATTCTTAGAAATATCCAAAAAAAATTATTTTCCTATAGTCAAAGAGTAATTTGGGAGGTTATCCTCTCATCTTTGATCATCCATGGTTGGCTACCATTGATGCCTTTATTGGTTGTAGGTCAAGAAAAATGCCAATTTTCAATGAAAATGACACCAAGAAACTGATGTTGTATCAAACAGCTCAACCTTCCCTTAATGATGGACCAATATATTGGATTGATGAACTTGAAGAAGCTATATATTTACAAACTCTCTACATAATTGATCAGAGTCGAGCTTTACAGGCCCAAGAAGAAGACATTATCCTTACTGATATCTTGCAAAACACCTATCGATAGGATCTTGTAGTAACCAACCTGTTAAAATGTACACCATGCCCTCTTCAGAATACCTTTCCTAATACTAATTTTGTTGACATCACAAGAGACATTTATTAATTCCATCAATTAATTCCCCATCACTGCAATTATGCTCCTTTAATCACCAACCCATGCTTTCTTTAACAAAGCAAGTAGACATGCTGCCAAATAAACCTCTCAACATCAACACTTCTTTAACACTCTAGCAAGAAATTCAGTTACTTAAAATGTTGAGAAGGCATATAAAAACATTTTCCTAAGATTACCATGACATGAGAGGAATACCCCTAGATTTATGCACGCATCACATTTATATTAAAGAAGAATCCATACCTATTTGGAGTACCAGGAGAAATAGTCATAGACAAGGGGCAATAATTCACATCAAACCTCACAACTACCTTGATAAAATAATATGAAATTAGACACAAGAAGTATACCCCTTACTATGCTCAGTCAAATGGTTAGGTGGAAGTGACAAACCGTGAATTAGAAAATATCTTCACTAAGACTATCAGTCTGAATAGAAAATATTGGCCAACTCATCTTTTAGAAGTAGTTTGGGCTTATAAAATCACTTAGAAAACCACAACTAGTTTCACTCTATATGAACTAGTTTATGGTAAAAATCATATTCTGCCCAATGAGTTTGAACATAAAACATTAAGGAAAACACTTGATTTGGGCTTAGATATTTCTTAGGCTCAACAAGATAGAATCATGCAATTGAATGCACTTGATGAATTAATAAAAGAAGCACTTTATCATACTAAAATATTCCAAAGACAATGTGTAGGATGGCATGACAAGAACATCAAGACTAAGAATTTCCAACCAAGAGATTGGGCACTCCTTTTTGACTCTACATACAAGGATCATAACTAAAAGTTACAGTCTAGATGGTTTGGACCTTATGAGATTGAATGAGTTTTTGACAATGGAGCTATAAAGCTCACAACCATTGACTCTATTAGGTTCCAACTGCTTATTAATAGCCACATGCTCAAGTTGTATAAGAAATAATTTTCCAAAAAAACTTTTACTCACTAACTTCTTGAAGAAAAACATCCATCTCTTCTTCATGAAGCAAATCAACTTGTTCCTACAGTCGAAGGGTATTTCTGTCAACCCTTCTCTAATATTTTCTAAGAGTAATAAAGGTTCTTGTAGCCAAGAACAAGTCATTCCCAATGACTTGGTCTAGGCTGAATAAAATACTACCCTCTAGATTCTTGTGATTTCATTTGAAGTTTGGACCATAAAATCAAAAAATTTAGTAATAAAAACCTTCAAGCGTTGCTAATGGATGTTGTCTTAGAAAACCAAGTCACTAGTTGATCGACATTCATTAAAAAAAAGAGAGAAAAGGCACTACTACAATAAATTTTTTTTGTTTTCCCTTGTTTTTGCTTACAGATTCATTCCCTTGGAGTAGAAATACATTTTTTTTCTTGCTACAAAATAAAAAATTTGTTGATATAAGTGAAAAACTTGTTGCTACAGGATACAACTTGTGGCTATAGGATAAAAAGTGTTGCTACATGACACATATCTTCCTACATGATGTCTTCCTACATTCCATCCTACATCAATCATTTTCTCCCACTCAAATGCTAGCGTATACCGATCTCCACTCCACATCATCATTTGCATATTTATGAAAGGTATTTCTATAGGTAATATGATAATTATTCTATATTTATTTCCTACCATACATTTTAATTATTTACAAAAGATAAAGAGACTTAATGCTATCAATGCATCATAGTATCCCCTCCTTATCATGCCCACTTACTGTCTCCATCATTATTGATGTGACCATTGACATAACTTCTATTGCCAACCCTTACTCTTCTCACGAGTGTTTTGTGCACGTCGACATTCACCCTCAAGGATAAGTGATAGATTAATTTGGGGGGATATTTCTCATTAATTCAAATGGATTATTTCACCTCTAAAGATGTAAGCCACAAATCATTCTACCATTACCCAAAACCCTTAGTGCAAATACACAAACCTGTAACTCACATAATATGGGAGGTGATTTCTTGAAACATGAACCATTGAATATTACCCCCTTGACCAACAGCGCAAAAATCTTAGCCTTGTTCTGGCATATAGGATGGGCACAGTATTTTGAGAAAATACAGTCCATGAATGAAGTAATCACGGAAGAATTTACTGGTATATTGTATAATAGTTTGGCCATGGTAAAAGGGATGGGAGTAAGCTGATAGAAATAGCCATCAGTAGAATAACTAGAATATCTAGAACAAGAATGGCAAGACAAATATGATGTTTGGGCTAGGAGATGAAGGTTTAGCAGAGTAAATGAATGACTAGAAACCTCAAAGCAAGGCATTGCAAGGTTGTCTCTACCAAGAAGATGGGCTAAGGCTATCGAGTTTATCTTCAGCATAGTTAGTTAAGCATGTGATTTGATTTCCTTAAGCATTATGTGTTTCATTTTTGAACTGTGTGATTTTCATTCTTATTTAAGATTTATTTTAGGAAGCTTCACATGCATAAGCATTTGTTTTACTATACTTTTTTAATGTTTCATTTCAAGCATTTCATTTACTTCACTTTAACATCTTAGATACAATTAGCAGAATGTCAAATTAGAGATTGAGTGTGCACATACAATGATGTCATCTTATCAAGTCTACATCCCTAAGTTGACATTTAAATCAGGTATAAGGTACAGATACATGGTTACTCTCCTTGTTTATTTTGATCAAGAGAAGTATATCTAATGTTGAATCAGCTGCTAGTCAAAGTGCCTAAATAAAATCATCTCATTCAATTTGGTATATGGCAAAGAGGTGGTCCTTCTAGTTGAATTCTTGGTCCCATCTCTTCGTATTACATGCGTCAAAAAAATAGATGAAGAGTCATCATTGAAAGCATGCCTATATACTTTGTTATAGCTTGATGAAGCTTGTTTCCTCTCTCATTAGAGTCAGGGTATGGAAAAATGCAAACAAAAAGCATGACATGACCGCCATATAAAGCACAAAACATTTTATATAGGAATGAAGGTCTTGATATATTATTCTAGGTTCATGCACCATTTAGGAAAACTTTAGATTCATTGGAATGGTCCCTTTATCATCCATAGCATTTGATTGATTGGAGCTTGTCGAGTACAAAGGCTGGACAACTAGTTCCTTCCTGGGCATTAGAATGACAATTGGCTTTGGCCGTATTTCACTTTTGAGTAGTTAAACTTTTTGTAACACAATAAGGCTTATGCCATTAGTTTAGTATTTTCTATTATTCAATAAAAGTGTTGTCTTTATTGCATGTGATGTTTCTTTAATGTAATTGTTTTTAGGTTTTTATCTTTTCATGGAGGACCATGATTTAGTTTTAGTATGGGGTAAGAAATCAATAAATCAAAACTCATGATTAAAAGATAGGAGCATAAGTTACTTAGATGCATGAATTACATAGGCATGAAAGGTTATTAGGGAACACACGGTGTTTAAGGCATGCAATTTATTTAAGGCACGCAAACTACATAGCCTAAGTATAGAGTGTTCCCACCATAAGTTTGAAAATTTAAAAGAAATAGTTGTCTCCCACTCCAAGGAAAGTGTGGGACACAACTATCCTCTGTCACAAAGAAAGCACAAGATGGGACATGCCATTAATGTATAAAAGAATAATAATGGAAATAATTATGCCAAAAACATGACGTGACAATACCATTAAATGCATTAACTACCAAAAGCAATGATTGAAGAATGATAGCTATAAAAGAACACATTTATGACGAGAAGTGATGGGTGAAGGGAAACGAATAGTATTGTGATGAACCCTCTTGAGCCTATAAATAGAAAAGTAAGCTCATTTTTATGGTTTACCTAAGCATTTATTTACTAATTAAAAAAGCCAAGAATAAAGAGAATACCAGAGCTGAGAGTGAAGAGTGAGCGATTGAATCTAGAGCTAGAATATGAAAAATCAGAGGTTGAGACAGGTATTGAGGAAAGGATCAATCCACTCTAGTAAGTGAAAGCATGGGAACTTTGAGACACATCCATGATAGAGAGAGATTACATGTTATAGGTTTCATAAATCCATCATTAGAGGGAATTCAAGCTCATAAAGTTAAAGTCCTTAACCACAATCACATATTCATTTAGAAACATTGGACGACCACGCATCAATCTTCATGATCCTCAGAGGGTGATGTAGCCTAAGAAAAAGGCCCTAAGAGATGATCCATTACCTGCAATACTAGAGGAAGAGGAGGTACTTGGAGGAGAACTATTATTTATTAAATAGGAGACACCAGAAGAGTAGGCTCAATGTTTAGAAAGGGAGGAAACAAGTATGGTGTAACAAGCTAAGAAAACTCAATTATCCTTGCCACTACCTTTATTGATTAAGGAAATACAATATCCAAAGTTAGTGTTATGCATAAAGAATTGGGTCTCCAAGGTGCCAACATAATTTTTGACTACAACCATCATCAACTTGGAAATGAGGTTGAACTATAGAATTACTATAGAGTCAAGCACTAGAACACCAAAAACCAGTTGGTTTATGACCTAAAGATCTTCAACACACTGGATGCTACTAGGTTATTCCAACTCTTTAACTTGCCTTATTTTGGAAAAGCCATGGAGGCGATCAAGTTCCTTCTTTTGTGTGTCCATAAATACTATATATACTTTGTCAAGCATGGTATAAAAATCATGCCCGAGAGAATAAGCAAGGTATCAAGACTACAGTGCTCAGGGTTGGATGTGGATGATGACCTAGAAGACACCGAGGAGGTCTAAAAGATTAACATGATGTTCATGTATCAAAAGCAAGGCCATGCCATGCATATAAAGAACCTACAGGATCTCTCCCTCTAGGTCATGATATGGATCATCATGACCAAGATTAGTGGGATTGATCATTTGAATGAGGTTGACATGAAGCACCTCTACATTACCCATCAAGTCACTCAGGGTTTGAAATATAATTAGGCTACGTATTTTAACTGAAAGATTATAGAAGATGTTGAGAAAACCCATCAAACATCCAACCATAGGTTTCTATGGGGTGTGTTCCTTATGTTGATGGTTTTTAATAAGATTGGTATACCAGACTACACCTTGGGAGTGTTGAAGTGGGTATACCCTCTTGATCACAATTACCTTGTCAAGCGCTATAAGGCGTTTACATGCCTAGGCCACAAAACCCCCTCCTATAAAATAAAAATGAAATATTGGTTTAATGGCATGAAAGAGGAATTCATAAATGAATGACACATACCTAAGGATCTACCCCCTTTGGCTGCTAAACAAACACAATTTGCAGTGAAGCAACACTTCTTCCTCATATGCATTAGGATGATCCATTATGAATAAATTTCTACATGGCTGAAGTTACCATATGCCTTCTTGATGCAGTACTTTATCGACTCCATGAACCCGATCTTTGATGTGCAGCCCATTGCCTTAGAAGCCAAGAAGATTGATTTAGAGATTCATACCCTCCAAAAAATGTTTGTCTATCTAGGTAAGAAGGCCTATTAGGAGAAGGAAGAGACAAACTTGATAGACATAAAGGTCAAATAGATAATGGTGGGAGAACAAGTACACAACTTGTTTTATATGTTGTACCCTCAAAAGGATATAAAGGGTGAAGACCCTAAGGAAAAGTTCCCATTAGCACCACCATTGAATAAGAAAAAGAGGGTTGAGCATGATGCTAGTACAAGTGGTTAGTAGGCACCATAAAAGAAATAAAAGACTGCCAAGGATCCACAACCAAGCCCCCCATATCCACCATGCCCATCTCCACCTTGCCCTTGTCCATCATGCTCTTCTCCACCACACTCTTCACCTCCTTGATCATCTCCACCTACATCACCATCGTCGTAAGTCCCTCCACCTCAACCATCTCCTCCACATATTTCTCTAACTCCACCCTCACCCTCTAAAACAACTCCATCTCCCCTAAAAGTGTCTACTTTAGGAGTTTCATAGTAGCGGGCCATAAAACAAGCACCTATGTAGGAAGTCCATATAGTACAGGTGGAAGCATCAAATTTTGACTCTGAGAAGATACCCTCCCTGATGTTGAAGGAGGAGGCCACCTTTGATGACTCACCACTTGATGTTGAGCTACTCTATGGTGAAGAGGGGGTTGGTGAGGAAGAAGAAATGGATGAAATGGTCATTAGTAGCACTAATGTAGAGGTTGAGGTCTTAAAACACAACCCAAATAAAGGAAAGGAATTGATCAGGTCTACAGAAGATCTTAACATTGATGCCTCTACCAATCTACATGACCGATATCAATCTAGCATCCCTGATAGGATGTTATATCTATGGTCATACTTCATTATTATTGATGAAACCTTGGAAAGAAGGAAACATGTATCCTTTTTATTGGACATGTATAATGAGGATCATGAATTTGAGCTCCCAAAAGATATCCTCTCTTTAGGAATTGATGCTCCTGCATTACCTAATCTAGTATAGGTGGATCCCCAAAAGATTCCCCCTCTTTAAGTGAGCATGACATTTTTAAAAATGGCCATGGAGGTCATGTGCCATAATATTTTATCAGATTATGATGTGTGTAATGTCGAGAGGAAACATACCCAAGTAGTGGGTATGTATAATAAGGAAATTATCGCCAAATAGGCACTTGTCGAGGAAGTGGCTACTCTAAAGTAGTAGGTCAAAGAGGCCACTGAGGCAAAAGCTAGAACATTAACCTCTACAAAATAATTTTGGAATAAGAGCCGATGTTGGTGGATGGCATACCTCTTGATGAGGATGCCACAATAAAATTAGAAACCTTGGTGAACCTCCTGCTAAAGTGCTAAAAGAATCAGCTTGTATCGAAAGATGAAGGACTGGAGCTAGCTTAAAAATTCATCAAGATAGTTAAAGTTTGCAAGCATACCCTAGAGAGAGTTGGGAAAGTCATCCCCATTTTAGATGGAATTTTTGAGTGGCTAACATGCCCAAATAAGATCTTGGAGACTTGGATCTAAGTAGAAGAGGATCAAAGGGAGCAGATGGCTGATGTTGGGCTCTTAATAAGGGATTGCACTAAGCGCACCAAAGCATTCAAGGATGTGAAGATGATGGAATAAATGATCAACACACATCATCAATAAATAAATGCAAGTTTTGTAACCCTTCGAGGATAAATTTTCAAATAAGTCTCAACTCTTGAAGACATCTAGAAGGATGCCACTGCATCTATAGATGAACTAGTCAAGAAAGTCAATGAAATATCTAGCCAACTTGAGGAGATGAAGAAGCCTAAGGAGGTTGTAGAAGAAATAAATACCAAGATGATCAATGCATTGTTGTATTAGGACAATGTCAAGAAGGAGATTGAGAAGATGGGACTTGAGTTTTTTCTAGATGCTGCTAGCATGACTGATCCAAAACTAAGAGGTTTTGGCTAAAAGATAATTCAAGAACACAAAATAATACAATCATATAATGCTATCTCTGAAAAGAGATGTTTTATTGCTCATAAAATTGTAAAAAAATTATGCTTATCTCTAAGAAGAGATGTCTGCTCTCCTTTTCAGGATACATCTATTTTTATACATACTTTGAAGGTAGGAGGAGGATGTGGAAGGTCACCAATATCAATGGAAGTGGAGTGGTTTGACTTCTATGATTTACAATAATACAGAATTTGAGAAATTACTATTTTTAGAAACTATTTTTAGACAACACTATTAAAATTAAAATTTTAGGAACTTTCATTGGGTTTTTGGTGGTCAAAAACAACTAAGCATATCTCTATGCCATCTCATCAAATTCTCCTCATTCTTAGGTTTTCAATGGTTCAAATGGGGAGTGAAACAGAGCTATGGTTCAAAAGTTATGGCTTTTGGAAGTTCTACCACCAATTGGGGTAGAACCATCACCCAAATTATCGTTTGAAGTGTCACTCGAATTGTCACTTGAAATGTTGCTTGGATCATCCATCCCTCCTTGAGAATCAATGGTTCCCATTTCATCAAGATTGATCATCAATTATGACACTTGTGTCTTGATTTAATTCTTTGTGAGCCACTCACCTTGGTGGCTAAGCTTGCCCCTTTTGGCCACTCGATAAAGTGGAATAGAGTGCCCTCTTGTTGTCTTCATCCAGGGATCCACAATTTGATCTTCCTCTACTGGAGTAAAAATATATGGATCAAACTCATCAATGTCCATTTGTTCTACTACAAATGAAGTGTCCAATAGAGGTGGATGATATGGTTTGAGGAGCTCCACATTAAATATTAGATGTAGACCAAGGTAGGCTAACAGGTTCAACTCAAAAGCATTTTCTCTAACTTGTCTGATGATGATGTAGGGACCATATCGTAGAGGATAAATTTTTCTATGTGGGCATGTGAGTTCTTCCTTTTGAATTCTCAACCAAACTTTGTCACCTATAGCAAAATGGTGTGTAACCCTATATTTGTCATGGCATTGCTTATACTTTTGATTCATCTTTTCTAAGATGTTATGAACTCGCTACTATATATTTTGGATTTGTTCAATAAACTTTTTTGCTTTTTCTACCTCAGATCTCCCATGAGGTGTGTATTCCATGGTGGAGAATGGAATGGCTACATCAATTGATGCCATGGTTTGGAACCTGAACCATACTTAGAACGGACTGTGCTTGGTGGAGCTATGTAGGGCTTGATTATATCCATGTTGTATGAAAAGAATCCCCTCATCCCATGTATGTGGATGTTTGGAGTGATTCATTTGAAGCATGTGGATAATTAGGTGGTTCACCACTTTTATTTTACCATCAATCTGTGGATGGAAGGTCGTGGACTTCATCATCTTGGTATCCATCATTTTCCACATAGTGGACTAGAAGATACTCAGGAACCTGCTATCTCTGTTTGAAATAATAGACTTGGGGAGATCAAAATGGAGCCATACATGACTAAAATATAGTTGAGCAATTTCCTCAGAAGACATAGTTTTATTACAAGCAATCATGATAGCCATTTTTGAAAAATAATCAACTATAAAAAGAATATAATCCTTGTCATGTTTTGAAGCGGGTAAACCCGAGAGAAAATCTATTAAGACAGATTCTTAAGGCCTAGTTGGTTCTAGAAATAGTGTGTACAATCCTTGATTCTTATTTACTGGCTTGGTTATCACACATAAGATTCAAGATTTGAGGCACCTTTCTAAATCCTTCCACATGTGGGGCCAATAGAAGTGCTTTTGAAGAACTGCCAATGTCTTTTATATACCAAAGTGCCCAATTATTCTGCTAAAATGTTCTTCCATATCATCTTTTATTGCTTTACAGTTGGAACACAGATTTGCCCCATGTGACAAAGGACATTATCTTGTAAATAGAAATTAGACACATGTTTACCTTCTTGAAGCACCTGATATGTATAAGAAGGTAGGATCTATTTCATATAGAGCACCCTAGGTGGCAGTCTCATGTCCACACAGATTGATGATCTCAGAATATGGCTCAATATTGACATGTTATTTCCCTCAATTCATCTCTCTAAGGATATTATCTTATGTAAATCATAGATTGTTAGATAGCTATTACATAGAAAGTAGATATTTGTCTTGTTTATATTGAACCAAAGATTAAACCTTTACTTTTTCATTAATGTCTAATACATAGCATGTTTTAAGTGATTTTTATTGTGAAGAATGTTCAGGAAGAAGACACAGGTGATGTATAGTGAAAGTTTAATTTTGATCTCCATCCAACAGAACTATGGACTCTATAGGCTTATTTTTACGGGCTTTGTAGGCTTGTTTTTATGGACTCTACAGGGTTGTTTCTATGAACTCTGCAGGCTTGTTTCTATGGACTCTATAGACTTGTTTCTATGGACTCCATAGGCTTTTTTCTATGGACTTCGTAGGCTTATTCCTATCAACTTTGCAAGGTCAATTCTGTGAATTCTATAAAGATAAAGCTAAAAATGGGGAAGCTAGTGGCTAGATAAGATGAGAGAGAATCATTTCAACTGGAGTCAAATAAGGAAAATACCCACCTGCTATTTTGTAGGATTTGCTTTTGATAAAGTTGTATATATTTAGATCTTAGGACTATTATAGGATAGTATATCTATTTCATCAAAATAATTGGATCTCTTGGAAATCCAATCTCCTATCTTTGGACGAGTGGATCGACCAAGGAATCCTATTTCTTTGCATCCTATTTTGAGTTGATTGTATTAGTATAAAAGGTAAGACTTTTGTCATTGATAGAATATAGAATATAGAAAAGAGAAAATAGATAATAGACAAAAGATTTGTACAAGCATATTATAGGTTTTAGCTAAATTATAATCATTTCAATTTTATGAATTATCACTTCAGTTTCCAGCATTGATTAATCTTTGTTCCTGAGTCTGAGAGGATCAAGGACCCACTCTCCTTGGAACCATGAATTGTGTACAATATTTATGTTATATTATATTAAATTTTTGTTATAATTAATCAGAATCTTGATAATATTTACATTCATTTATAAAATATTAAAACAAATTCATAGTTCAAAATGCATTTCCTTGTTCCAAAGTCATTTACTTTCTAAGCAAAGTGTGTTTTCTTTTATAGTAAACATGTGAAGCAAATTTTCTTTTCTAGTTAAACATTTTTATTTTTATGCAAGCGTAAATAGGAGTGTGATTTTACTTTAAATTAAAAGAGTGGATTTATTTGATTGAATAGTTACATCTTTTTTTTTTCAACACAAGAGTGAATCAAGTAGTTTAAGACACATTTCTTTCTTTAGTCAAAGTTAGAATAGGACCATCAAACACTCCCATAAGCAGACTTCTAGATCTACCATCCTATACCTTACTACAGACAGCTTTGGACACCAGCCCTGGTTGATAAGACATCAATTGAACATTGATTAAATGAAGATTTAAATGACACTCATTAAATTTGGCATCGTTATCAGGGAACAAGATGTTAGTAAGGTAATAATTATTGGTCTAGAGAATTTTTTTGTAAAAACCATAAAAAGTCAATAAATTGATGTACTGTCTGAGAGACTCTAAAGGATGATTCATCCCAAAATTTCCACCAAGAACACAAGTTGATACTCCTTCAACATCTCTGACTAGTGAACCATAAGTTACGAGTGAAACCTATCTACAAGAATCTTTAGAAACTTGGATAGAAACCAGGGCATTGCCACAAGCGAGCCCCATAGGACAAATTCCTCATGATCAATCTCTTGCAGGAAGACATTATTTAGAGATTGCCAAGGACTTAGAAGAAGCATTTCAAAGATCCATAGCTGAAGAAAATTTTGATAACTTTGAACAACCCGTAATTGATCTCACAAATATTCAGTGGGAAGATCATCCCAGCTTTGAAATATCATCAAAAGAAGAAAATATGGCTCTTTAATAAAATCAACAACTTGCACAACCAGGAATGACTTTTTCCTTTCCTATTGTTTCAGATCCTAATGATCAAACCCCCATGAAAAATATTTCACTAGCTAATCTGCCAAATTTTTTGAGAAGATCTACAGAAAATCTTGATCAATTTCTGTTTGAGTTTAAGGGCTATATCAAACCTATGATTACACAACCGATATCCAGAAATTAAAACTATTTCCCTCTACACTTAAATATGTAGCTATGAGATGGTTTATGGGTTTACTTGGTGATTCTATTAGAACATGGGATGACATGGAGACATGGGATGACTATCGAGTGCGAGAAAAATTTTTTTTCTTCAAAATCAAACATAATGAGGATGAATCTTTAGAGGAATATTTGGATAGATTCATGTTCACTCATAAAAGAAGTAATTATCCACTCATTGAAGAAGTTCAAAAATTAGTTTTCTTAAAAGGGTTAGACGAAGATACTCGACATACCTTAAATCTGATGGGAGGTGGAGATATAAATAAGTTGGCTTTCGATGAGATTTTTGAGCTTTGTACCAACTACGAATAAAACTTAGAATTAGGAAATGAAGGTTTAGAAAATCTAATGAAGTGGGTAAGCTAATGGAAGAATTTTCCAATTTAAAGATGGATATTCTGGTTACATTAAATAGTACTTTATATGGCCTTCAAGCTAAGGCAAATGCAATAGAACCCTTAACAATCTATTATCCTAAGTGCAGATAGAAACATGCCCTTAGAGACTGCCCCTAGATAAAACCAATGTTTCATCATGTGGGATCTGTGATGCAACATATCATGATACCAAACATTGCACCCTTCTGCCTTTTTTTAAAAATTAAATGAAAATACAAGTCCAGTCCACTGAAAAAGTAAATTATATCTAGAGACAAAACTTTGCCCCATAAAACTAGGCTCAAGGACAGTTTAATATAAGAAACCTAGTTAATCCATGGATGGCACCATGGAATGTTTCAGTTCCTTCACCTTTTTGGAATCAACCTCAAACTCTATCAATCTAAAATCCATGGGCAGGACAAGATTGGATACCAACACCCCCATAGATGGTGCCATAGCCACAACAATAATGGGTACCACAACAACAATGGATGTCATAGCCATATCAACAATGGAATTAGTAGTACAACCCACAGTAACAATTCATCCAACCAATAAGACCACTTCAACATCAAACTATAATGCCACCCCTAGTTATTCAACAACAAGGACAAATCAATCAACTCTCAATGCCTGCACAACCAATAGCAAATCTAAAAAATAAATAACCGGCACCTATTTATGTTAATGAACAGGAAGAGACAATGAATGTTGGAGCTATTGATTATTCAAATATACATTTAAGATTTGGGAAAACTATACAAAAACCTCTAGTTCTCATTTCTGAGATACCTGATGAATTAAAAAAATAAAATCATCTCAATTAAACACTAGAGAAGTCAAAATCAAAATGAGCCCTGAAGCAAACAAAGAAAACACTACTACACCAGTAGTTCCTTTTCTTGACAGATTAAAAGAAATTGATATTAAACCAGAATCAAAATTGGTCCATGAGTTGCAAAAGATCAATATTGAGGTACCCCTACTACAAGCTATTAGGGATATACCTGAATTGAACAAGATCATCAAAAATATTTGTATCAGGACACCTAGGAGGAAAGTAAAATATCCAAGGACCATTCATGTTGATGAAAAAGTTGCTAATTTATTAGTAGGAAAACTATTAGTTCTAAAATATGCAGATCTAGGAAGCTCAGTGATCACAGTCATGATTGGAGGTAAATAAATTCTTAACAGCTTAGTAGATTTGAGAGAAATAATTAATGTTATGACAACTGATACTCTCCATACATTATCTCTTATGAGAATGCAACCCACAACTACCATTCTTCAAATGGCAGACCAATTTATAACTAAACCAAAAGGGACTATAGAAAATGTTGAAGTGCTAATAGAGTCTTGGGAATATACAGTAGATTTCATGGTCTTGCAACTTAAAACAAAGAATCTAGAATATCCCATAATCTTAGGTAGACCATGGTTGGCTACTGTAGCAGCATTAATTGATTGCAGGTTAGGAGACATGACTATTTCTAATGGGTTAAAATCTAACTGCATCTCTTTGTATCCTCTTGCAAAACCATCAATAAATCACATACAAGAACTTTGGGTGGACAAATCAGACAACACATCAAACAACATTTCCTCCTTAGCTATGATCACAGTTAAAAAATACTTGAAAGAATTGAATGGAGACATATACCCATAATCTATGGAATTTGTTAGTTTGAAAGCTACAGACTCTACCAAGTAGGAATCTATGGCCTCTGCCAATCTGAAAGCTATGGACTCTACCAGGCCAGAATCTACAACATCTGTCAGTCCAAAAGCTACGGACTCTACCAGGCTAAAATCTATGGACTGCCTCAATTTAGAATTCTTGGGTCGAATAGAATATTATGAAACTTGAACTTATACTTCTTCTATTACTTCCTCATCATATGATCATGGATTGATTCAAAAAAGTGTGTGGAATTTGGTAGAACAACAACAAACTCATTTCTTAGATGCATTCCATTGTTCTTTAGCAAGACTAATTCCTCTTGGAAATTTTTTTGTTAATAATGTAACCATGTTTCATAAGATACTTCCTCATCTATGTCCTTTGAACTCATTAATTAGTGAATTCAAGCAAATAGAATCTAACTACCCAGGCACAAAACCAATCATGGTATTACCTAGAAAGATTTTGAACATCAATAGTTGGTTAACAAATGAAGAAGAAGCTCAACTCTTTGAAGTACTGAAAAGACATACCAAGGCTTTTGCTTGAGATTATACTGACATGAAGGGAATTCACCCCAGCATATGAACTCATCACATTTACATAGAATCTATCAAACTAATTAGATAATCACAAAGAAGAATAAACCCAGTATTAAAGGAAATAGTCAAAATAAAGTTCCAAAAATTACTAGAAGTTAGGTTTATTTACCTCATCTCAGATAGTCAGTGGGTTTCACCCCTGGTAATTGTGCCCAAAAAAATGGAAAATTAAAGGTATGTTTAGATTATAGAGAATTGAACAAAGCAACACTAAGAGATTATTTTCCTCTACCTTTCATTGCTCAAGTTCTTGACAACTTGGCAGGAAAAAGATATTTTTTTTCTTGGATGGGTTTAGTGGGTATAACCAGATAATGGTGGTAGTTGAAGATTAAGATAAAACCACATTTACCTACCCTTGGAAAACTTTTACTTACTGAGTACTCCCATTTGGACTCTGTAATGCTCTAGTAACCTTCTAAAGAACAGTTTTGACAATATTCTCTGACCTTACAAATGATTGTATTGAAGTATATAGGGATGATTTCACCGTTCATGGTGGAACTTATGAAGAGGCTCTTACTAACTTGGAAAGAGTATTGATCAGATGTGAAGAACATCAATTATCTTTGAGCCATGAAAAATATTTATTGATGATGGATGAAGAAATAGTGCTGGGACACCATATTTTTGCAAAAGGCATTCAAGTAGATCCAAAGAAGATTGAAATAATCTCCAATTTATCCATCCCATAAACCAAACTAAAATTAAGAGTTTTTTGGGACATGCTAGTTAATGCTTCATAGATAATTTTATCCAAATAGTTACCCCTATGTTTGTCTTGCTTACAAAAGACAGTACATTCAAATGGAGTGATAGTTACCAGCAGGCCTTTGAGACCATCAAAGCTAAACTCGTTACTATTCCAGTATTGAGAGGACTAGATTAGACTCAGCCATTCCATATATACACAGATGCTTCTAATACAATAATAATAGTCCTTGGACAATAAGATGAAGAGGGTAACATGTATGCTATTATTATATTAGGAAAAACATGACACCTGTTGAAATAAACTACACCATAACTGAGAAGGAATTTCTAGTTGTAGTCTATGTAATTAACAAATTTAGACACTACATAATAGGCTACAAGGTATTCAGACCATTCAACTATTAGATATCTTACCAACAAACCAATTGTGGGAGGTAGGATTATTAGATGGTTGTTTCTCTTACAAGAATTTGATGTTAGTATTATAGATAAACTATGGAAATCTAATGTGGTTGCTAATTTCTTGTCAAGAATGAAAACTACAGGTGAAGAACCAGTGAAAGATGACTTTCCAGATAAACAACTATTTTCTATTTCATCAAAATCTCTGTGGTTTGTTGATATAGCTAATTACCTCACCACATGAAAGTTTTCTCTGTAATTTTCACAAAAAGAAAAGAAATATTTAATCAAAGAAAGTTATTTTAAATGGATTAATGAAATGTTATTCAAACTTGGATCTGACCATGTGTTTCATATGTATGTGACAAATGTTGAAGCTTATGATATCATCAGAGCTTATCATGATGAACCAGGAGGAGGCGATTACTCAGCTCAAAGAAACATACATAAAATCCTAGGAGCAATATACTATTAGCCTCACCTTCATCAGCAAGTAAAAATATATGTAAGACACTGTGATGCTTGTCAGAGAATTGGGCATCCTACTCTTTCAATAGAGATGCCTCTACACCCTCATCCTCAATTGGTTTTGGAACCATTTGAGAAATGGGGAATTAATTTTATAGGTCCTATGGATCTTCCTTCTAGAGGAAAATAATATCTCCTAGTATGTATAGACTATGTGATCAAGTGGATGAAAGTGGAAATATTAACTCATGCAAGAGAAAAGATGGTAGCTGATTTCTTATATTTCAAAATCATGCAAAGATTTGGTGCTCCAAGGGAGATAGTCTTAGATCAAGGACCATAGTTCATGTCAAACATGATAAAGCACTTCATGCAAGTATATCAAACTCAACACAAAAAAATATCTCCATACCATCCACAGACTAATGAACAAGTTGAAGTCACCAACAGAGAATTAGAAACTATTTTAACTAAGGTTGTTAATTCCAACAGAAAATATTGGGTAGATAAGGTACTAGAAGCTGTTTGGGCCTATAATACTACTTGGAAAACAACAACTGGATTTTCACCTTATGAATTGGTTTATGGTAAGAAGCCCTTATTTTTTATTGAATTTGAATTATAAACTTTGAAAATAGTTATAGAAGTAGGGATTGAATTAGAAGAGATATAGAAAGAAAGACTCTTACAACTTAATCAACTGATGGGGAATCCAAGAACAAACACATCTTTTATGATCCCACTTGTTAGGATCTTGCTCCTCAGAAAGAGCACAATATGATTACCAAATATAAGAAATTAAACATGTGGAAATAGCCAGAAACACAAGTAACTAGAATTCACCAATAGCACAGAATATGAGAGACAATACACTATCTTGTATTAACACTTTACAGAAAAAAATACAATAAAGAGCCGCCACACTCTTCCACCTTACAGAGGCTTCCCACACCTCAAGTGTACAGTAATTCTTTTTCAAAACACTCTCCTACCAAAAACGGTCCCAACAACCAACTCACACACAGAATTGGTGTTCACCTCTCCAACTAGTCAATAATAACCCTGTCAGTTCACCAAGCGCTCTATGGTACTTCAAGTTGATCTCCCATGAACCTACAACTTGCAATTCAATAGACCATACTCACACATGTAGATCTCCTATGAGCTTGCAACAACCTGCAACTCAATGATCTTACAATGGAAGGAACTTCCTTGCCTTCCTTATCAGCCCATAATTACAATACATGCCAATGGGTCTATAAATAGATCCCAGACTTAAACAATAACTTAGACTCTTAATTTAGACAATTATCCACACAGCTCAAGACTCTAACTAGCCTTTACATGCAAACACTTCATTCACTCAAATAATTGTCCATGCAACGAACAGTTCTAGAACACACAGGCGATTGATGTCGGTCCCTGCTTGCTTGGTTCTGTCGACGTCGGCCGACTTCCTGCCATCGCCAGTTGTCTTCTGCACTGGTCATGACCGACGTCGGTCATGTTGCCAACGCTGGTGCTTTTGGATCTTCAGCAACCACTTTTTCTCTGTCTGCAAACTTGAAGCTTTTAGGTCCACACCCTAACAATCTCCCACTTGGAGATAAACAGCTGCAACCTGTACCTGTACTCTGTTTAGTTTGTTCCCTTGGCTTTGTATCCATCCTCAAGATCACTCTTGAAGACCAACCACCACAAAACCTGTGGTGTAAAACCTGTCATCCAAATCACCTGCCACATCCACATCTACAAACTATGTAGAAAATAAATTGAACCTGCATCGCATGTGCACCTGCTGCTGGTCCCTCTAAGAATCCACTGAACTGCCCTTCAGTACTTCTCTCCTGAATTGGCTCCTAACTTGTGATAACTCCCACTGCTTGGAAAAACTCAGGTTTAGTACATACCATGCACTTAACCTCATTATGTGAATCAAGACACCTGTTCTATGAACTGTCCAACCATCAGCGTGCTAACCGGTCTCACACAATCATCCTAAAACAAAGTCAACGTATGACCTTCCATGTCTCTAGAACACGCTCATGCCAAAGAATCTTGCTGCTCTCAGATTCCTCATGACACCCCTCTAAACTAGCTTTACCTTTAGTTCAACAATTCCCTGTATATGTAACCCTGCAACAAGCACATCATACAGTAATAGGATAATGTAGCTAATATTATCCAACCTGGTAAAGAGAAACACAATGATCAAACCTCCATTGCACTGCAGCTTATACAAGACCATATACCCTGATCTTTCGTCTCACATATCCATTTATGCTCTTCTTCATCTTGAACATCCATTCGTCTCTCAGTGCTTACTTCCATCTAGCAACTCTACCCAAAACACCTGTTTGGTTCTCCTTCAAGGAATCACATCCTCCATCCATGCCAAGCTCCCACTGTTTCCTAGATCTACCTACTCTGCTTCTTTAATAACTTCCTGGTCCTATACCATAAGTGAGCAACAAGTAGTGTAAACAAGGGAAATGATGAATTTAAGAACTTACTTACGCCTTCAGTCCTCCATATGGGCACTTGAGACTCCTTGACATCTTGCTATCCACCCAAAATTTGTCTCAGTAATCGATGCCGGTCACATCTCAGTCTGCACCTGACCGATGTCGGTTCCCTGCGACTACCTCCTTGCCGACGTCTGTTCCCCCTGGCTGACGCCGGTAGTTATCTACCCTGAGTCACCGACATCGGTCTGCACATAGTCGACGTTGGTCCCTGTCTGGACGTCGATGTCAGTTTTCCTGCCGACGTCGGTCTCTGTGTTTTTCTAGTGAGAATTGACTTTTTCCCGCGAGCTCTTTTTGGATCAAATCCTTGTCCAAATCACCCTTGCTCTGCTCAAAATTCTTCTACCCCTTGTGCTGAATTCTGTTCGTCACCTTCTCCTTAAAAACCAAGGCTTTCTTGTTCTTGTCACTAACATCGAATCTCTCAAAAAACGTCACCTTCTTCTTCTGCATACAAAAATCATGATCCATGCCTTTCAAATCTGAAAGCATACCCTTTGACTCAAGAACATGCATCTCTTTCTTATTCATGTGACCAAGCCGATTAAGCCACATCTTTGAATCTACAGCTGAAGTAGATAACCCAGAAAGAGAATCAGTAATACAAGTAGATAGATAAAGCGTACCTACTTTCTTACCTCTAGCTACAACAAGTGCACTCTTGGTAACCTTCCAAGAGTCCGCTGTGAGAGTTACTGTGCAACCCTCATCACCCAAACTTCTAACAGAAATCAAATTCCTCTCCAGAACTGGGACATGCATGACCTCCTTTAACACCCATGTGTTACATGTCTGCAATTTCAGCTTCACTTTTCCTTTGCCAACCATCTGACAAGGCTTACCATCCCCTACACGAATTTTTCCAAAGTCTTCCTGGACATACTCATGAAAAAATTTCCTATGTGGGGATGTATGAAAAGAGGCACCAGAATCTAAAACTCAAGATTCTACTTTATCCAAAGAACATACCAGAGCATCTCGTGCAACGTAATCCGCAACATCTACTTCTTCATGTCTTTCATGTTGATCTTCACCTGATATGTAATCTCTTTTTAAGTGTCCTTGCTTTCCACACTTCCAGCAGGTTATTCTGCCATACCTGGACTTGGATCTCCTGCCTATCTTCGACCTTGATCTCCCACGCTCTATCTTCTCTCTTTGCCTTCCTCTGCCTTCAACACTCAAAGCATTCCTTGATGATTCACCTGTGCTTTTCCTGCGTATCTCTTCATTCAAGATCACACTCACAACATCATCCACTTTTAAGACTTTTAAAGCAGACACAGTATTAGAAACTACCATTACCAAACCTTCTCAACTTTCAGGTAATGAACACAAGATTAAGAGAGCTCTAATTTCATCATCAAAAATAATATTGACTGAACTTAACTGGTTTACCAAACCATAGAAATCACTAAGATGACTATGAACAGATCCACCTTCCAACATTTGCAAATTAAATAAACGCTTCATAAGAAATACC